>ML777356.1:398078-439690 GCA_009831015.1 Picea engelmannii
ACCAAACATACACTGTGGATCCATGCCAATATGACTCAAATATGAACATAGCCACCAAAAATACACTGTGGATCTATGTGTTAAAGACTCAAATTTGAACATAGCCATGAGACATACAATGTGGATCTATGCAACAGTACAAATTGAATATACTCCAATGCAACCTGAATCTGTGAGAAAAGATTCAGGGTCTTCATCTCCACCACTCTATAGTACGAATCTAACCATGTGATTACATGTGTTGAAGTCGAACATGGTAGAAACCACTTGATTACCAGTCATTGATGAAAGCCTTTAACAAGTGTGAGGGAATCAATGAGCTGAGGTCGAGCACTCGACGAAATCTCTCGATCAGGGGTTAATAATGAAAACCCACTGTCGAAAGCGAGGAAACCTGCCATTGAGGCATGGAAGTTCCAAGGTAACAATTAGTTTCTAAGTCTAATTCCTGGATAATGAGTTGAAGTCGACAGGAAAAGACTTGTCACAGGAAGGCCTTAATGTATCCCCCATTAATGACATGAAACAAGTAACAAGATTTGATGTAGATCAGAGTAACAAGTGATTCAGGAATGACTCAGGGATGGTCGACGCAATAGAAGGCTTTAAGGACTGCAGAAATGGACGACGCAATAGAAGGCTTTTCGGGTTGAACATCTCTTTAAACATATTGATGACACGACAATTGTCTTGAAAACACTGACTCAACAACAGGGATCACAGACCGATTTGTAATCTTATAAAGGAGTATGATCAGGAGACAAGTGGATTTTCCAACCTAGACACAAAGCGAGTAAAAGGGTGTCATGTTCAAAAGCGACTCTTTCATGGAATACAGGTTTAGACACAATTCTTTCCCAATTTCCCCCCCACCATTTTTGGCGAGTACCTCTTTATTTTTACGCAAGCTTGAGGAGGATAACATATGCTTGTAAATGTAAGCTCATCCTTCGGATGAGTCCCTCAGAGTATGTTTAACGAACCCTAGGAAGGAGTGGTTCGGTCCCATTGCGGGTCTTTCGATGTTTGTTCAACGAGTCCAAAGACAGAAAAATCGAAGGTTTTTCATGATTATAGAGTCTAGAAAAACACTCAAAAGAGAACTCTCTTAGTTCCTTTTTCATAAAATATTATGATGAGACTAAAAAAGAGATAGATTATCGCCCAACAGACACTGTCTTCAAATACTTTAATGAGCGTGAAAAGAACAAGGTCCCTCGACAATCTTTTCATGTTTAGAGAGTCTGAAAAGAGCTTAAAGGGAACTCCAGTGGGTTCCTTTTTCGTATAACCTTTACGAGTCCGAAAAAGTGATAAAAGTATACTCGGTTTCATTCTCATGTATTTACGAGCACGAGAAAAAACAAAGACTAAGATCGGTAACTTATTCTCATGTATTTACAAGCATGAGAAAGAACAAAGACTAAGCTTAGTAACTTATTCTCATGTATTTACAAGCATGGGAAAGAAAAAAGACTAAGCTCGGGATTGTTTTTATTTTTACGCAAGATTTAAAACAAAACAAAACTATGCTTGGACCTGGTTTCATTTTTACGCAAGCTTGAACCAAAGGGAACTATGCTTGAGGTAAGTGGTTTCATTTTTACACAAGATTGAACCATATAAAACTATGCTTGCGACTTCCCAATGCATAACACATGGATGGTTGGTACTTAGCCCCTAGCTTAAGAAGCTAGCAACTCTACTTCAGCATAAAGTCCAGAGGCTGAGAGCCAAATGCCCCCCAAGCTTCGTTTCATCCAACTGCAAAGGCGAATGAAATGAAGCTTCAAATACTAGACGAAGGACTTGACTCAAACAGAGTGGGGGGAAACTATTTCATTTTTTAGTGAGCTTGACTTAGAAACAAGAGCTATTCTCGTAACCTCTGTTTCATTTTTTAACGAGGTTGCTACAGAGACGCAAAAACTATCCTCGTAAGTGGTTTCATTTTTTAACGAGCTTGAAATAAAAAAACCATGCTCAAAGACCTCTATTTCATTTTTTAACGAGGTTGCCTCAGAGACGCAAAAACTATCCTTGGGTCTTCTTGATCATGGATACCAAGAGGACAATGCTCCAGAATGACACCATGTCAAGGGACAAAACTCGGTCATGGCTTCCAAGAGGTCTTCACTGGAAGGACACCATGTCGAGGGTCGCGACAGGAGTAAAGAAATCAGGCTCTAACAACCCTATCGAAGAGATCACCATGTCAACTACTGGATCTAAGTCATCATAAGTTGAATCCATGGGCGACAATGCCACATAATTGACCTATGGCGGGGGTGATATCGTCTGCATATAAGAACCATTCAGGGAGGCAATCCATTTGGGGTAAATGAATGAAAGTTGATCAATAGTCACAACCCGTCCATCGTGAGGGAAAGATATCACACAAAAAAGAGTAGACACGATAGCTTTCATGGCATAGACATAATCTCGCCCAAGGAGTAAAGAAAAATCCAAGGGGTCTTGGACTACCATGATGTCAATAAAGACAATTTTCCCTCCCAAAGTTACATGAAACTGAGGAAGGGTCCCTAAAGGTTGACTGGTTCTTCTGTTAAAAGATAACAAATTCTGCGTAACCGACACAAGTGGAGGAAAACCCAAAGCTTGCCAAGCAATAGAGGACAAAATACTAACAGACGAACCTTCATCTATCAACGTTTGAGGAATGTCCCGACCACAAACCTGTACTATAATCTGGAAAGGAATGTAAGAGGTAAGACGAGGTCCAGTTAGCACACCCCAATCAAAACGGATGGCCTCATTACTTGGAGGGGGTCTCACAGGAGAAGGAGGAATAGCCCTCGGCATGGGAGATTCTGTATCAATGAGAAAAACATGGGCAGTATCGGGTTTACTCTCTAGTGGGAGAGTAGGATCGACCAATGGAGACATTAGATCGACCACTTGGGTTTCATTCTCCAGGGGGAGAATGGGGTCGACAGGTGGAAACAGATCGACCACTTGGGTTTCATTCTCCAGGGGGAGAATGGGGTCGATAGGTGGAAATAGATCGACCACTTGGGTTTCACTCTCTGAGGGGAGAGTGGGATTGACCAAGGATGGTATTGGATCAATCACTTTGTCAACTGGTTCAACTAAGGACGTGACCAGATTGACGACATGATCAACCGGATTGACTGGTGAAGGGACCAGAGTGATCATTCCATCAACTATTGGAGGGTTGAGAGAAAGCTTATGGTATGCAGCTGGAAGTTGAGGCTGTGAAACAATCATGTCTTCCAGTAATTTCGAGGCTTCGTCCATATGAGGGAAAAGGTGAGTGAGATGACTCCCTTTGCATAACATGCATGTGAACTTGACTCTACTTTTCTTCTTCCCAACAATATCTTGACTAGTCGACGAGAAGTCATCAGCATGTTGTTCAGAGGCTAATGACATGGGTTGGTGAGGATGTGTAGACCATGCTTCTATAACCTTGGATAGACCAGGGCATTCCTTAAGAAGATGGCTACCCTTACAAAGCTTGCAAGGGTACTTGGGCTTACGGGTCATTTGGGTGATCTTGACATCATCAACACTCCCAGCATGACTAACAGTAACTGGTTGTTTTCCAACATGTTGGACAGTGGTTGGAGGTTTTGATCCTTGTTTATCTTTCTTCTTCTTAATCTTTCTTTTCTTCTTCTTCTTATTCACCGGGATACTAGATTCAGAACTTTCACTCGACGAAGAATATGAAACAAAAGGTGACATTGCAAGCGAATAAGGTGAAGAAGACCTTATTGGTGAAGAAGGTGAAGGATCAACATGAGTTTGATGCTCTTGGGGGGAAGTTCTTATGAATGAAGCACTAACTGCATTAGGGATTACCTGAGTGGAAAACAACCATACCGATAATCCAATAGTGAGACCTGGAAGGCTCAAAGTAGCGATGTGAGGAGGACCAATGTTTCCATAAGAAGGAAAAAAAAAAGGTTCCCCTGGAGCAGAGGTTCCTTCATTGGTCATTTTGGGAACCGACGCCATTAAATAAATCCAACCTAGAGTCTGCTAGGGAAAACAAACAACACACGCTAAAAATCTAGGAAGCAAGAAAACAAACAAAACCTTCTCACAATGAGCACACTAGATGGTGATGAAATCCAACGTCGTGGGAACAAAGTAAGAAGGGGATGAGATAGAGCGGGTGGAAAAGTTACGTTGATGACCTGCTTAACGGACTTACACCCTGGTGCAAGCTCCCACACATAATCGTGGGTATACCCTCCAAGGGGCCCGTGTGAGTTTGGCCAACGTCTATTCCAGGTACCATGAAGACTTGCCCCTCCACAGTCACCTTGTGTAAAGACCCTAAAGAGATAGGCCACTAAGGTTACCAATCACTACATTGATGCCTGGGGAAACAGTCGACAGTCTGATCCACGCACAAGGGCAAGGTATCTAGCCCGAAATCAACTTGAAAGGCTTCCACTCATCATTGTGGGTATACCCTCAAGCGACCCCCATAATACACACAATCTCTACACCAAGACCGACAAAGCAGGGTGAGTAACTCTGCCAGTCTCAATGAAACCTCGTGATTGATCCTTGTGTTAGAAGGGCTTCCCAGGAAAAAATGTAATAAGTGGATTTAACCGTTCCCTAACTCAAGATTCTATGTTTGTTTGCAACTTTGGAAATTTATCTTTCACACCTATTCCAAATCCCTAGAACTAATCTAATGTAGGTTTGCTACCAGAAAAGATAAAAAATGTCTAATCAGTTTTTATATGTGCTTTATTTTTAAGGCTGTTGTTACTCAAAAGGAAAATGGCGTGAACAATATGGTGTTTTGACCGACTTGAAATTTATGCAAAGAGATGAAGATGCAATATTTTCATTTCGATGAAAGCTATGCTACGAGAAGGAGAAAACATTTATCATTCCCATATGCACATGTCCCAAAATATATTAAACTCATCAATATCAAGATTCTCAAGAAATGAGAAAAAGGTCTTGAACACCAATGCACGATTCATGCCCCCCCCCCAGCCATGAGGGGGAAGTTTTTTCATAATTTAAGATTAAAAAATGCCAAGAATCATGCAATTTCACTACTTCAAATGCAAGGATGCCCCCAATCTAATATAAAGCAAGAAATTAAATCTCTTTGTTTCAAAAATTTCACTAAAAGAAATAATGAACTTTCTTAAAACAAAGAAACCCAAACTAAAAGTTTTCTTTTAAAATGAACTATTCAGAAGAAATCTGATCTTTCCCTAAACAATTATAAAGAAAACACATGCTTTGTAATTGAAAGACACTCAAAGCAAGAGACTAATCCTTCAAAACCAAACAAAGCAAAAGTGGCTAAAATAAACTCAAAGGATGTCAAGTAGATTGTAAATAGATCAATATAGGCTCCAAAAGTTCAATCCAGCCATTCAAAGCAAAACTGGGCATCAAAAAATGGCAAGACCCAATCCAAAAAATTTTACAAAAAAGTTCGCAGGATGGCAATGTATTACAGTGCGAGAATCAAAGATTCTTGCAGGATGAACAAAGGTTGACTGCAAGGGGTTTGCACTGGACTTAACACCAGGGTGCGAACTTAGGTGTTTCTCGCAGGCCACTAAAGGGTACAGTGCGATAATGCCTGTAAACAAGGAAAAATTTGAAAAAGGACTAAATTTGAGTGAACTTTCAGATCCAGAGAGTCTGGATGGATCTCCCACAGACTCAGAGACCAGAAAACAAGCAATCAAAGCAAGGGAAACTAGACTAACTAGGAAATGATCTCCCTAGATCCACCTAGATCTAGAACAAAACACACCAGAACATGACGCTTTCCTTAAGTTTTAAATATTGAATTTACTAACTAAAGAGGGAGGGGTGACATACTGTTTAAATGTCGCTTTCTCTCTCCATCACCATCCTAGCTCCATTCCAATGCTCATACAATGATGAACCTGCAAAAGAGCACAACCAACCAAAGTGATAGCAATAGCATAAACTCAATATAAACCTATGTATGTGATCAAGGAATCATACAATAAAACACAACAAGATTTATAGGAAAGAATCATATTAAATGTGAAAGAGAGATTACAACCATGGCCTTGATGTCGTAAGGTCCCTTCCAACTATCCTTTATTCCCCACACACTTTCACTCCAAGAATTCTGAGAGCACAGATCTGATAATATTCACAATCTATCTTGACAAAGGAAAAACTCAAAACCACTCTAACCAAGCTAATAATTCCAAGCCAAATCCAACTTAGCCAATCCCAAAAGCTCCAAGCTAACCAAAGCTAAATTTATCCATGAGAACTCCTCTCCTTTTATAAGTTGAAGAGGATAAGGTGAGGAGGTTAGGATGATCCCACTAAATCATGAAAGCGAGTAAGATCCAAACCATTCAGATGCCACCTCACCATAGAAGTTTCTCCTTCTAGAAGATTCGCGAAAACGCTTATTTTTCCCACGTGTAGGCATTCTCGCACCCTACCTATAGAGAAACCTGTGAACATATCGCACCCTAGCTATGGTGCAACCTGCAAGAATTAGGCATTCTCGCACCTTGCCTATATAACAACCTGCGAACTTCCTTTTTTACAGGGTTTCTACAAGGGAAAATGCAACTTCTTTTCTCAAGGAAAGTTCTTCTCCCTTCTTTCTTCAGGAACTCAAGCCACTGACCCCTCTGAAGACTACAGATAGGTTTACATCATTAATAGTCATAGGGATGATGAAAATAATGTGTAACACCCTCTCGAAGAAAAAGGAACATAGAACAATCCCAAACCCAAAGTTTTTGTGATTTCGCTCATGACACTCTGTCAACTATCTCTTCATGCAATCTGGCATGGTTGTGCTCCAGTCAAACACTCATGCATTTAAGCACTATACTGTACAATGCATGTGCCCCCGAGAGGCCTAATGTAAGGCCGCAGATCTAGTGATCCATCCAATAAGTAAAACTATCACTTGCAGTGATAGGTTGGAAATCTTGTGGATCGACACCTGAGAACCCACTTTATTTGTGCCAGCCTCGCAGTATAGCCCGATCAATTTGGATATGTTGTGAGGTCCAGGAGGAAAATCACGAAGGTTGACTGGTTCCCCTCTCCTTGAGAGGCCAGTCAGAAAATAAATATCCTTAGTCGTTGGAGTCAAGGACTGTCCCTCGAGCATAAATGCCTCAGCGTCTAGGTGCCAGTAATCTACCAAGGCGTTCAACAGCCTGAGTTGTTCCCTCATGAGTGGACACTGGAATAATTTCAACATCCCACAATGTGCTAATATGATGAGATCCACAGGGTCTTCTGCGACCAAAGAATCAATGTCTTCATGCTCCCTTTCTCTCCAATGGACATACATCCTGCAAAATGACAAGTTCAAAAGAGAGTTAAACTCTTGTTTTTTGAAATTTTCCATGTGTTTGAGGTTGTACACAGGATGTGTTGAGCACAATCTCATATGCACATGGGCAGGTTGTTTTCTTCCCACGGGCATACACATGCTATCCTTGGACAAACCACGTACACGCAGGGCTGCATGCTTTTTAAGAGTGTGCACCCCCCAAAAAATCTAAAATGAACAAAAAGGGAAGTATTGAATTGCAAGAGAGGTTGATTTATACTTGGTCCAAGCGGAAGTTCATTTCGTCCATTGAAGCTCTCAGAATCAACTTTTTTAGCAAAGGGGTGTTTTTGGATTTTTGGTCAATTCTCAATTTGCAATGGTGATAATGAGCTGCCAAGCTTCTATTTATAGACTTTTTTGGCCCTTTTTGTCATTTTTTGCACCCTTTTGTCGTTTTTTCTGGCTTGAAAATCATTTAGTATGGTTCTTGAGTTTCTCATTGGATGTTACGACATACTCCACTTTTGGTTTGGGAAACTTTTAGAGTGATGGGTCACTTTCTAAGGTCCTTTGGTAAAAGTTGTTTTTCCAACTGTTTGCATTTAAGTTAGGATTCCACCTACACTTGTTGCACCTTGTTGTGTTTTTCTCTTTACCATAGGATTGACCCCACTGAATTGTGACAAAGAACCGTCATTGCTTCTCTAGAAGTGTTGTAATTTAATGTTAGAGCCTACCCTCACATGGATTCCCTAGGTAGATCCTGGTTGCATTTTGGTGTCCATGCCGTCGCTAATGACTATAGGATCGATAGTACTTTTAGTCTTGTCTTGATTACAAGTTTGAGCCTTCACATGTCTGATATATTATCACTTTTGGCCTCACCATTGGGACTCCCAAAAAACAAATGGGTCTTCTTTTAAGCCCTTTTCAGACCCTCTAAACATGAAAAGATTGCCAAGTGATCTTCTTGCCCTTCATGCTCGCCAAACTAAAATTTGAAAGCACATCTGTCTGACGGTAGTTTACCCCTTTTTTGGTCTGGATGGCCATTTATACGAACAAAGGTATACTTTAGGAACTTTGGTTCGCTAGAAGAGTATTCTTAGGTATAAGTTTAACCCTTTTTTGGGCCTGAGGGACTAAATTTATGAAAAAGGAACCCCCACAGATGATGCATACCCATGACCTTTGGGCCGAGATATGCACAGGACCATTCTAATCTCCTCGAGTTGAAGTGGCTCCCTCAGATCCCTATTTGAACCTCACAAATCTGATCCACAAGTCCTTCGTGAAAACCCTCCCTGTGCAACTTAACACTAGGTGCGAGCCTTACACCTCCATACGACCACAATCGGGTCTTAGCGCAAATGCCTTCTGCAACTCGCGATCTCACGAGTTCGTGAATCGATGACCCTTGACTCCTATTTCTCCCAACGCCGATACCCAAGAATGCGATACGAGTATGACTCCTCCTTGTTAGCGTCTTCCACGCATAACCACCAGCTAGGGCCAAGTGCTTAGCACTACTCGCAACTCGTGAGTTCACGAGTTGGAGTGTTGAGCCCTCGTGCTCCTCCTTCGCGAATCCACAAGATGAGATAAGTCAACAATGGGTTGGCTCCTTTCCCAGGTGAAGTATGTCCTCCACCTGTCACCCACTTCCACTTTTCTCTGGGCACTCTACATTGCGCCACCTTTCAACCACGCGGTCCCCACCTAATGGATGTGCCACGTGTTGCACGAGCCCTCGGTACTCAACACTTCATGACTTCTGCAGTCGAAATCTAATTCTTTCAACCCCCGAGTTCGCGATACGCGATAGCACATGGAGGTTCAAATCCAACGGTTCCCTCGTTGCTTGGATCCAATGGTCTGGATCTCCTTCCCTATTCCTCACAACTTGAAAATTTGCGCAAAACCAACAATTTGGTCTGCCCTCCAAACTCATGAACCTTGAACTCACGATATGATCCAACGGCTTACACAAAGCACGATCAATGGTTCACGTTGATCCTGGATCCTAAGGTGATGGGTTTCACCCGCTTCTAACCACCTTGTAGCTTCCTTTGATCCTACGGTCCTCGCAACTTTGCAAATTATCCATAGAGAATTCTGACCGTCCGCCTCTGCTTCTCAAGGACTTCTGGCCAATAAATTGGCGCCCTCCTTCTGAAGTTACAAGGTTTAAACCTCGCGTGCCTTTTCTGGATCCGATGGCTCACGGAAACTCAACACTTCTTCTTGAAGTGTCTCCATCATCCATCTCATCTACTCTCCTGCGCGACCTCCTCCTACTGTCTAGATGTAAATTCAACAGTCCAAATCTTTCCTCCCAGTGCCGATCCAACGACTATTGTTGCTCCTTTCTGAGCACGTGCTCTCTCCGAGCCTTGGAATATTTCAAACACTTCAAAGGTCTCAGCCTTTGCTTCCTCTACTCTGAAGCCTATATCCTCGGCTCCTACCTGTATTCTAAGGACGCTTTCCCTCCTGATCTTTGTTAACTCTTACCCACCAAAGGGTGTCTCGACTTCTGTGATTCCTTACAGCTATGGCTCTGTACGCAATGACACTTTTTCTCCTGAGCTTAGTCCTCTCTGAAACCTTGAAAGGTTTCTCGAATTTTGCACTCTTTTTAGAGTCTCTGCACACAAAGGTACTATCTATCTTGAGCTTCGGGACTTTAGAATAAGTGCTCTCTCGCTCCCACTCCTGCTGCCTGACGAGCCTTCAGGAAACTGTCTATCCGTCAACACTTTACTCAGGTGTTGGCCTGGTGCATTCCTTGCACAGGTATTTATCCTCTTGAGCTTTAATTCCTCAGGCCTTTAAGGTCTCTGCCCCTTTGTCTCCTTGAAAGGATGGAAATGCCCTCTGGCAACTTCCTGCTCAAGCACTCCTTGCTGAGCCTGTAGGGTGTTCAGTAACCCTGTGAAGGTCTTCCTCCTAACACTTCTTCTCCTATTTCAGGACTCAAAAGAGAGTTCTTCTCAGTGCACTCCTTGCACTGGCTCAATTCTCTCCTGGCAGAGCTTCTACAGAACCTCTGATGTTCTGTTTTCTCATTGAACTCGAAATAGAGTTCCTTCTGTGCACTCTATGCACTTGCTCAATGCCCTCTTGGCAGAGCTTCCACATAACCCTTAGTGATTCTGTTATCTCTGTGCCCTCCTCTGCATAGTCTTACCTCCAAGGTGTTCAACAACCTTGAGGCTTCCTCTTTGAGTCGATGACTTCCTCTGGTGTGCCCTCTTGGCACGTATTTGTCTAGAATTCCACAGAATTCAGAAGTGCACTCCTTGCACTGGCTTACAGAACCCACAATGTTCTGTCATGCAACCTCTTGCATGAATCCACAAAGAACTAGACCTGGAATCAAGGAACTTTGAACAGATAGTGAAAGATATCTATCCCTGCAAATGCACATCTAACATACATCTACAACATATTATCAACGGATAAAGACATTCATTCATGAACTCATAAACATGTGGACAAAAACATGCAGGAAAAACTGTTCTGTTTGTATTAATCAAGAATGCCTGATTACAATGTGTTCGAGCTCAGACCACAATAGAGTCTCGACTCTCTCCTCCTCTTCTAAAAAACTAACTACTAGATACAAATAATATCTTTTTACAAAGAGGGGCTCCTCGATCTCTTCCCTCCAAGCTACCTACTCTCATTAATTTACATTCAATTATATTGAATGGTTGTCTAGTCCGAATAAGATCTATATATCAGCCTTACAAAACATTAAGAGGCCAACTAACTACAACCTACGTACAAGCATGGTGTTGTCTCTACCAAACTTACAATCATTTAATACAATTAAATTCAAATTTGAAATTTGAAAGTGAGAGGGTTGCGCCTCTCCTCTGCATTGAATGTGCGCTTGAAGTGCTGGCTGACTGGCACGTAGCTGGCTTGGAGTGATGCTCCTGCACCATACTTCTCTTCTATGAAAAATTCATGAGCTCTTTCTCATGATCTTCCCAACATCATTGTTGAAAGCCACCTAGATCCCAAACAATTCTTTGGAGTTGTCCATCCGCTCCATCGCTTCGCTGTTGTTGCTGCATCTGTTGCCCTGCTACTATGGTAGGTTCTCCTCTGCTCATCTTCTCCCCACTAGGTGTTTCTACTGCTGGCCTCAACATCAACCTTTTGATTCCCTCAATCACCTTGTCCAGTTTATCCCATGGATGGATCTTCTTTTGCATCCTGCTTCGCTGCACTTCTTCCTTGCAAATGGGTAGATCAACTAGATCTCCCATGCCATATTCTTCCTCTGTGGCCTCAACTTGGCACCATGCTGGAAAATTCAGCTCTGCAGTCTGATCTTCTTGACATACCTACTATTTAGTCACCTTCTCTGAAAGACTTGCTTCTGCCATTTCTCCTTGTGCTGGTTGAATTCCATCTTTCTCCAGCTGCTCCTCAGACTGGAATTCTCCTTCATCTTCTGTTGCATGCCTCGACATTACAATCATCATCATCTGTTTAGCTCCCTGGATGAAATTTCTGAGCGATTCCTTGGAATGATCCTCTGCTAACATATTCATGATTGTCTTCTCATGGTAGTCATCTACTAGTTCTGGATGGTTCAACCAATCCTCTAGCATCTCTAACTCCTTCTCCCATGGAGTGAGCATCTCAACTATGTGCTCTTCTTCTGCTACAACTTCTAGTGCTGCAGGTGTCTTTGTTTCAGATACCTGGCTGAAATATTTGAGCCATTCTTCTAAATGCTCCTTTTCCTCTGCCTGGGTAGCCTCTTATATCTGCTCCATCCATTCCTCCATGACAATCTCTGCTCGTTGTCTGTCTTCTGTTGCTACCTCGACAACACACACTTTGGCCTCAACTGGGCTATATGACAGGAACACCTTTATCCCTCCAATCATCAGAATGCTCTTTTGATCTTCCTCTATTGACTCCTTTCGCTGACCTGAACTCACCTTCGAGTTCATGAGTCTTTCAGTCAGTCTCATCTTCTCTCCCTTTCCCACCTAGCAACACGGGATTTTTCTGCTGCCCACCTGGCAGTCTATGAGATCAATCGATCCCATAACTATCAACACTCCCTGTTGACATGAAATCACTTTTGAGCTCTCAAGACTTTCAAATGGTCTCACTTATTTTCCCCTTCCCACCTGGAAATTTGGGATTTCCTCTCTGCCCTCTTGGAAGTCTCTGAGATATTCCAGTGATATTTTCTCCTCATCATCAATGAGATTTCTCCCAACTTCTGGTTCACACACATGAACCATTTCTTCTTCAACCCTGAGGTCTTCCACATACCTCATCCATTCCTTCAACAACTTCCACTGTCTTCGGGCCAATAAATCCTTGACTGGCCATTTCACTTTCATTTTCATGGGACATTCATATACCCATCATGAATTTGCATACTGCTGCATTCAAAATGCAAGATCCTCCATCCTCTCTCTTATCTTGGCGAGTTCTTTGTCTATCTCAGCCTCACTTTGCTGCTTATGGTCTTCTTTGTGACCATGCTCCTGGCCTTCAATATCCATATTTTCCCTTCTATCTACCCTCCTAGAAAACCTGTTGCTATCACTCTGCAACCGTGAGTGCTTCCAGCCTTTTCTTATAGTCGACCTAACTATCTATTTGTTGCTGCGTCCTGCAACAATCTCTTCAATCCTCTTCATCTGAAATATACAGACAAAGTCCTTCTCTGATACCACTTTGATGTGTATCAAAGTGTTTTTATTTTCCTTCTCTGCCTCCTTTTGTCTACAGTATACAGCCAGAAAGTGGCTCTGATACCACTTTGATGCAGACCCCCGACCCTTGGGCTGATATCTACACAGGATCATTCTAATATCCTCGAGCCGAAGTGGCTCCCTCAGATACCTATTGGAACCTCATGAATCCGATCCACAGGTCTTTCTTGAAAACCCGCCCTATGCAACTTAACACTAGGCGCGAGCCTTACACCTCCATACAACCACAACCGAGTCTTAGCGCAAACGCCTTCTACAACTCATGATCTCGTGAGTTCGTGAGTCGATGAACCTCGAATCCTATTTCTCCCAATGCCGATACCCGAGAATGAAATACGAGTATGACTCCTCCTTGTTATCACCTTCCATGCATAACCACCGGCTAGGGCCAAGTGCTTAGCACTACTCGCAACTCGTGAGTTCATGAGTTGGAGTGTTGATCTCTCATGCTCCTCCTTCATGAATCCACGAGACGCGATAAGTCAACAATGGGTTGACTCCTTTCTGAGGTGACATATGTCCTCCACCTGTCACCCGCTTCCACCTTTCTCTGGGCGCTCTACGTTGCACCACCTGTCAATCATGCAGTCCCCACCTAAAAAATGTGCCACGTGTTGCACGAGCCCTGGAAACTTAGCACTTCGTGACTTCTACAATCGAAATCCAATTCTTTCAACCCTCGAATTCACGATACACGATACCACACAGAGGTTCAGATCCAATAGTTCTCCCGTTTCTTGGATCCAACAGTTTGGATCTCCTTCCTTGTTCCTCACAACTCGGAACTTTGAGAAAAACCAAGAATTTGGTCTGCCCTCCAAACTCACAAACCCCGAGTTTGCGATATGATCCAACGACTTACGCAAAGCACGATTAACGGTTCATGTTGATCCTGGATCCTAAGGTGATGGGTTTCATCTGCTTCTAACAACCTTGTAGCTCCCTTTGATCCTATGGTCCTCGTGACTTCGTGAATTCTCCATAGATAATTTTGACCGTCCGCCTTTGCTTCTCAAGGACTTCTGGCCAATAACTTGGCGCCCTCCTTCTGTAGTTACGAGGTTTAAACCTTGCACGTCTTTTCTGGATCCGAGGACTCATAGCAACTCAACACTTCTCCCCGAAGTGTCTCCACCATCCGTCTCAGCTACTCTCATGCATGACCTCCTCCTGCTGTCTGGACATAAATTCAATAGTATAGATCTTTCCTCTCAGTGCCGATCCAATGACTGTTGTTGCTCCTTCCTGAGCACACGCTCTCTCTGAGCCTTGGAAGATTTCGAACGCTTCAAAGGTATTAGCCTTTGTTTCCTCTACTGTGAAGCCTGTATCCTCGACTCTCGCCTGTATTCTAAGGATGCTGTCCCTCCTGATATTTGTCGACTCTTACCCACCAAAGGGTGTCTCGACTTCTACGATTCCTTGTAGCTATGGCTCTGTACGCAATGGCACTTTTCCTCCTGAGATTAGTCCTCTTTGAAACCTTGAAAGGTTTCTCGACTTCTGCACTCTTTGCAGAGTCTCAACACACAAAGGTACTATTTGTCCTGAGCTTCGGGAATTTAGAATAAGTCCTCTCTCGCTCCCACTCTTGCTGCCTGACGAGCCTTCAGGCGGCTGTCTATCTGTCAACACTTTACTCAGGTGTTGGCCTGGTGCATTCCTTGCACAGGTCTTTATCCTCTTGAGCTTCAATTGCTTATGCCTCTAAGGTCTCTGCCCCTTTCTCTCCTTGAAAGGATGGAAATTCCCTCTGGCAACTTCCTGCTTAAGCACTCCTTGCTGAGCCTGCAGGGTGTTCAGTAACCCTGTGAAGGTCTTCCTCCTGACACTTCTTCTCCTATTTCAGGACTCGAAAGAGAGTTATTCTTGGTACACTCCTTGCACTGGCTCAATGCCCTCCTGGAAGATCTTTTACAGAACCTCAGACGTTCTGTTTTCTCACTGAACTCGAAATAGAGTTCCTTCTGTGCACTCTATGCACTTGTGCAATGCCCTCCCGGCAGAGCTTCCACATAACCCTCAACGATTTTGTTATCTCTGTGCCCTCCTCTGCATAGTCTTACCTCCAAGTTGTTCAAAAACCTTGAGGCTTCCTCTTTGAGTCGACGACTTCCTCTGATGCACCCTCTTGGCATGTCTTTGTCTAGAATTCCACAGAATTCAGAAGTGCACTCCTTGCACTAGCTTACATAACCCGCAGTGTTCATTCATGCAACCTCTTGCATGAAGCCACAAAGAGCCAGACCTAGAATCAAAGAACTCTAAATAGATAGTGAAAGCTATCTATCCCTACAAATGCACATCTAACTTACATCTACAACATATTATCAACACATAAAGAAATTCATTCACGAACTCATAAACATGTGGACAACAACATGTAGGAAAAACTTCTCTGTTTGTATTAATCAAGAATGCTTGATTACAATGTGTTCGATCTCAGACTGCAACAGAGTCTCGACTCTCTCCTCCCCTTATAAAAAAACTAACTACTAGATACAAAGAAGATATTTTTACAAAGAGGGGCTCCTCGAGCTCTTCCCTCCAAGCTACCTACTCTCATTAATTTACATTCAATTATATTGAATGGCTGTCTAGTCCAAATCGGATCTAGATCTCAGCCTTACAAAACATTAAAAGGGAAATTAACTATAGCCTATGTACAAGCATGATGTTGGCTCTACCAGCCTTACAATCATTTAATACAATTAAATTCAAATTTGAAATTTGAAAGTGAGAGGGCCATGCCTGTCCTCTCCATTGAATGCGCGCTTGAAGTGCTGGTTGGTTGGCGCGTAGATGGCTTGGAATGATTCTCCTGCATCAACAGAGTCCATAGTTAAGCTCTTTTCAGACTCCCTAAAAGTGAAAAGATTGCTGAGTGAGCTTGTTTTTTCAAACTCGTTAAACCAGTCCAGAAGAATATCCATTATGGAGTCCATAGTTAAGCTCTTTTCAAACTCCTTAAAATTGAAAAGATCGGTGAGTGACCTTGTTCTTTCACACTCGTTAATTGGTTCAGAAAAACATCTACTAGAATGAGTTTAACCCTTTTTTGGCCTGTAGATTAAGGAGGAAAAAGGTACACCTCGAGAGATTCGTCTCATCAGGAGAGTTCTCCTTAGTAAATTTCACCTTTTTCGGGCTAAGGAGACTAAATCTAGAAAAAGGCAATGAGTCCATAGTTAAGTTCTTTTTAGACTCCTTAAAATTGAAAATATTGCCGAGTGATCTTGTCTTTGTCACACTCATTAAGATGGTTTTGAATATACATCTTTTCGGTGCTAATTTATCCCTTTTTCGAGCCGACTACACTATCTACGAAAAAGGTACCCCAATGGAGTCTTCTTTTGTGCTTTTTTAGACTCTCTAAAAATGAAAAACCATTGAGGTTACCTTCTTTGGGATCGTTTAAAATTACATTGAAGGACATTATCATTGTGTCCTAATAATCACATTTTCATTCCTGCGTCTTTGGACTAATGTCGGCTCCATGTTGCTCTCAAATGAACCTTTGAAGCATGCCTTATATGTAAGCCTTGTAGCACTTTGCCTCTGCGTCTTGACACCTTGACCCACGGAGGAATTTTCCCGAGTGTCCTTTTCCTACACATGTCTCCTTGATCTGAACATCAATGTGTTCCTTGCGCTTGGAACTAGTATGTTTGCGAAACGCGTTCCTCCTTTGTAACATAGCATTCTTTTATTCTTTTTCAAGCTTTCAAAAATTCTTGAAAAAGAAAAAAAGGACAAATATACCCCAAAAAGAGGATGGGAAAAGTATTTTATTTTTATGGAAGCACAATGATTCGCCCTTGAAAAAAGCACATCCTTCCATTTGTTTGTCAAGATCTGGTATTTAATATGACCTTAGGAAGCTGTTCTTGTTACATAGAGCTGTATCCTCCTCCATTTGGTTTTTCTTCCAAACATATGGAGAGTTTGCGTTGCCTCCTGCATCATGAACTTATGTCAGTACCATGTTGCCCGAGTATCATCATTCATCGTGCTATTGTCCAAGGCAATTTTTACCCAGCTTGAGTTGGCCCTTCTATAGTTTTTCTCTTGTCCTCATGCTCGACCATCCCGAAAGTCCAATCAAAGTGTTTGTTCGAAATCAATGAAGTTATTTGCCTGATCACCGAGATCCTCTTGTTTGTTCCTTGACAAGCCGTCGAAGACCTCAGGGTAGTGAAGTCGTACACTCACATTAAACTCCTACCCGAGTTTTGAATAACTTGAAGTTGTTTCTCGAGCTCTGAAGGCCTCATCTCCAGCCATCAGGAATCATTAGCTTCTTGAAGATGGATACTATACATGTATATATTTAGATTTTGAGATGAAGAACCATTGTGTATTGCTCATGGCTACACTTTATTTAGTTATATGATGTGGATCTGCAGTGTATTTGATTGGAAACCATGATTTATTTCATCCCAAGCATGGGTATGCCCGCCTCGGTGAGACAATTATTATTTTGCAGATGACACCTCCCAAACTCTCGTCCCGGGCTCACTCACTTCATTCGTTGGTAAATATTTGTAATGTATTTCGGCCATCAGATGCTCTTCTGACCTCACACATTAGGGGGCATCTGTTATAACCCTAAATTGCACCATACATGCATACCTAGCATCAGACCATCTTACTTCCCATTTTTTCCAAGCTATCACTTAAAGATCTTCTTCAAAAACACTTTTTTTGAATATGTACATGCTCTGCACCATTACTTCTAGCGTATGCATGATTTTTGCACCACTACAACTCGTGTACGTATGCTAGCTGCACCATTACAACCCGCGTATACCCACAAAATTTGCAAAAAAATAAAAAGTTGCAAGGGAATAGGGGCTTTTGGGTAGTTTCCTAACTAATTGACCGCCCATAGCCCGTCACCCAACCAAATAACTATATTTTTGGCATATAAACGAAGGTTTTTGGGTCCCATTCCTACAATAAGAAAGAAACTAGTGAAACTCTGCCCATTTCATAATCCCCCTTGCCCCAAGAATTTGCAGCCACATTGTGAGTTTTGAGCCAGAATTCCCTATTCTAAGCCTTTTTCCTCCATTACTAGCCTAATCCATTTCCTAGAGAGAGATGAAGAGGAGAAAGATACATGGAAGCAGCTGGAGCTTGGTGAAGAGGATCCTAGGACCGGGTTTGAGGAGCAGTCGTCGATCTCATTTTGTAAGTGACTTTGTGAGATTAATATAAATAAGTAATTTTTCGTCCCGCCACATGATGTGTTCAATCTTGATATTTGATTTACATTTTATTATGACATCTAACCCACTAATTCATATATAGAATTCATGTTCATAGTTTCTTGTTTGTCTTTTGATGAATGCAGGTCAGCCTTGGGAGGATCTTTGCAATCGAGGAACAACCGAACACAAAGGGATCGACACCGGATGCAGAATTTAAGGTAAGACTACCAGATCCATATACTTTGTACTTTATGAATGAATGTGGGGTATTTTCGGGATAGTTGTTAAAAGTAGGGGACTTTAAATGGTTATCTGTTCCTGCACTTTAGAACCCTAGTGTATTCCGTAGGGGGTTTTTTCCACTCTAGCACTCACCTTCGTTGAGATTGTATTTGGAGATAGCATGACTCCTATAGCTAAATAATGGATACAATAGAGCCAAGACATCCTCAAGGAACTCAAAGATAATTTTCACAAGGGACATAATAAACAAAAAATGTATGTTGATAAATGCAGGGTGGAGCGCACATTTGAGGTAGGAGACTTGGTGTACTTGAGAATACAACCATACAAACAATCATCCATTAAGGGTAAGGGGAAAAAAATATAAAAACAAGGTTCTATGGTCCATATAGAGTGCAAATGAAAGTTGGGTCAGGGGCATATGAGTTAGAACTACCCAGGGAAGCAAAATTCACAATGTTTTCCATGTATCTTTCTTGAAAAGGGCCTTGGGATAGTATGTCATAGATAATGATCAGATACCACCTATTGATGAAGAGGGGCACTTGATCTTGATACCAGAAGATATTTTTGAAGTAAGGGAGAAACAACTAAGAAATAGGAGCATCAAGGAATACTTGGTTAAATGTAAAAATCTACATATAGAAGATGCCTCTTGGGAGAATGAACATGTGATACAACAAGTAGGTTTAGGATTTCTTGTGGGAAAGCAATTTTTAGTAGGGGAGACTGTAATGTCCCCCTTTCCTTGACAATAAAAAAGATGGACTAAGTAGTCTAGTCACCCCTCTAGACTATAGTCCCATGGGTAAAAAGGGGTTTAGGCACTAAAAGTCACTTAAGTAATTAAAGTGATTTTATTAAAAAGTGACTTTCAAGAAGAAAAGAAAAGGTGAAGGTAAGTTAAGTGAAAAATCAAATCACAACCATAGTAAAAATAAAAAATGCAACTCAACTGAGAATTAGACTGGGAGGTATAAAAGAGAGAGGAGGCGCCTCACTCCTCATTCTTTTCTATTTTCTCATTGTGATCACTTGAGATCTACAACTTACGTTTTGAGGGTTTTGAGTCATGAAACCCTAGAGGCCAACAAGGAGGTGAAATATTCCTCCATTCCTGGTCCAAGCTTGGCCAAGGAGGTGCAATATCCCTCCCTTTCCATTCTATCCATACACATGTATTCATCACTTAGGATTTGGAGGCTAAGGCACAAATTTGAAGTATTTTCCAGCAGTGGGGCGCAACTCCAAGGGAATAAGTGTTCAATTTTCTCCAGGGAGGCTAGATCAACCTTTCCACATTTTACAGGGTTCATTGCTAAGTACATAGCACCCTTTTGCAACCTTTACTTCAGGGTTTCTCTTATTATATGATTTTTGGTTGCTTGGCTGAATTTCTGAAGGAGGATGCAACTCTCATTGAGGAGGCTTAGAGATATTGAGTTGGAATCAAGTGTTTTAAACCTAGATTGATACCATATATATAATTGACACCTGATCTACATTTTGACTGTATTTTGGAGATATTTGGAGGTCATTGACTAGAGGGATGAAATATTGAGTTTATCTAGCTAGCTAGGGTCGTACCAGTCCCAGATCTAGACATATGGAGAGTTACCAACTTAGATATGAGGGTTACATATATAAAGGGAAACACATTGATCTTGTAATAATCCATATTCAATTGGGGAAGCTCCAATAGGTTCAATATATTTCTATACTGTACCAGATCTACAGATCCATGTATGAATATCACTTATATTATTGAATAAAGGTCAGATATGAAGCTTGCTATATTTGTTTGTGTATTTTCTTCATTATCTTGTGGTCCAGACATGTGTGATGTGATCTATGCAATAAAACTCAACAAAACACTTCAACACATATTTCTATAATAAAAAACTTCAAAATAAAACAACAAACACCAAACAAAAAACCCCAGTTCCTAGCCAAAATTGCTTGGGAACATTATAGGTTTCTTTAGTGAATATACCTAAATATTTGAGAGGTATTCAAGAAAAATTGTAGGGTCTTCAAGGTAGCCCTGCAGAGGTTCAAATCCTCCTCTCTTCATATTCAAGGAATACTTAGCTTCGACGCTCTTGAAAATCATCGTCAACCCAAGGAACCTGAACATTCTTTTAAAAGTTAAGGGAGATAAAGAGATACACGATTCTTCTTGTAAGTGAATAATTTTCTATTCCTCATCAAACTTATCAATACACCATGAAATTAATTCCTTGAAATAATAAACTTATGGAATACAACCTGTCGATGCAATTATTGATGTCCAAATCCCGTTCGAATTCTTTTCCAAGAGTGGTAATGAAAAATAAAACCCATAGGCCTATGACCATTGAAATATTTTGTATTCTCATCCCAAAATATTGATAGTATATTCACATAATTGTTCCTTTCGTCGAGCTGTCATACTTAACCAAGGTGATAGACTTAATCAACCAATTTTTCAAATTGGTATTATCGAAATACACTTGCTTACTTTGACACGTTCTAGGGATATTAATTAAAATATTTTAAATGCTAATTGGTATTAAAGTTTATGGGAAGTTGTATCGACAAAATTTTCATTAATAACAATATTAACACCTATACAGGTGGTAATCATTTCGAAAAAGTAAAATTTAATTCATGTTGGGAAATGTGACATGATAGGACGTAAATAATCGCTAGGTGAGGAATGATCAGAAGGGAAGACCAACATAACAAGTGAATTGGGGTAAGCGAGGATCGAGATGGTAGTTTGGTGGAACTGTGGGATGATAAAACGATGGGATGGATGAAGGATCGACAAGACAGGTGAACAATCAGATGAGTGAAACAAAGAACAATCGGGACAACATACAAGTGAGATAGCGGGAGAATCGAGATAGTGCTCTACACTTCCGAATGAACATCCAGTTCCAAAAATGTTCTAAGTGTGTATAATACGAAATGGAGGTCAAAAAAATTTAAGAAATGTTATGGGGGTCATGGAACTTCGACATAACAATGCAATATGTTAGAAACCCACTATAATGCCAAAATTATCTAATTATGGAGGATCATTTGAAATTGACTATACAGGAAGAATTATATATGATTTATCGATAATTGCAGGTCAACCACTGGCTCCAACTATGGGACAGTAACCCCCTGCGGGTTACTAAGAATCCAAAATCCAGGGGAAAATAAATTGGACATAAGATGACAGATTCAATCGAGAAAAAAAAAGATGAGAAAAACAAAAGACTTAACAATAATATACAAATGGGGAAAAAGTTATATACAGGTTGTAATTGGGGAACTTTTAGGAGAAAAATATTTTTAGGTGTTTCCCATTAATTGACAACGTCTGAACCATGCCTTTCATGTATTTTATCAAGAATGAATTATACTAAATAATTTTTTCAATCAGATAAGGACCAATCCAAAGTGATTCGAAATTTATATGTAAGGATAGTTTTATTTTTCTTTGTTCCATACTAGTACCAACTGATCCTTTCATAAATATTTTGCAGATGCACATTGATAGAAATGTCTTGTGATGATCTGTTGTCTTTGATTTATATTTTTCAATGCCCGAGTTCATTGTTCTTCCAAATGTATTAATTGATAATACCTTCTTTGGAGGGGAGAAGCTTGTTTGGTATCCTCTTTGTTCACAACATAAGCTGGATCGTTTAATTCCAAGTGAATGGGCATATTTGCTTCCTTTCCATATACTAATGTGTATGGTGAAAATCTTGTACTATCCTTCGGGGTGAGTCTACTAGCCCATAATGCATAATCATATGCCAATTTCTTTGATTTACAACAATTTTCTTCTTGAGAATCTGGATCAAGGTTTTATTAGTAGATTCATCCAAACCATTCCCTTGAGGATATTAATTTGATGATTGCCCCATAATAATACCATATTCTCCACAAAATTTTGTAAATTTTGAACCAATGAAGATTGATCCATTATCAGTTATAAATTTTTCTGGAACTCCAAATCTCGACAGAATATTATCTTTGAGGAAAGATAAATTGTTCAGAATCGACCTTTTTCAAAGGTACAACTTCTTGCCATTCTGTAAAAACTTTAGTTGTAGTGAGGATATATGAATGTCTGTTACTTGATTTGGGATTGATTGGTCCAATAACATCCAAGCCCTATTGTGCAAAAGGCTCTTCAATTGTTATAGGTTGTAATGACATTGTTTCTTTCTTCATCTTACCTGATTTTTTTTTACAAGAGATACATTCATTGAGTAGGAGTCTTTAAATATGGATGGCCAATAATAACCCACTCTCATGATTATATGGGAAGTTATTATGGGTGAAAATTATCCTACACAAACTCCTTCATGAAACTCTTGTAAACCTTTTTGAGCCTTCGTGCAATCAATGCATCTCAATAAAATCCCATCAAAATTCCTCTGAAATAAAACTTCAACAATTAATACATATTGATTGGCCTTCATTTTTAAGGATCTTATTTCTTTGGAAGGAATTCCATTTGGGAACTTCCAAGACTTCAAATAAAATATTATGTTTTTATACCATTCGGACGTTGACAAAGATGACCTTGATGGAATTGATATATCTGTATTTACTCCATTAATCCCTATCATTAATTTACACAGTCCTTTTCCCTTGAATTCTCTTAGAGGTTTGGTTTCAATATCATACTCCTAGATTTTAGCAAGACAATTTGCTCATTTTCTTCTCTAAGTTGTTGATTAAGAAACATATTTACTAGAGAGGCTGGGACATAAGTTATGACATGAGATGCAAACATATATGTTCTAAAGTGTGATATTGCTTTAACCAGAGTGAGGGATTTCTTTTCTATTTTTTAGTATTTCAATTCATAACCATGAAATTTTTTTCTTATAAAACTGATTAACAATCATTATCCCTTTGAATTCATTTGTGTCAATATGGAAGAAATAATTTCTTTTGAGTCAAACAAATAAAATATGAAATATTTATCAAATTTTGGGCTGATGAGGATTGGAGCAGTGGTAAATGCATGCTTTATTTTTGTAAATGTTGTTTGAATATTTGTAGTCCATTAGAATTTCTGGTCTTTCTTCAACAATATATTGATTGGATTTACAATTGTAGCATAGTCTGTGTAATGTTCCCAAGCAGATTCGATAAGAAATTAAGGGTTTAGTTCTGATTTGTTTCAACTATTTGTTTGAATATTTTGCAAGTTTCTTCTCAAAGTTGCGTTGGAGATGTTTTGTTGAGTTTTATATCATATAGCGAGTCCTCACAACTCCACTCTCCAATTCCTTCGAAGTTCTTACGCTCCAGAGTATAGGATCTGGTGGCACCTGTCCCTTTGGCTTGGATGACCCAGATATGTTTCAACTCCTGGATCTTTGAGAGTTATCCCAAATCTTTTTCACTCGCTCCTATAGGATGTAGGATCCCCCGGCACGTGTCCCAAACTGACAAACGACTAGGATATTCTTCACTACTTTGGGATTCGAGAGTTTCCAAAGCAACTCACCTCATTTCCCCCCGAAGTGTTATTCTTCTGAAGAACACATATTTCCTCCATGTGTCCTTCCCAACACCAACGATTAGGATGAATTTTCTCTTCGTGACTTCGGTAGAAAGCATTGTTTACTCCACACAATTTCTCTAAATCTCTTCCTCTTGAACCTTATGTTCTTTCACCACCTGTCTCTCTAGATGATGGATGGTTCCGACTGTCTTTGAAACTTCGGGACTTAGGCTATCTTGTTCTCCTTTGAACTTAAAAAGAGTTAAGTATCATGCACTTACCTCTGGATCCAACGAATATTGGTCCTTTGCGCCTAGATCCTATGGATGGGATCTGTTCTCCTCCCCTACGCGCTCCTTCTAGCGTGTCTAGACATAGAATCTGACATCCCAAATATTTTCCTTGCAACTAGTCTAACAGTTTTTGTTGCTCCTCCTCCTGAGCTTTGGCTTTCTCTCGAATTGGAAAAATTTTCAAATGTCAAAGGCTTTGGCCTTTGGTCCTCTGTGAGCTTAGCTACTTTGAGTCTCGACTTGTGGTCTCCCTCCTGAGGTTTTATAACTCGAAGCAAGTTCATTTTTGATGCACACTTTGCGCTCTCTTAAGTGTGAACCTGCACTGTCTTCACAATTTGAACTTGTAAAGGTCCTTAGCCTCCGTGCGCTTTGCAGAGTCTCTATGTACACTTGCACTATGTTTTCTGAGATTTTTATATTGAATCAGCTCGCTTCTATGCACTCCTTGTGCTGACTCTCCTTTCTAAGCTTTTGCGAATGTAACTTGACGTCAGCTCTGGCACACATTCCCTCTCTGTGTGAAAAATTGAACTACTTTTCCTCGAGCCTTGCAGTTGCTCGGATTTCTAAAGGAATCAACCTTCTGATTCCCTTCAAAGGATTTATGTGCCCTCCTGGCACTAAACGCTCATCCCCCTGAGCTTTTTGAACTTTAAGAAAGTTCTCCTTTGCATGCCTTACGCTACTCCTTCCGAGATTTATTCAACACTTCGATGAAGTGTGAGTGCACACTTATGTTTCTCCCATAGTGTAGGTCTTAGACCGTTTCTACCTTCTGCACTCCTTGGATAGGCCTTTCTGTGAAAAATTTCACTTGACTCTCCTCCAAGTCTTAAACTTATGGTGTTCCCTCTTGTCAAAATTTCTCCCAGAGCTTCGAATTAGAGTTCTCGCACACTCCTTGCGCTCGACTGAGCCTTCAAACGACTTCAAAATTTCAACACTTTGTCTAAGTTTGCACTCCTTGCACAGGTCTTCCTCCTGCTTCTTGAAATACTTCAGGTTCACAGATGCATCTCCTGCATCCACTCAATGCACACTTGTAGAGATCCTATCCCTAGAGTGTTCAACAAATGTGGTTCCTTCAACTTCTCCAACACTTCAAAATGTGTTGGTTTTGTTCACTCGTTGCACTCACTCAAAGAATTCCTTGCTAAGACTTTCCTTCAGAGTGTTCAACAACTCCAAAGTATCTCTCTTGCCTATTTACTAGAGTGTTTAGTAACTCTGGGGTGTCTTCTCCGTGACACTTCTCTTCTCTCTAAACTCAGAATAGAGTTCTCCTATGCATACTTGCATCTTCTCAGTGCCCTCTTGACAGAGCTCTACAGAGTATCCAACAACCTCTATGGTGTCTTCTCCTCGACACCCTTATTTTCGGAATCAAGACATAATCCTCTCATGCACACTTGCACCTACTCGATGCACTCCTGACAAAGCTCTACAAAGTGTTCAACAACTCTCTCTCTCTCTCTTTCTGTGCCTCCTCTGCACAATATCTCCTTCAAGTTGTTCAGTAACCTTGAGGCTCCTCTTTGAATATGTGAACTATTCTGGTGTTCCCTCCTGGCATGTTCTCTTTTGAATTTGACTTGAATTTTAGATGCGCACTCCTTGCAATGGCTCACAATTTTTTTGATACTCTATCATGCACTCCTTGCATTTAGCCTGAAAGAACCCATAACAATTCAACAAACCCACAAATAGATAGTGAATTCTATATTTATCCCTGTAGATGGAAACCTATCTCATACATCTACAACATACATTCATAAACACATAGATAAAATTCATAAACACACATAAATGAATAGAAAAATCATAGGAAGGAAAAAATGCTCCCTTTGTATTAATATGAATGTCTATTTACAATGTGTACAAAATCTCGGATTGCAACAAAGTCTTGTCTGTCTCCTCTCCTTATCCTCTACGAATAATGGATAATTGATTACAAGATTTTTACAAAAGAGGGGCTCCTCGAGCCTTCCCTCCAAGCTACCTTAGTGTTTTCTAATCACCATTTACAACACCTAACTACTAAGGCTGATTACATTGAATGAACATTTACTTTCTCAGATCCGAGGCAATGCTCACGATCTGTACAAATCAAGCCTAATAAAGGTGACTTCATCTACTACTTGTACAAAGGCATGAATCGGCTCTATTCAAGCCTTACAACATTTAATTTCTTTTAATTACATTGAATTTTAAAATTGAGGGAAAAATGAGAGGGCTGGAGCCTCTCCCGTTCTTAAATGCCCTTTGATGTGCTGGAATTCCAGCGCATTGTCGAGGTGGAGAGATGCTCCTACATCAGGAACACATAGAGTGAGATTCTTCAGATATTATGATTGATCTAACCCTCCAATGCACTCGATTCACAAGTGACAATGCATCCTCCTTCAATAAATTCTCCCCAATGCAATAATAAATCATTATGGCTAAAAAACCCCACACAAAATAATGAGATAAGGTTCTATGGTGATGTAAAACCATTTTGGAAAGGGTTTGACTTGAGATATAACTTCTCCTAAGAAAATCAAACCTTCCTTTCTCCAACAATGTTCCCAGTCTGTAGAAAACCCCCAAACTTGCACCTAGTCTGCAGAAAACCCCCAAAACCTGCGCCTTGTCTTTACAATATCTCGTGAGATGAATATGAAACCGAGTAGAATGGTGAGGGTGGAATATTTCACCACCTTGTCCAAGCTTGGACCAAGAATATAGGAATATTTCACCTCCTTGCTGATCTCTAGGGTTTGTTTACTCAAAACTCTCAAAACATTCAAGCTACAGAGCTCAAAGATGCTAAGTGAAAAATGACACAAATAATGAGTGAGGCGCCCTCCCCTCTCTTTTATACCTCCATATTCTAATTTTCACTTAAATTATTGCATTGAATTCAAAGTATTACTTTATTTCCTCCTCTAAGTCAATTAAAATTTTTAACTGCTTTAAGCAAAGTGACTTTAATAATATAAACTTTTATGTAAGTTTTAAACTTGTGAAGTAAAGCAATGCATATAGATTCTTAAGAAAAACAAAAATTAATCAATGGCTCATACACATAGTATAGAAAGATTTATACTGAAAACTCTTAACTGGGAGGAAACCTTTCAATGCTTCATTGTATTAATTTCACCTTTCACCATACAATGTATATACAATGTTTTAGGTATTCCATATATACCAAAACCCTAATCCCTTAATCTGGGATTAATTTAGAAAACCGCTAAAAATAACAAAATCTGCTAAAATAGCAAAAATACCCCCCTGGGACCCCCCTAGGAAGCGCCCGATGCACACGACACAAAGAGCACTACTAGAGGGATTGTCAGACGCAGTTGTCGAATATGATGCACCAACACAAACACATGCAACGAATATAATACATACCCAACATTTTACTCCTTAGTGACCACTTTTGCGCCTCTTAGCCCCCTTTTTCCCATGAGACTATAGTCTATAGGGGTGAATATACTACTAAGTATTTCAATATCCTTGTTAAGAAGAGGGGGACATTATAGTCTCCACTACTGGAAATTTCTTTCCCACAAGCAATCCAGAATTGGTCTGTTGTAGAACCTGTTCACTCTCCCAAGTGACATCTTCTATAGGATTTTTTTTCATTTGATTAAGTATTCCTTGATGTCCATGTTCCTTAGTTGTTTATCCCTCACCTCCAAAACCTCCTCTAGAATCAAAATCAAGTGTGCTTCTTCGTCTACTAGATATATCTCTTCATTAGTGACAACATGATGCCTTGATTCCCTTTTTAGGAATGATACATGGGAGACATTATGTATTTTTCTTCCCTTGTGTTAGCTCTAATTCATATGCAACTTACCCAACCTTCCTTTTCACCCTGTAAGGCCCATAGAAGTGTGGTTTGAGTTTCTCAGTGCCATTTTTTTAATGGATGCCTGCCTTTATGGTTATAGCATCAAATAGACCAAATCCCCTACCTCAAAAGTATGCTCCACTCTGTACCTGTCTACATATAACTACTTCTGGTTTTGAGCCCTTTGCAAATGATCTTTGAGTTCTTTAAGAATGTCTTGGATTTCCTGTATCCACTCCTTAGCCATAGGAGCTCTGCTATCTTCAAACACATTCTCAACACAAGTGAGGGGATCAAAAATATATAAAACTTTGAAAGGAGACATACCAATATACTTGTGGTAAGTGGTGTTGTAGAAATATTCACCCAAATATAGCCACTTGAACCATGCTTTATGTTTCCCTGTCACATAGTTTCAGAGGTATCCTTTCACCCACTTGTTTACTATCTCAGTTTGACCATCTGTTTGTGGATGGTAGCTAGTGTTGGGGGTTAGTTCTGTACCCACTAGCCGAAATAGATCATGCCAAAAGATGCTCATAAATATACTATCCCTGTCACTCACAATAATTTTGGGTAACCCATGCAACCCGATGACTTCTATGAAAAACATATATGTCACTTGAGATGCACTAAAATCCATGGAGATGGTGAAAAAGTGATCAAACTTGATCAAATGATATACTACCACAAATATGCAATCCTTACCCTATGTTGGGTAGCCCTGTAATGAAATCCATAGATACACTTTCCCACTTATGCTCTGGAATGGGAAGAGGCTGCAGTAGGCCTCCTGGGTGAGTGTTCTCATCTTTGTTCTATTGGCAAGTGGTACACTCCTTGATGTGTTGCATGCCATATCCCTTGAGACCTTTGCAAGCAAACCTTTCTCTTATCTGTCTATATGCTTTAAGGAATCCTTGATGCCTTGCAAATGATTAATCATGAAATGCCTGAAGAACCCTTTTCTTGAACGAGGATTCATGAACCAATTATATCCTCACCTTATAATATATGATGTCATCTATAATACTATACCTATCATATTGTAACTTTCCATCCATCAACTCACATGAAAAATTATTTTTGGAGTACTCTACCAATAAATGAGACTTTCAATCAACTGATATATCTGACATGGAGTAGGATGAGGGTCTCCTGGATAAGGCATCCACTACAACATTGTTTTTCCCCTTGACACATTCTATGTCAAAGTCATAAGCCTAAATATTACTTACCCACTTTTTTTGTCTCTCGTTAAGGTCCTTCTGCTCTAGAAAATACTTGAGGCTATTATGATCTATCCTGAACACAAATTTCGCTCCCACCAGATATTGCATGAACTTGACCAATGCATGCATTATGCCTAACATTTCCTTGTCATAAATTTTGTATAGAAACTCAGGTCCTCTTATTTTACAACTCTCATAGATAATGGGATGCCTATTTTGCATGAGAACAACTCCAATTCCCTCACCTGATGCATCACACTCCATAATGAATGGCTGAGAAAAATATGGCAAGGACAATACAAGACAAGTTCTCATCACCTTATTCATTTTGTCAAATGTCAATTGTGCCTCATCACTCCACTTAAATGCACCCTTATTGGTCAAATCAGTTAAAGGTTCACATAATTGGGAGAATACCTTAAAAAACCTCCTGTAATAAGTGAAAATACCAAGAAATCCCTTGAGATCTATAAGTGTTTTGGGTGTGGGACAATCAATGATTGCTTGGATATTTTCTTGGTGAACCTGTACCCATTTTTCTCCAATAATGTGTCCCAAATAAAGAACTTCATTCATCCCAATTTCACATTTTGACTCCTTATAATAGAGTGGTCGTTCCTCCATGATGCTCAAGACCTCATCCACATGTTTGAGGTGATATTCCCATGTATTACTGTAAACCAACAAGTCATCAAAGAATACTAGTAGGGACTTCCTCAACCATTTGTTAAACACATGGTTCATGCATGATTGGAAGGTGGATTGTGCATTGGTCAACCCAAAAGGTATGATAAGGAACTCATAATTCTGATAGTGGCATATGAAAATTGTCTTTTGTATGTCTTGTTGCCTCATCCTAATTTGATGTTATCCAGAGTGCAAGTCAATTTTGGTGAATTAAACTGTTCCATGTAGCTCATCCAATAACTCATCTATCCTGGGAATGGGATACCTTCTTTTTATGGTTTTCTTATTCAAGGATATGTAGTCAATACACATGCACTTAGTTCCATCTTTCTTCTTTATCAACACTACTGATGATGCAAAGGGACTTGAAATTGGTCTAATATTCCCCATGGTTAATAGTTCTTTAATGACACTCTCAATTTCATCCTGGTGCCTATATGGTGTATTGATGACCGGATTGGCCCCTTATTCCAATACTATGATGTGTTCAAACCCTCTATCTGGTGGTTTCCCTAGAGGAATCAATTCAAAAACATTCTTATGCTTGTGAAGTATTTTCTGTATGTCTAGAGGATACTGCTTGTGCCCCTCATGACTCTTCTCCATAAAAAAACATTCTGCTACATAGGCCACCTCCCCTCACCTAAATATTGCATGCATTCATTTATTTGTTAGAACTATAAGTTCTTCTCCTGTCATCCCCTTAAGTGTGACCCTTTTTCCATTTTCCGAGTTGAAATACATCTCCATGGTTTATAGTTAGTGGTGATTGGTCCCAATGTGCTAAGCCATTGCACACCTAGTATGATGTTTGTATCTGGTATATCCACTACATATAAATCCAGTGTCAAAGTGTACCTACCCAATTTTAAGCTCATCTATGGAATATACTTGTCACAAGCCATAGTGCTTCCTCCTGCTACCTCAACCAAAACCCCCTCAAAGTCCATGGTGGGAATGTGTTTCCTTTTTACCATAGAAATGCTAATGAAATTATGAGAAACTCCTCCATCAACTAGTACTATTGCTTGCTTTCCCTGCACAACTCCCTTCATTCAGAAGGTATTAAACTTGGGCACTCCACTAATGGATGCAATGGTAGCCTTATTAATCCCTGCAACATGGTGCGTGGGTCCCTCTTCTTCCTATGCATGTGACATTTGTTCTTCCTCCCTATGATTCATCTCTATGTTATGAATGGCTCCACTTTCCTCCTCATCCATCCCATCTTCACTATCAAAGACTACTTCTATATAATGAATTTTCCCTTTGCCCATACATCTGTGACTTGGCTACCATGCCTCCTTGCAAGTAAAGCATCGTTGCTTCCTTCTTAACTCCATTCTAGTAGATTTATCTATATTTCCTTTTCCATTATAAAACTATCAGGTTTCTTGCCCCCTTGGAATGATTGGGGTCTAGGTGTGACATTGTTTTTGTAGGTTGCCCCTACCAAATCTTTGGTTTGCTCAATAAAATCCTGTAAAGTTATAGGATTGAAATCCTTAACCCATCGACGCAAAGGCTTGATCAAACCTTCTATGTAAATCATCAATAACTTGGATTTTGACGTATCTGGAACCACTGCTACTCTCTGAAACTCCTCAATGAATGCTTTTGTTGACCCAGTTTATCTAATCTATGTGGAATGAAGTTCTGGATCCTCCCTGTCAAATATGTCAATGAGTCTGTGGGTGAAGTCAATGTATGAAGTGACATGTTCATGACCCAAAGTGGTCATCCCATGAAACCAACACTCATGAGCTTTACCATTCAAGTGTAATGTTGCAAACTTGATGGCCTTCTCCTCTTCCATGGGGTTTAACTGAAGGTAGGAATCCATATTTTGTACCCAAGCCTTAGCTGGAATATGACTAGATCCATCAAAGTGGGGCATCTCCATTCTTCCTGTCCCTTAGACATTCACTTGTACATGATGTGGAAATATTCACCCAAGGAAACCTGTCTTCAGAAACCCACACTCGGAGAGTTATATTCTCTCTCCATATCCTCCCATTCATCCTCAATGCCTCCATGTCCAAAGGAATTTGTTTCCCTTGTCCATGCCTCCAATAAGGTAGGAATATATGGCCTAGGTGTGGTCCTTATATCCATGTGGGAATGAGAATGTGTGCCTCTAGATAATTTGGAGTCCTATGTAGGATATTTGTGCCCATATTCCTCATCATGACCTCTTCCTCCCTAAGATCCACCGACTCCTTGGTTTCCTCCAAATAGGGTTGGATCATTTCCATGCATTTTCTCCATCAAGAACCGAGAAAGGATACCATGATGCTTACGTTGTTCCTCCATTATTGCTATCATTCTCTCCTATCCACTTTGAAAGTTTGCAAAGGATATCTTTAGTACTGCCTACCCCATAGACAAATGATTATGCATCTCCTCCAAATTCTACTGCATAATAATCTGGTTGTTCTGTAGTGTGTCATTTACTATTTGAATCACCTTTTCAGCTAAAATTGTTGCTTCAACTAACATTTCTTTCTCTGTTTCATGGGTTTCCCCCATGTTTCCTTCTAGATCTTCTTCTTCAGGAATATCATAATAAGGCTATCCCCCATGGCCTCTCCTTTTGTTCATTAGTTTGATCATAGGATGGTGAAGGAATTCACCATGATACCACTATAATGTTCCTAAGCAAATTCACTAGGAACTTAAGGGTTTAGTTCTGATTTGTTTCAACTATTTGTTTGAATATTTTGCAGGTTGCTTCTCAAAGTCGCGCTGGAGATGTTTTGTTGAGTTTTATAGCATATAAATGATGTACATGGCACAACAATAGATGTAAACAACAAGATACAAGAGATATGACATAAGAGAATAACCTAACAACTTCAAATATGACGTTTATTTATTTAATAAGCTGTCCTCCATAGAAGAGATATACATATTTGGAATAATAAAGAAGAAATTTAGAAGATGAGGCTGAAGATGCCCTCTAGATACAAGTAAGGGTAGTTGTGAGTCCTCCTAGCCTTCCAATAGTGACATGCAAGTCTGAACAAGATCAATTACTTTCCCTTTTGAATATTGGCACCCATATCTGGCTGAGTTGCACACCTCCTGGCTGGGAAACCCCGAAGAATTTCAACTTCTTATGTTTTTCCTTCCAAACACTTAAATAAAGCTATAGATTTATATATCTGGTGATGAGGAACACATAGAGTGATATTATACAGCTATTGTGATTGATATAACCCATTGGATCCACAAGTGACAATGCACCCTCCTTTAGTAAATTTTCCCCAATGTAATAATAAATCAATATGGATAGAAAACCCCACACAAACTGATGAGATAAGGCACTATGGTGATGGAAAAACCTTCTGGAAAGGGTTTTTCTTTATATCTACCTCCTCCTAAGCAAATTGAACCTTTCGTTCTCCAACAATGCACCTAGTCTATAGAAAAACCCCCAAAACGATGCCCTGTCTTCACAATACCTCTTGAGATTAATCTGAAACTGAGTAGAATGGTGAGGGTGGAATATTTCACCATCATGGCCAAGCTTGGAACAGGAACAAAGGAATATTTCACCTCCTTGTTGATCTCTAGGGTTTGTTTACTCAAAACCCTCAAAACGTTCAAGTTGCAGAGCTCAAAGATGCTTAGTGAAAAATGACATGAATAATGAGTGAGGCACCCTCCTCTCTTTTATACCTTCATCTTCTAATTTTCACTTAAATTATTTCATTGACTTCTAAGTATTAATTTATTTCCTCCTCTAAGTCAATTAACCTTTTTAACTGCTTTAACCAAATTCACTTTAATAATATAACCTTTTACTTCTTAGTGACCACTTTTGCGCCTCTTATCCCCCTTTTTCCCATGAGTCTATAGTCTAGAGGGGGGACAAGACTACTAAGTATTTCAATACCCTTGTCAAGAAGAGAGGGACATTACAATCTGGGACAAATATTCGTAAACAAATTATCTTTCCAAAGAAGGATTGTACTCCTTTTTTAGATGTTGGAGGACTTAAATAATTAATGGCTTTAATTCTTTCAGGGTCTATATATATGCCTTCTTTACTCACTGTATGACCCAACAATTTTCCTTCTGATACCGTAAATAAACATTTATTAGGATTTAAGGATATGCCATACATTCTGCAATGTTCAAAGACTTGTCTAATATGTTTGATATGCTCTTCCATTAATTTTGAATGAATAGTTAGATCATATTGATAATCTGCCATAAATTTTCCAATCAAATCTTTGAAGGCATGGTCCATTTCCTTTTTGAAAATCACACTATCATTTTCAGCCCAAAAGACATGCGAACATAAGCATAAGTCTTCCATGGTGTAAAAAAGGTGGTCTTGAGTCTATCCTCTTCAACAATAAGAAATTGGTTATATCTAGAAGAATTATCCAGCATGGACGTTAAAGTAGAGATAATGATTTGTTGTAATAACATATCCATGTTAGGGAGTTGTTAGTTATCTTTAATACTTTTATGATTGAGATCTTTGAAGTCAACACAAAGAAAAATTTCTCCATTCCTTTTTCTAACTACAACTGAATTTGAAAGCTATTATGAATGTTTGATTGGAAAAATTATGTCAACCTTCTTCAATTTTTCCAACTCCATTTTTACCAAGGGCATGAATTTGGGATTTATGATTATCAATTTTTTCTTAACAATATTTGATCCCTCTTTGAGAATGTGCTGAAATATATAATTGTCATATTCCTTCAGATCATCATAAGTCCAAGCAAAAATGTCATGAAATTATTTGAACAATGAAGTGTATTGATCATTTTCTTCAACTATACAACTACTACCAAGATTTAAATACTTTGGAGAATCAAGAGTACCAATGGTGATTTTTTGTGTCTCTTGAACTTTCCTAACATATGTCTCATCTTTAGAATATGATATTTTTGGTCATCTCTTGCAAAAATAGATTCCAAACTAACACAATCTTTAGAAACAAATGAAACACTTTTCTCACCAAGCTCTTTGGTAGAATCATTTGAAATCAATGAATCATGATTTGTGAGGAAATTTGAAATATGTTCATCATTTTCAAAGACTTGCAAATAGTCTTGATTATCAGGTATTTAAGGAAGAAAATTCTCTTGTCATGAAATGTACTTTGATTTTGGGAATCATCTGAATTAAAAAGAGATGCAACTACTGCCAATGCATCAGATTTTTGGTTCTTATCTCACGGATTGAAAGATATTTTGAAAGAATTAAAGGATTCCATGAGTTCAAATTCTCTTTTTGCATAATGATTTAGTTTTTCTTTTTTGATTTTGTACCTCTTCTTGATATTATTTATAACCAACTTTGAGTCACTAGTTACCACCATATCTTCTACTCTCATATGGAGAGTAAGGATCATTCATTGGACCAATGCTTCATATTCTGCTTTGTTATTGGTACATGGGAATTCCAATTTGATGGCATGTGGATATATACTAGATTGAGGACTTTTAAAAATGATTCCAACTCCATTTACAGACTTAGAACATGCACCATCAAATGACATTTTCTAGAACCCTTAGAAACAATCTTCTTCATCTTGCTTAAGAGGGTTTATTTGTTCTGCACTGAGAACAATATAATTTTCAATACTAACAACAATATAATTATGAATTACTTCATTCTCTTTCTTCTAGAATGATATGGGATTTCTATTTTATTGAGGAACCTTGACCATTGTCCCATATTTATTAAGAAGCATCATACAACTTCCATCATTCATAATATATCCTCCAATTAACGAACAACAATACCACCCTAATACAACCCCATATGCTGGAGGCAAATCCAAAACTATTTTGAAAACTGTTGTAATATGAGGGTCTACACTTATCCATGCACAAAAACATTTTATTTCACCATACGCTGAGACTTTTCTTGAATCAATGACATATATGCTTTCTCTGGTCTCATAGTATTTTGTGCATCCCATTCCAAGAGATTTCACCTCTAATAGTGGCATGATGTTGTTAGCGGCTCCACTATCTACCAAACAATTATGAAATGTAAAATCATGATTTTATATGGATATGTAAAATGGTGGGACTTTACCCCTTGGCCTTATTGATGAAACATTTTGTTGCTTCCTTGTATTCATGACAACAGATTCTATTCTTGTATTTGTATCATCTAATATCTTCAAAATATTTTCTCTTTGTTGTGGTATATTTGCCACCTCCATGAAGGGTAAGGTAATTTTTAGCTTAGCTAGCTCATCAAATAGATTATAATTCATTTGTAGTGGAGTCTTTGTTTGATTAACAAATGTTTGTTTTTTTAATGGTTTCGAAGTATTGACTTTTGGTTTTACTTTTTTTAGGTGTTTCCCTTGTCTTGAACATATTTACTTGTGCTATAGTCTGAACAACATTAACTTGTGAACATTCATGATCTTCTTGATCATAAAAAATGTAAAAACATGACGTTCCTTCATCCATTTTCACTGATTCTAAAACTTCATCTTGGGTAACCTATGCTCGAGAAAAAAATTCTTCTTATACAAATTCTTCTAGTACGACAACATTTGGATTTGGAACTCTTGGTTCTCTTGGTCTATGTTCTTCAACTCTATCATTTCTTATTCTTTGATCTTATACTAGAACTCTTATGTTTTGATTTGCTGGAACCAGATTTTCATCTCTTTCTAGTAATATCATTATGCATTTGTCTAATTGTTCTGATCATTTAAGTGATGTTTATCTTTTGTCTTGTTTCCTAGGTGGCTATAGGATCATTTCTGACATTAGAGGAAACTCGCATAATTCCTCCACCAGTTTCTCTATTTTCAATACTTCTTGAAGTAGATGATCCTTGAGGTGATATGGATAGAATATTCAATTGTCTTTGTACTTTTCCAAGAATGATATCGAGATAAACATTAGTCTCCAACATAAACTCTTCCATTTCTATTTCCTTTTGAATTGCTGCATGTAGATCATTTATTTTTGAAGCTCTAATTGCATAATTCACATTTGAAGGCATGCCATTATTATATCATCCAAATATGACATGAAAATTTGGGCATTTCTCTTTTGGGATTTGATTCAAAGTCTTAAATAATCACAAGTTAAAATATCTGATTCTTTCTCCTTTCTTGAGATGGATTTGAGTAAGTTGAGTAAGAAAAGTATAATATGCAATGGGGGGCACATACATAGTCATGAACATATTTTATAAATCATCAAATGATCAAATTGACTGAGATGATAGAGAAAGATACCATTCATATGTTGGAACTACCAAGGTTTGCAGAAAGACTTTGACCATCACATGTGTCTCTTTGGATCCATGATTCCATTGCCTGAAAAGACCAGTAAAGCTCCTTGTTGGAGGGTTGTTAATGTATGTTGTTCTCCATGTAGATTAAGTGGACTAGACCTGACCCTTCTTCTCAGAACTCTTTGTCTATCATTTCTTTCTCTTTATTCATTTGTAATCTCATTTCTTTCTTCTCGATCCCCCATGATGAGGGGTTCACTTGTTTCTGATTTCAAACCTTGAACAACTTCGTGGAGTATAAGCTTATTAATTTTAATTCTTGTCAGTGGACCTTTAAAATGTTTGAGGTTTTCTTGGATTCACAAATGTCTTTTTTGCCTCAATGATATCTCTCTTTCTTCCTCCTCAACAAGGGTTTCCAAATATATTTCAATCTCTTCTCGAATTTTTGTTGTTGCTAACACCAAATCATATAGTTGATTCATAATACGTCCTTGATTTATGATTTTGAATTGTAACTGGGGTTGATTCGATTATGGTTGACTCATTAAAATTCCTGGTCTGCAAAATCATCCTTTTGTTCTCCCTAGTATGGTTTCCAAAAATGTTGATGTTCAGATTGTTCAAGATCTCAACAACAACCTTACAAGGATAAATCCCCCAATGTTTTTAAAGAGGTGGTGCTCCTCCTTTATTTCTTAAAATGAATTATGAAAATAGAATTTAAAATATATAAAAAGTATATTCACAAAAGAAAGATTCCTGAGAAAAGGACCAAGAAATTATTCAAAATAGAAATACGATATCTTTACAGTATTATACAAAAGTAAAGACAAAATCATATAAAATTAACATATTCCTCACATCCATCACAATATAAACAATATTTTGTCATACCATAAAAACTAAAAGATATCAAGCCACAATTCAAAGAAATTTAAATGAGTATCACATTTAAAACTGAAAGAGAATATGATAGGGACACTCCAAAAATATCATATTAAATTTATGCCCCAAGATAGTTCTCTAGGGAGTTCAAAAAATAATTTCCTGGTTTTACAATGAAATGTAAAATTAAAAGGAAATTGCTCATCCAAATGGATTGGGATGAGGCTCCCATGGACCTTTAAAAGATAGACTTGAACTTGGAATAAAAAGAGGAAAAATATTAGAAATCAACTATGAGTTTTTCAGAGAATGAAAAGACACAAGTGGATGATTTCTAAGCGAGAAGTATAAAAGACGGGGAATTATAAAAAATGACCGCTTGAATTACTGTGATGGATTCTCTCTCTCTCCTCTCATTTACTAGATGATATGTCATTTATACATTCTTTTGATGTAACTACTTGACCGGTTGCAACTGCTTCCTCTTGATTTGTTTCAATTGTTTTAATTAAAGTGTTATTTAACCAATTTTTGATATATTCTCTCATTGGTGCCACCAGTATTTCTTGTCTCACTTTCATATCAAATAATGAACTTTCAATATCTTTAAAATCCATCAAAAGTTGGAGGGTATCCTTAATATCATCATTTTTGTTCACATAACGAACCAACCAAATCTCTACCTCTGTCTATGAATATTCGGTCAGGTTGTTGAAATTTTTTGTTATTGTAATATTTAACGGGTCCATCTTTTCTTCCATTTATTCCTTTGATAGGAGTATTGAATTTATAATTAAATGTGGGTCCTTCACATATTTAGTCAACCAGACTAGTTCTAACTCAATTAACTTTAAATAAAATTCACCTCTTTTTACACTTATGAAATCGCACTCAGCTAAGATTTCCTTTAAACTTTTGATTCTCTTGAGCCAACATGCCTTTAATTGTTTTAAACAAATTTCCAAAGGAAAATCTTCTTCTTTTCTCTGGGATTCACTAAGACCTTATATTATTGCACTACAAATATAAATAGCTCCTTTGTAAAATTCTTCATTATTTTCAAGGTCTGCTTGAAGATATTGCCCGAAATGTGTCATTCTCGAGCCCAAAGAGACAAAGCTTGTTGCCAAATCCCAGGTTTCAAGAATAAAGGACATTCTCTTCTAGATATTGTCACCGAAATATTTCCTGATGGAAACTAGAAAACTTGATGTTCCTTTTAATATTGAACTTGATTCTAGTCTTCCTTCAAGAGTTCTCAAGGGTTGTAGGGTGGTGATAGGACTAACAAACAACAGTGTGGGAGATAAGTATTTTTTCAATTCTCTAACTCTATCTTTTAGAATTGAATTTTCATTTTCTATATATCTAATTGACATTCTTAAATCTTCTCCCGTGGCCTCATGGAATTCTATGACCTTTGAGGGTGGAACCCCTTGAAAGTCAAATTATGAACTCCATTTTTCTTATTTTTTGAATTCACCTTTTCTTTAATTAACTTTATGGAATTTTTATTGAATGTAGCACGATGCAGGGTAAGTGATTCTTCTTCAAATATGATTGGCTCTTGAGTATCCATTTCCATTGAAATTGTTCTTATTTCTTGTAATATTTGTTCTTCACCTAGAAATTCTATTTCTTCATGTTTAGATCGAGTTCCATGTCTTCACGGACAATTTCATTTCCAGGTATTTCTTCATTTTATCCCTCTTTATTTGTACCTTTCTTCCTCTTAATAAAAATTGGGAGTTTGTGTGGCTTATTAATATTTCCCTCAGGAGAGTTTAGTTCTTCTTCGTCATCAAAATTATCAATCTAAGAATTTCTTTGTTCTTGCATTGAATTCTGGGGTTTTCCTTTGGGTAGGCCTCGTTTTTTAGAAGCATTTGGGGACTGTTAGAAAAATAGGATCGCGGAGCAATAAAATAAAACAAATGCGGAAACAAAACATAGAAGATACACAATACAAGAGAGACACAGATTTACGTGGTTCACCTAGTGTGGGCTATGTCCACCAGAGAAATTTCCAGGTCCTTCCTTTATTATTATCTAGCAAATGAAGGGATACAACCTACAACAAAACTTGTTGTAACTTCCTCTTCTTTATCTCACAGTCTCCTCTCTCAGAATACAATATTCTCCATCAACCATAACCGCAATACATTTCCCTCATAAAAGAGGGTTGCCTTATAGGGAAAAAAACCCTAAGATAATCTCTATCGTTAGATCTACGACCTTATAATGAACGGTCTAGATTTACAATGAAATTACAATATACATTTACAAGGCAATTGTTTTCTTCAGGGGCTTCACCCCTGAACCCCCGCTGGGGTCCTGCTTGCCCCCAGACCCCCCAACTGGGGGGATAGCCCCCCGGGACCCCGCAGAGGGGGTAACCCCCCTTTTCACTCCCCCGCGTGGAAGAGTGTACATACTTCTGGGGTGTAAATACTTCATGGGGTATAAAGATGGCTGAAAGCAAAAGACCTCTGAATCAAGAACATAATCAGGATCCACAACCAACAATCTCCCACTTGGAGACTGATCTCAACAACTCCATCGCTGTTGTATATGATAGACACTGAACCTTCTTGGACCTGACAAATTTCTCATCTTCATCTTCATTCTTGAAGACCAACTGAAACTGAGCAGGAACCTAGTTTCTCCCTAGTTACTCTCTTTGTTAACGTGTTTGCAGGATTCTAGCTAGTGTGTATATTTTCCAACTTCAAATGTCCATCTTCCAAGGAGGATTGCATGAAGTGGTACCTCAACTGTATATTCTTAGTCTTCAAATGGAATACTTAGTTATTTGCAAGATGAATGGCACTCTCACTGTCACAGTACAACCTGCTATTCTCTTGCTTCTTTCCCAATTCCTCCATAAACCTCTGCAACCAAATCATCTCTTTACTAGCCTCTGTAGAAGCAACATACTCTGCCTCTATTGTTGAAAGTGCAACAACCTTTTGTAGTTTTGAAATCCAACTTATTGTTGTTCCACCTATAGTAAACACATACCCTGTGGTACTCCTCCTGCTATCTTTATCACCTACCATATTTGAATCAACATATCCTTGTAGAACAGTTTCTGAACCTCCAAAACATAATGCATGATTAGCAGTACCTCTCAAGTATCTGAGAATCCACTTTACTACCTCCCAATTTTCTTTACCTGGATTTTTCATATATCTGATCACAACTCCCACTGCATGTGCAATATCTGGTCTTGTGCAAACCATTACATACGTCAAGTTGCCAACTGCTGATGAATATGGGACACTAGACATGTATTCTATCTCCTCCTGTGTCTTGGGACACATTTCCTTAGTTAATTTGAAATGGTTGGCCAAAGGTGTACTAACTGGTTTTTCATTCTGCATTCTAAACCTCTCCAAC
>ML777356.1:453492-464927 GCA_009831015.1 Picea engelmannii
CAATGGCTCATACACAGAATACACAGAGATCTTTACCGGAAACCCTCAACCGGGAAAACCTTTCTTTTTCATTATATCGAATTTCACCATTCGCCATACAATATATACAATGTTTTTAGGTATTCCATAGATACCAAAACCCTGATCCCTTAATCCGGGATTAATTTACAAATCAGCTAAAAATAGCAAAATCCGCAGTCGTCGTATCTGACGCACCCACACACACACACATGCAAAGAATATAACACATACCCAACAAAAATCCACCTAGATCCCAAACTTTTCTTTGGAGCTATCCATCTGCTCCACTGTTCTATTGCTGCTTCTTTTGCTTCTTTCCTACTTCTATGGAAAGCTTCCTTCTTTAGTTTAGCTTCTCCTTGTTGGTAGTTTTTTCTACTGACCTCAACATCAGCCTTCTTATCTTCTCAATCACCTCGTCCAACTGCTCCAATGGTTGGCTCTCTGGAATTATTATCTCCTGCACTTCCTTCTTTGTAATGGGTAGATCAACTCGATCCTCCTTGTTGTTTTGACCTCCCCTTGTGGTACTAAGTCACCACTCTACTGCAAACTCCAATCCTGCAGTCTCCTTTTGACTGATTTTTTGCTTAGTCACTTCCTCTGACAGACTAGCTTCTGTCATTTCTCCTGTTGGCATATTTCCAGCTTCTTCTAGTTTCTCCCCGGACTAGAATTCTAATTCATCTTCTGCTACAGGCTTCAATGTTGTAGTCATATTCTATCCAACTTCCTGGCTGAAATTTCTGAACAATTCTGTTGAATGCTCTTCTCCCAAAATATGCATGACTGTCTTCTCATGGAAGTCATCTACTGGCTCTGGATGGTTCAACCAATCCTCCAACATCTCTAACTCCTTCTCCCATTGAGTGAGAATATTAACTACATGCTCCTCTTCTGTTGGGGGCATACATCAGTATCTACTCCTCTTTGACAGTCACAATTAGCTGTCCTTCTTCTTCTACTGCACCTGCAACACAGGATCTGGCCTAAACTGGGCTATTTGGAAGGAATACCTCAATTCCTCCAATGATCAAAATTCTCCTCTGATCTTCCTCCATCAACTCTCCTTGCTCATATGAACTCTCAACTGAGTTCATCTTCTCACCCTTTCCCACCTATAAAATTGGGATTTTTTCCCTACCTTCTTAGTAGTCTATGAGATCCTCCAATGATCCCATGTCATTGCCCACCTGTCACTCTAAAATTTATTCACTGCTCACATGGCAGTTTCTGAGACCCTTTTCTGATCTCCTCTCCTCATCATCTCTATGGATTTTCCCAGCTTCTGGCTCACAAATATGAACCATATCATCTTCACCTCTGAGGATTTTAACATACCTCAGCCACATTCTCAACATATTTTACTGTCCTCTGGCCAACAATTTTTGAATGGGCCACTTCATCTTCTTCTTCATGGGCCATTCATACACCCAATGCACCTTTGCATCCTGTTGCATTTTAAATGCAAGATTCTCCATCTGTGCTCTTATCTTGCTGAGATCTTTTTCTATCTCAGCCTTGCTTTTCTACTAGCGGTCTCCTCTTGGACCACGTTCATGGCCTTCAATAGCCATCTTCTTCCTCTACTCACTACCTACAAAAATCAATTTTGTGCAAGCTCTTCTTTATCTCCTTCGCTTGAAATATAAAAACAAAATTATTCTCTAATACCACTTGACGGTATCATACTATATCCTTCTCTTCCTTCACCTTTTCTTACAATCTCCAGACAAATTCTGGGCTTTGATACCACTTGACGCAGACCCCCTACCTCTGCCTTGGCAGGGTCTGCTGACCTCCCAGTGAAGGATTTTTCTTATTCCCCTGAGCCGAAGTGGATCCTTTAGTTCCCATTGGAACCTTCATGCAAATATATCCACAGTTCCTCTTTAGAAGTTACACCCGTGTGAACAACACTAGGCGTGAGCCTCTAGTCCATGTGACCAACCAATGTAACCACGACCTTCACCCGAAAAGGTATTTTAGGTTTCACGACTTCGTGATTTTTGTTTTGAGTCCCTTTGACTCCTTTAATCCTTGAAATCCCAAAATGGGATAATGGGTCCTTAGCTCCTCCTTTATGTCTCAACCATAAGACCTCAGTCAAGTCCTGGGGCCTCACTCCTAAGTGCGTCGAGATTTCACGACTTATGAAGTTGTGATGCAACTATTCCTCTTTTCCCGATGACCGAATTCACGATGCTTCAGATCAATGGTCCTAGTTTCTCCATGATCCATCGGTCCAGATGGCGTTAGTATTTCGTAACTCGCGAATCCTCGAGTTGTAACTCTTCCACACCACCAACTCCCGAAATGTCGAAATCCAAAACCACAAGATCAATGACTCCCATTGATTCAGATCTAACGACGACTATTCCTCCCGAGCTTGTGAGTATTGAAATACACTCAGCCTTAACTTCTCCGTTGATCCACTAGATCCAACGGTCCATGAAAAATCGATGTCTCTCCCTCCAAGAATTTCAACCATCCATTCAAACTTTCAATGACTTCTAGCCAAAGAAATCAACGTCTTTTCCTTCTGAACTTAATTTCTGTGAGGTGACTCCAGACCTCGTCCTTCCTTTGAACTCTTCGAAGTCTCTACCCCTCCTGAGCTTATACTTTCCTACAAACTCAGAGATTTCTAAGGAATTCTTTCCTCTGCACCTCCTAAATTTCGAGTCAACGAACTGCTGATGTCCCTGCCACATGTCCTCTTCTGATGGACGGATGTGATGATTTTGGGACTTCACAAAGTCCACTCTCCTATGCAATATTGAAGGGTTTAACCCTCACACACATTCCTCTGGATCCAATGAATGTTGGTCCATGCACCAGATCTGACGGGTCAGATCTGTTCCTCCTCCTGCGCTCTCCCCTGGGTGTCTGGACGTGGATTCGACGATCCATATCTTCTTTCCTGCAACTGATCCTATGAATGTTGTGCTCCTCCTTCTGAGATTTGGATTTATTCCCTGACTTGGGAGATTTCAAATGTTTTGAAGGTCTCGGCCTTCAATTTATCTCTAGTGAGCCCTTGCAACTTTGGGTCTCGCCTGTGTTCTAGAAGCGGTATCCTTTTTGATCTTTGCTCACTTTGAAACCTCGAAAGGTTTCTCAATCTCTACAACACCTTTCATTATCCTCGCTCACTATTGTGCTATCCTTCCTGATATTTGTCTATGGCTTGGACCTCGAAGTGTCTTGGCCTCTTCTGCTCCTTTCTGTTGGAACTTTGTGCACAAAGGCACTATTCCTCCTGAACTTTACTTGCTCAAACCTCTAAGGGAATCAACCCTTGTCTCTCCCTTCAAAGGGGAATTTGATGCCCTCCTAGAAACCTCCTTCTCAAGCACACCTTGTTAAGCCAATAGAGTATTTACCAACTCTGTGAGTGTCTTTCTCCTTGACACTTCCCTTGTCTCTAAACTTGAAATAGAGTTCTTCTTGTGCACTCTTTGCACATGCTCAATGCCCACCTGGTAGAGCTTCATAGAATCCTTAGTAATTCCATTTTCTCTTCTCTGTGCCATCCTCTGCATAGTCTCACCTCCAAGGTGTTCAAAAACATTGAGGCTTCTCCCTTAATTTTATGAGTCCTCTGGTGCGCCCTCCTGGCATGTCCTTGCCTGAATTCCATAGAAATTAGCTGTGCACTCTTGTACTGGCTCACATAATCCTCAGTATTCTGTCATGCAATCCCTTGCATGAAGCCTCAAAGAATCCATAATGAAATAAAAGCAACTCATAGACAAATAAATTATATCTATCCCTGTAGATGGAATCTAACATACATCTACATCATAAAAACACATAAATGGCATTCATAAAACACATGGAACCACACAAAGATTCTCATGCAGGAAAAAATGCTCTTTGTATTAATCTCAGAATGCCTGTACAATGTGTTCAAGCTCCGACTACAACAGAGTCTCGGATATCTCTTTTCTCCCTCTCTAACATAATCTCTCAAAAACTAATTAATCCTAGATACAAAGATCTTTTTTTCTTCAAAAGACAAGCTCATCGAGCCTTTCCCTCCAAGCTACCTACTCTCATTAAATTACAATGAATTACATTTAATGGTTGTTTAGTTCGAATCATATCTAGATATGTAGCCTTAGAAACATTTAAATCAAAATTCAAATTTTGAAATGAGGGATGACGCCTCTCTCACTCCTCCATTGAATGCGTGCTTGATGTGATGGCTGGCTGGCACATTGCTAGGTGAAGCGATGCTCCTGCATCATAAATTTTTTTATTATTTTGGAAATTTCCTAACTGAAAAGATAACTTGAAAGAATTCTTTCCCAATCAAATATGATGGTCTCATGGATTGAGAAATATAGTATGTAGAAAGAAATATTAGGAACAATGGTCATAGATTCTTGTCTAGTTATTCTGGCAAACAACCATGCCATTTCTCAGTACGGGTTCTTTAGTGAACATACCTAAATATTTGAGAGGTATTTAGGAAAAATTGTAGGGTCTTCAAGGTAGTCCCGAAGAAGTTTGAATCATCCTTTCTTCGTCTTCAATAAGTCCTTAGCTTCGACGCTCTTGAAAATCATCATCAACTCAGGGATCCTAAACATCCTTTTAAAAGTTGAGGGAGGTAAAAAGATAGGTGATTCTCCCTGTAACTATATAATTATTTGTTCCTTATCAAAATTGTCAATACACCATGAAATTGATTCCTTGAAATCATAAAATTATGGAATACAACCTGTCAATGTGATTCCTATTGTCCAAATCCCGTTCGAATTCTTTTCCAGGGGTGGTAATGTAGAATAATACCTGTTGGCCTATGACCATTGAAATATTTTATCTTCTCATCCCAAAATATTGATAGTATCTCTATATAATTTTTCCTTTCTTTGAGTTGTCATACTTAACCAAGGTGATGGACTTAATTAACAAATTTTTCAAATTGGTATTATCGAAATACACTTGTTTACTTTAACACATTCTAGGGATCTTAATTCAAATATTTTAAATTCTAATTGGTTTTAACATTTATGGGAAGTTGTCTCGAGAAACTCATCATTAATAATGGTAATAACACCTATACAAGTGGTAATCATTTTTGAAAAGTATAATTTAATGCATTTTGGGAAACATGACATGATAGGACATAAAGTGTCGTGGGGCGACGAATGATCAGAAGGGTGTACCAGGGGAACAAGTGAATGATTGGGGTAAGCGGGGATCGGGATGGCAGGATGGTGGAATGACAAGATGATAGAACAATGGGATAGATGAAGGATTGAGACAAGCAGATGATTGGAAGAGGAGAACAACGAACAATAATGACAACAAACAAGAGAGATAGTGGGAGAATTGGGATAGTGCTCTACACCCACAAATGAACATCCTCTTCCAAAAATGTTCTAAGTGTGGATAGTGCAAAATGAAGGTCGTGAAAAATTAAGAAACGTTATGCGGGTTGCGAAACTTTGACATAGCAATGTAATAATGTCAAAATTTCTAAGTATGGAGGAAAATTTGAAATGGACTATACAAGAAGAATTACATAAGATTTATCAACACTTGTAGGTCAACATCCACCATAGATACTATCATCCATTTCAAAGACCAAAAGGTGAGACTCCCTCCTATTCATTCCCACAACCTAGCTACGATCTTTTGAGGGTTGTTCCCATGACCTAACTATAGGCCTTTGGGGGTTTGTTCTTGTGACCCAAAGTTGAGCCTCATCCACCATAGGCATAGGTCATCAAGGTTTTCTCTAAGTCTTATACTGAGATTTTGCTCAAAATTTGTAACAAGTCTATTGTTTTATTCCATGTTAATGTCAAAGACGAGTTCCAAGTACTTTTGTTATGAAAATATCTAGAAATATAATGTGTAATATGATTTATGGGAATTGTGCTCTAATTTTCAGATTTTGTTGATTTTATTTTACCTTTGGTAGCAATGGGTCAAGGATGAGACCTACAACACCAAAGTGAAGCACCGAGGCTAGGTTGTTGTGGGGAAAATATTCCTACGGACTAGCAAATAGAGTTCAGACTTTGCATGCAAATATGACCAAAGAGAAATTACTTTCTACCTTCATCCCTAGATTTAAATCCCCTTTTCTTAGTAAATTCATGGAAAGATCAACCTACCTCATTCCCGACGTTTGATGTCGATCCTCTGTTGTACTTGATTACTTGTTCGCAATACTCCTTCCAAAGTTGACCTGCATACAAGATAAGCAACAACTATGCATGCATCCTACTCATATACTAGCAGGTTAGAAATCCAAACATATACTAATCAAACTACAAAAAGTTCATGAATTGGGATGGGAAAAGCATTTTCTTTATTACTTTGAATGAGTCAACTTAAAAAAGTTGAGACCGACCACCACTCCGAAAACCTGATCCTGGGCTCCTCTTCGACTGTCCTCCAACTGCTTTTCTTTGTTTCTCCCCGGGCACAAGGAAAGGCTAAAGGGTTGGGACAATGGGAATATGAAAATGGGCAGAATTTCTTTGCTATATTTTTTCTCCTTTCAAATGGGACCCCTACCCCTTCTTTTTTAGGCTAGAGGGAGCTAGGTATTTGGACGAACCCTCAGCCAAGCATGGCTAGGATTTTCAGTTAAATCACCCATAGATTTTGTGGTCCGTCGGAAAATTTCCTTTTTTCGTGCTTTGTCAGTCTGCGTAGGCTGTTTTGGGTCAGCTAGCGTGTACACACATGTAGTAATGGATTAGGGCACATGGGCCTTTATAAAATAGGATTTTCAAAGATTTGTTCAGTAGTGCTTTGGCAAAGAAAGGATATGATATGGCTTGATGCCAGGTAAGCATGTGTGGTGCAATTTAGGGTTATAACAGATGCCCCCTAATGTGTGAGGTCAGAAGAGCATCTGATGGCTGAAATACATTACCAATCTTTACTGATGTGCCGAACGATTGAGCCCAAGGATCAGAAACCGAGAGGCACAGTCTACAAAATAACACATGTCTCACTGAGGCGGGCATACCCATGCTTGGGATAAAGTAGAATCGTGGCTACTAATCAAATACACTGTAGATCCATGTCAAATAACTATAAAGAGTAGCTGCGAACAATACACAATGGAGCTACATCTCGAAATCAGAAAGATATACATATAGAGTATCCATCTTCCAGAAGTTGATTCAGCCTGATGGCTAGAGATGAGATCTTCAGAGCTCGAGCAACAACCTCAAAATCTTAAAAACTCGAGTAGGAGTGTAATATGAGTGTATGACTGCACTACCCAGAGGTCTTCGACGGATCGTCGGTCATGGACTTGATAATCTTGATGATCAGAATGAAGGCTTCAATGATTTCGAACAAGGACTTGATTGGATGTTCAGGATGGCCGGGCATGAGGACAAGAGACATATTGCAGAGGGGCTGACTCAGGCTTGGTGACAAACTTCCCTTGGATAATAGAATGAAAAATGATGAGACTCAGGCAGTATGAAATTAATCATAAGTATACAAAGTAGGAGGCAACACAAACTCTCCATATGTTTGGAAGGATAACCAAACGGTGGAGGACACAACTCTATATAGTGAGAAAGTCTTCCTAAGGTTGTACTACATCCCATAGTCTGATGAACAAATGGATAGATGTGCTTTATCCAAGGGCGAATCATTATGCTGCCAATAAATAAAATACTTTTCCCTTCCTCTTTTTGGGGTATATTTGATTTTTTTGTTCTTTTCAATAATTGTGGAAAAAGAATAAAGGAATATTACATTACAAAGGAGGAATGAGTGTTGCAAACATACAAGCTTGAGGCACAAGGACAAGACTAATGTTCTAGTAGAATGAAACTCGGGAAAAATCCTCCGAGGGCTAAAGGTGTTAAGACGCAGAAGCAAACTGTTACAAGGTTGGCATATAAGGTATGAAAACGTGGTTAATAAAACACACAATAGTAACGTCCTTCTATGTAAGTTTAATGAGCCCAGAGAAGGTAATCTCGGTGGTTTTTCATATTTAGAGAGTCTGAAAAAACATAAAAGGAGACTCCATTGGGGTACCTTTTTCGAGTATAGTCTAGTCGGTTCGAAAAAAGGGGTAAACTAGTAGCGATAAGACGTCGATTCAAAACCATTTTAACGAGTGTGACAAGGACAAGATCACTTGGCCATTTTTTCATTTTTAATGAGTCTGAAAAAATCTTAACTATGGACTCCGTCAGGAATATTCTTCTGGACCAATTTAACGAGTGTGAAAGAATAAGGTCACTCGGCGATCTTTTCAATTTTAGGGAGTTTAAAAAGATCTTAACTATGGACTCCGTGGGGGTTTCTTTTTCGTAAGTTTAGTCCCTCAGGCCCGAAAAAGGGATAAAATTATACCTGGAAGTACTCTTCTAAAGAACATAAGTTCCCTAGAGTATACCTTTGTTCATACAATTGACCGTCCGGACCGAAAAAGGGGTAAACTACCGCCGAACAGACGTGACTTCAAATTTCAGTTTAACGAGCGTGAAAGGCCACAAGATCACTCGACAATATTTTCATGTTTAGAGGGTCTGAAAAGGGCTTCAAAGAAGACCCACTATTTTTTGGGAGTCCTGAGGGTGAGATCAAGAGTGAAGAACAATCATGCAAATGAGGCTCAAACTCATATTCAGGAAAGACTATAAGGACTCCCGAGCCTACAGTGTTTTAGAGATGGCATGGACACCATAATGCAACCAGGACCTACCTAGGGCATCCATCTTCTGGCAAGATCTACCACCAAGTTGCGACACTTCTAAAGAAGATATGATGGTTCAGTGTCACAACCTGATGGGATCGATCCTATGGCAGAGGAAAAAGACAACGAGACACAAAAGTCGGGGTAGTAACCTAACCTATATGCTCAAGTTGATTCTTGGAAAAAATTTCATGGACCATGAAAGTTTCCTCAAAACTCAAAAAAAATATCCCAATACCCAATCAAATCCCTCCCATGTAGCTCCTGAATCACTCTAAATGGTTTTTGGTATAAATAAAATGATAAGGGAGGCCAAAAAAGTGACAAAAAGAGGCCAAAAAGTCTATAAATAGAAGTTGGCATCTCATTATCACCATTGCTAATTTGGAAATTGACTTTGGAGCCAAAAGATCCCCTTTGATAAAAATGGTAATTCCGAGAGCTACAATGGATGAAACAAACTTCCGTCTGGACCAAGTAAGTACAAACTCCCCTATCTAGCTATTCAATTATTTATTTTTGTTTTTCATTTCATTTTTTGGGTGGGCGTCGACCTTTAAAAGGTTGGCCCTAGGTCCATGTGGGTTGTCTCTGGACAGGCCGTGTGTACACTCGGGCAGAGTAAAAACTGCCCACGTGTACACGCGACTGTCACCTAGACAACATGCGTGGACCCCCCTTTATAGACAAAAATAATCAAACAACACTCACTCACCCTCCTGAACTTTGTTGTGTTGGTAGGATATATGTCCACTGGAGGGAAAGGGAGCATGAAGAAGTTAGTGAGTTGGTTGTGGGAGATCCAAATGCCGTGGCCACGTTGATGCAATGTGGTTTGCTTAAGTTCTTCCTATTTCCATTTATGCGAGTGCAACTGAGGCTATTGAATGCCTTGGTTGACTATTGGCACCCTAATGCAAAGGTCTTCATACTAGAGGGGCAATCACTGGTGCCCACCATTGAGGATATCTACTTTTTGACTGGCCTCTCAAGGAGAGGGGAACCACTCAATTTCAGGACGTTTCCATCAAGGCCGCTTAACATAGCGGAACTGATAGGCCTGCACTGTGAGGCTGGGACAAAATGTTTGAGCTCCCATGTGCCCATAAGTAAGATCACTGACCTATCGCTGCAAGCGATATTATTTCTCATTGGGCGGATTACTGGTTCAACAAACTTGCATCAGGCGTCCCGTGCATAGATGAACTATGCTATCTAGTGCTTGAATGCACAAATTTTTGACTAGATTACCACACTACTGGAGTGTATGAAGAGGCAATTGACAGATTGTCGTCAGTGAACACAGAGGAACTTTGGGTTCGGGACTATTTTGTGTTCCTTCTTTTTCGAGAGAGTTATGAGCTTTAGTCCTCGGGAAGTAGTACGAGGACATCAGGCCTCTTTTCTTGCTGTATGTAGATGGGCAGTATTACTGCCACGACAAGGTGGTGGAAGGACCAATGAGTCCTTCGATGATGACTTTTTGCATGGCTGTCATGACATATCCCTGTGATCGAGGATTACCCATATGCAGGGATAGACTTTTCGAGAGATCCTGAGATACCTGTGCCTCTTGGTGAGGAGCGAGGGGAGATGGGTAAGTCTCCACCTTTGTAGTTTTTTTTTGTTGTATATGTAATTTTTATGTCGTTTTTGTTATATATATCATTTTTTTTTTATTTGCCAGAGTATTTGATGGATATACATTTGTTGCATGCAGATGTGGGACCAGTGTGACCTGTCGATTATGCACGGAACAGGCGTTGTCCTCGGCTAGGAGCCGCAGTTGCTACTGCCGGGGGACCAGGATAGCAGGAGGCCTCCCATCCGAGGAGGATGAGAGGGTACTTAGATTATTTGAGCGGAAATTTACTGCACTCACTCACACAATCCCGATAGCAGAGATTGAGGACCTGCCGCCATCCATGCAACCTCATCTAGTGAGGGCACCTCGGACGTGGGTCAGATTTTTTAGGCATTTAGCCCATGCCGTGGACCAGTATAATAGGGCCCATATGCCTTGAACCTATTTATACTTTTTACGTGCCACGAGAACTACTTGTATATATTTTTTGAGGGCATAAGCCCCGTGACTTGTTATTGGTCCTATTTTTGAGACGCTTACGTCCATCTATGTACTCTGGTTACTTTTATGATATTATATATGTTTTTTTGATCTTTTGTTTCTTATGGATCACGTGTGCAAAAATGTATTTACATGCTTATGTCAATTTTATTTCATATGTGTGTTGTTGGGAAATTATACCCTACGGACTAACAAGCTAGGGCTTAAACTTGCATGCAGATCATGACCCTTAAGAAATTACTTTTAACCTTCTATCCCAAACCTAAAACCCTTTTTCACATGCAAACATGGAAAGAACCTACTAACCTTTTTATAGACGCTTGATGTAGATCCTCCGTTGCGCTTTTATCTTCTTGCTTCTGCTGCTCCTTCCAAAGACGATCCTGCAATCAAGACAAAAACACTACGCATGCATGCTATTGTTATTCTAGAGGGTTAGAGATTAAGCATAAATCAAATAAAATATATAAGACTCGTGTATTGGGATGGGAAAAGTATTCTTTATTAATCTCAAGATGAATCAACTTACAATAATCATAGAGACCGGCCACCGTTCCTCGATCCTGATCCTGGGCTCCTCCTCTTCTTTGTCCTCCAACTGCTTTGCTTGAATTCTCGTTTAGGCTTGAG
>ML777356.1:465657-478758 GCA_009831015.1 Picea engelmannii
CTCATAATGCTGCCAATAAAGAAAATACTTTTCCCATCCTCTTTTTGGGGTATATTTGATTTTTTTGTTCTTTTTGTTGATTTGGAAAAAAGAATAAAGGAATATTACGTTACAAGGGAGGAACGAGTATAGAAAACATACAATCTCAAGGAACAAGGACAAGACTGATGTTCTAGGAAATGATACTCGGGAAAATCCTCCAGTGGCCAAAGGTGTTAAAACGCAGACGCAAACTGTTACTAGGCTGAAAGGTAAAGGATGCAGATGCGGTTGATAGAACACACCATGGTAACGTCCTTCGATGTAAGTTTAACGAGCCCAAAGAAGGGAAGCTCGATGATTTTTCATGTTTAGGGAGTCTGAAAAAGCATAAAAGGAAACTCCATCGGGGTGCCTTTTTCGACAATAGTCTAGTCGGTTCAAAAAAGGGGTAAACTAGCACCGATTAGACGTCAATTCAAAACCATTTTATCGAGTGTGACAAGGACAAGATCACTTGGCTATTTTTTCAATTTTAAGGAGTCTGAAAAAAGCTTAACTATGGACTCCGTCAGGAATATTCTTCTGGACCGTTTTAACGAGTGTGAAGGAATAAGGTCACTCGACAATCTTTTCAATTTTAGGGAGTCTGAAAAGAGCTTAACTATGGACTCCGGGGGGGTTTCTTTTTCGTAAATTGAGTCCCTCAGGCCCGAAAAAGGAATAAAATTATACATGAGGATACTCTTCTAAAGAATTTGAATTTGATAGAGTATTCCTTTGTTCGTACAATTGACCGTCCGGACCGAAAAAGGGGTAAACTACCGGCGGACAGACGTGACTTCAAATTTCAGTTTAACGAGCGTGAAAGGTCACAAGATCGCTCGACAATCTTTTCATGTTTAGAGGGTCTGAAAAGTCTTGAAAGGAGACCCGCTATGTTTTGGGAGTCCAGAGGGTAAGTCAAAGAGTGAAAAAGACCCATGCAAATGAGGCTCAACCTCGTATTCAGGAAATACTATACAGACTCCCGAGCCTACTATGTTGTCAGAAACGGCATGGACACCATAATGCAACCAGGAACTACCTAGGGCATCCATGTTTTGGCAAGCTCTACCACCAAGTTACGACACTTCCAGAGTATATTTGGCGGTTCTGTGTCACAATCGGGTGGGATCTATCCTATATCGTAAGAATAAAAGGCCACGAGATGCAACAGTGGGGATGAAATCCTACCCTATATGCTCAAGTTGATTTTTTTTTGAATTTTTTTTATGGACCGTCCTTATATATATATATATATATATATATATATATATATTTGAAACTCCATGAAAATTGTCCCAAAACCTAATTAAATCCCTCCCACATCACTCCTGAACCACTCAAAATGGTTTTTGGTATAAAGACACTGATAAAGGGGCCCAAAAAAGTGACAAAAAGAGGCCAAAAAATCTATAAATAGAAGCTGGCAGCTCATTATCACCATTGCTGATTTGGAAATTGACTCTGGAGCCAAAAGACCCTCTTTGCCAAAGATCGTGATTCCGGGAGCTACGGTGGACAAAACAAACTTCTGCTCGGACCAAGTAAGTACAAAATCCCTCATCTTGCATTTCAATACTTCATTTGTGTTTTTTGAGCGTGTTTTGGGGGTGGTCGTCGACCTCCAAGAGGTTGGACCTATCCAAACGTGGGTTGTCCAGGGACAGCCCGCGGGTACCCACGCGTAGAGTCAATACTGCACGCGAGTGCCCACGACTGTCGCCTCGACATCCCGCGGGCTACCCCCGCGCAAATGAAAATTGAATGCCAAGATCTAAACTCCCCCCTTTTTCCTTTATTTTTTTGGTAGGATGTATGTTCAGTGGAGAGAGAGGGAGCACAAGGCTGCCAATGAGGCAATGGCTGCAGATCCGAACGTCATGGCCATGCTGACGCAGTGTGGCTTGGTGAAATTTTTCTTGTGTCCGTTTATGCGCGCTCAACCTAGGCTACTGAATGCCTTGGTTGATTATTGGCATCCAGATGCAGAGGCCTTCATGATAGAGGGGCAATCCTTGGTGCCCACCACCGAGGATATCTATTTTTTTACGGGGCTCTCGAGGAGAGGGGAACCCGCCAACTTTCATACCTTTCCTGCGGGGCTGAGCAAAGTCTCGGAATTGATAGAGGAGTACTGTGAGGCTAGGACCGATCAGAGATCTTCCTCGGTTCCTGTGAGCAGGATTACCAGCCTCGCCCTCCAGACCATTTTATCACTTATAGGGCGGATTACCGGCTCTGCGGCCGTGCACCAGGCTTCATGCGCACAGATGAACTGTGCAATTTAGTGCATGAATGCACAAAGTTTTGACTGGAGTACCACATTACTGGCGAGCATGACAGGCCAACTGATAGCTTGTAGACAACGGACGCATAGGAACTTCGGGTTTGGGACTATCCTGTGTTCGTTCTTTTTTGAGAGAGTTCCATGCTTTAGTCCTCGGCTGACAGTACGAGGACATATGGCGACTTTCCCTGCAGTGTGCAGATGGGTAGTGTTGTTGCCGCGACAGGGTGGTGGGAGGACCACCGAGGCCTTCAACGATGATTTCTTTGCATGGCTGTCGCGACAGATTCTGACGATCGAGGATTACCCATATGCCGGGATTGACTTTTCCAGAGATCCAGCGGTACCAGTGCCTCCTGGTGAGGAGCGAGGGGAGATGGGTAAGTCTCCACCTACCTAGTTTTTTTGTTTGCATATGTAATTTTTATGTCTTTTATATATATCATGTTTTTGTATAACAGAGTTTTTGATGGGTGATTACTGTGTTGCATGCAGATGTGGGACCCGTGCGACCTGTCGATTATGCTCGGAACAGGCGACGCCCGCAGACAGAGGCCGCAGCTGCCACCACCGGGGGAGCAACAGTGGCAGGGAACCTCCCAGTAGGAGAGGCTGAGAGGGTTCTTAGGCGGGTTGAGCGGAACTTCACTGCGCTCACTCGCACAGTTCCCATGGCAGAGATAGAGGACTTGTCGCCCTCTATGCAGACTCATGTTGTGGGGGCACCTCGGACATGGGTCTGATTGTTTCGGCGTTTATCCCAGGCTATACATGATTATAGCAGGGCCCACAGGCCCTGAGCAGACTTGTAAACTTTTTATGTGCCATGAGCACCTTATTGTATATACATTTTTTGAGGGCATAAGCCCTGGTGACTCATTATGATTCCCACTTTTTGAGGCGCTTGCGCCCATCTATGTATTCTAAGACTTTCGAATGTTTATATATGGTTTTTTATTTATTTTCTGTATCTTTATGGATTATGTGTGCAAAAATGTATTTACATGTGTATGATCATGATCTTCTTATGTGTGAGAAAGATGCCAATCTAAAATGTGATTAGCTAGATTATCTGTGATTTGATTTAGACTCCTAGGAACATGAAAATATGTAATATAATCAAATTTGCGTTCCAAGAGACGTACCCTAAGGAATCGTCGGTGTAAAGTTGGGTCATGCACCTGGTATACTCTGTTTAGCTGCGACACAACCAGTTGAGCGTCTAGATAGACCCAGAGACGAGAGATACCCAATGACAAAGCGTCACGAAGCAACTCAATAACTACGCTATACTCAACAACATTGTTTGTGGTGTCACCTAAGCATATCCCTCCGGAAGATAACAACTGACCCTGTGGCGTAAAGATTACCCAAGCTGCGGAGGCAAGTCTCCGCGTGTGTCGACTAGCACCATCCACATACCCAATGAACACCTCGGACTCACTTGACATCTGCCATAGTGATGAAAGATAACATTAATGACACGTCCATGACACGTTTTTGCAAAAGAAATGTAAAAAATTAATAGCACAAAGACTATACATATGTTACAAAAAGTTACCCACAGTGACCATTCTATGAATAATACTTCTTGAGGTAGAGCCCATTCCTAGGCTCCACCAAAGCATTCCCTTCGAAATCGACCAAACAATAAGCGCCCTTCTTTAAAACCTCCTTCACAATGAAGGGTCCGAACCACATGGGTTTAAACTTTCCTGCCCCCAGGGGGTCCTTATCTTGGTCGTAAACCAGGACAAGGTCGCCCTCAGAGAAAAACCGAGGACGTACAGACCTATCATATTGACACTTGACCTTATGCTTATGAGCCTCACTAGCCAGGGCCGCATCGCGACGCTATTCATCAAGCTGCTCAAGGTGTACTAACCGTTCTTTAAGTGGAGAAGTGTCTGGCAATAACTGTACTGCCAATTTCAGAGATGGAATTTGACACTCGATGGGCAAGACTGTCTCCAGCCCGTAAACGAGCTGGAAAGGTGAGAAACCGGTTGCAGTCTTAACTGATGTTCGTTAAGCCCATAATGCCGAGTATAACATCAAATGCCAGTTTGACTTGGCTGAGTTGATGGTTCGCTGTAGCATTGTCTTAAGCATTTTGTTAACGGCTTCCACCTGCCCATTGGCTTGGGTATAGTAAGGTGAGGAATGTTCTTGCCGTAACCCAAGCTTCGATGTTAACTCTGACATCATTTGGTTTTGAAAGTGACTGCCATGGTCAATGACAATCTCTCTCGGGATGCCGAACCGTCCTATAATTTGGTTAAATAAGAAGAGGGCTGCAGTCTCTCCATCATCTTTGAACGTCGACATAGCTTCGACCCACTTAGTGAAGTAGTCGACAGCCACAATGATATAGTGGTGCCCCCTGGTTGATGGGGGGTTGCAAGTAGTATAATCAATGCCCCACTTAGTGAAGGGACCGACGGTGATAACAGGAAACATGGGAGTTGGGTGTGCCCTCATCTTCCGTGAGAAGATTTGGCACGGATGGCACTTCTTGACTGACTCGATACAATTTTTAATAAGTGTGGGCCAGAAGTAACCTGCTCGTAATTTTTTTGGGGTTGTTTCCAACCCAGATAAATGGCCGCCACAAGCTCCTGTATGACAGTCGTTGAGCACTATGACGGCCTCCTCATGAGTGAGACACTGATGCAAGATACAGTCTACCCCTCTCCGATACAACGTATCATTGAGTATGAGAAAATTCTTGGCTTGATGGCGTATCTGCCGACGCTCATCAAGAGAAGCAGAGGTGGGGCACTTCAAAGTCTGGAGATAGATCAGTATATCTCCGTACCAGGGGTCGGATGATTCAATCAAAAACATATCCCCCCGGATAGGCGATTCCTCAGGCACAACGTCACCTAACTCAACCAGAAGTTCCGAAATAAGTTCTGCGAAGACCAATGACTTATTGGACTTTGCTGAAACAAAGTCTAAGTCAAATTCTTGGAGGATGACCATCCATCTACTGATTTTTCCACCGATAACTCGTCGTGTCAACATGTACTGGAATGGATTCATGACGGCCATGATGGTGGTCCTACGAAACAGAACATAGTGACGGAACCGTTGAACAGCATGAACTGTTGCCAACGCAAGTTTTTTGAGATGAGTATAATTAAGTTTCGGTCCTACGAGGCCTCGGCTTAGGTAATAGATTATGTATTCAGAAAATGAATCATCTTCCTAAACTAAAACCATGCCTATGGTTGACTCTGCGGCAACCAGATATAATAGGAAATCCTTGTTATAATTCGGTGGTCGTAGCAGAGGTGCGGTTATAAGAGCGTTTTTCAATGCGTCGAAAGAGCATTGTGCTGCTTCGTCCCAGAAAAAGGGAACGTCTTTCTTCAGTAAATGGATGAAGCCCTTGGTGATTTCGGCATAGTTGGCGATGAAGTGTCGTAAGAAGTTCGCCTTGCCTTGAATACTTTGAAGTTGTAAGATTGTGCGTGGGGGGGGCAACTGGATTATCGCCTCCACTTTAAGAGGATCAACCATGATCCCTGTGGTTGAAACTATGAAACCTAAAAAACCTCCTGACGTGACGTAAAAGCTGCACTTGTTGGGATTCAAGCGAATCCTGAAGTAGCGACAGCGTTCGAAGATGATTCGGAGGTGCATAGGATGATCCTTTCGCTTGCGAGAGCGTGATGCTAAATCATCTAGATAGGCCTTGACTATGTGTTTGAGGTCGTGAAACGCAAAAGACATGGCCCACTGGAAAGTGGCTCCAGCATTCTTGAGACCAAAAGGCATCTTGTGATAGGCGAATGTACCCCACGGACAAATGAATGTCGTTTTGTGTTGGTCCTCAGGTTTGATTTGGATTTGGTTATAGCCCGAAAAAACATCCATGAACGAAAAGGCTTCACAACCGACACACTCATCAATGATCTGGTCGATGAATGGGGTTGGATAATTATCTTTTGGACATGCCTTATTCAAATCACGGAAATCAGTACATACATGAATCGTGCCTTGTTTTTTATCGACAAGTAGGGGGTTTGACACCCACTGAGTTAAATGAATAGGGTATATGAACCCAGCCTTGAGCAGTTTCTCAACCTCCGTCTTTATGGTTGCTGCTTTCCTAGGATTAACTAGATGAATTTTCTGTCTAACAGGCTTAGCATCAAGATACGTTGTGATTTCGTGTTCAACTATTTTCGGATCGATGCCTGGCATTTCCTCATAAGACCAGGCAAAAACGTCGCGGAATTCTTTAAAAAGATCCGTGTAAATCTGAATCTCTTCGGGGGAGCAATCCGCTCTGACGAAGACATTCTCCATGACGCCAGGGTTGTGGGAGATGTTTATAGGTATGGTGGCAGCGATAGTCACCATATTTCCCTCAGCGTAAATTTCCTATGTAGCTAAGAGGTTAATGGGACATGGCTGATCTCCTGTCATGGTGATAGTGAATTCTCCTGCCTCGATTCGACCTAACTCTGGGAGGAAATATGATCTGTGATGAAGATCTTCCCAAGGTCTATCCAAACCAGTCATTGCTTCGATTACAACTTCGTTAGAAGGCAAGACTAAGTCTAACGAATCAGTAGTAGCAAGAGAACCCTGAGCCCAGATAGGCTCCAGAAGTGGATCCAACTCTTGTGCGGGAGTCGGATCGGGAGTAGATGAAGCTTGCTGGACTAAGGAGTACGCTACTTCAGTAGCCGACAAGGGCATGGACATGTCGGAGTGGCCTGTCTCATCCATCGTGGCTGATGGGGAAGGAAGAATCCACAGATCCTCAAAGTAAGTCGTGCAGAACGACGAAACATGGAAAATCTCAACCTTGTGGTGAGTCGATATGAACTTGACATCACCTTGAGAAGGTGGGTAATCGAAAGTACCCATCAAATATGGGCACAAACCAACTCCTATGTTAACGACACCGTCTTGAGGATTATCTACCATGGGAACTGTGGATGCCCCCAAGGCTAGGTCAGGCCGAGAGAAAGATAACTGATCAATGGTCACTATCTGGCCTTCATGTGGAAACAATAAGACTCGGAAAATTGTAGCGACCACCACTTGCATGGCATAAGTCCAACTCCGACCTAACAAGAGATTGTAGTTGATGGGGGCATCGACCACTTCTACTTCGACGCACACGGTCTTTCCCCCTAACTGCAAAGGGAAAGAAGGAATGATGCCATGTGGTCAGAAAGAATGACCATCGAACGTAGTAAGGAGAGTAGGTGATGGAGACAACTCGGGCTGACCAATGGCTTTCCAGCATGCTAACGACATAACGCAAGTCGAAGCGCCCTCGTCGAACACTGTGCGGTAGATATTCCGTGTAAAAGTTTTCGTGGGGTGAGCCACTACTATCTGAAACGCGACGTGGTAAGGCAAACGAGGTTTCAAGTCAGTCGTATCTAACATGATGGTACCCGGGTTACAAGTTTCAGTAGAGCCTAAAGCAGTCAACAAGGCTTTCCTCTGAGCAGGACAACTTTGGAGGACCTCCAAAGAAGACATAGCACAAGGGGTTTGTGATAAATCTTCCACCACATAGTAGTTATGGGTGGCCCTTGCGTTTGGATTATGAGAAGCCCTCTTAAACGCACCCTTTGGAATGCGTTTCATTGTTTCACCCAACGTCTTCTCAATCTGTAGAGGAAGAGATGGGATCTCGGCTTCTTTGCCCTTCTTAGAGGCACTTGGTTTTCTATAATTGTGCGCTCTAGTCATTATTAAAGAATCACTTATCGCCATATATACATTCGCAGAAGAGGGATTATTTGGAGGAGGGCAGTTTTCCTGGCTGCCCCCTTCGCCACTTGCAGAGGCTTGAGTTAAATTTTTCCCATGCTGAAAGGGATTAGTCAACACAGATTGTTGTTGCTGTGTGACAAACTTCTGGGCCTCCGCAAGTCGAGGGCATAGAGGGGTCGGGTGGTCTTCCGCACACAAGTTGCACGGATGCCTCGCCTTCCTCTTCTCCGTGGTGCCCTCGCCAGCATTATCAGTTGGTTTTTTATCCCCCTTACTCTTCTTGCGTTGTTTTTTCTTCCCTTCAGGCTGTTGGTTGGCCTTTGGGTTAGTCGTGTGCACGGAGTGTACTTCCGACGTTTGGGTAGGAGGAGCAGCCAAAGCAGTAGTCTGGCTGGTTGTTGAGTGTTGTATAGATAACTGCTGCAATTTCTTTGTCAATTGCTCAACAGACTTAGTTTGTGCCGAACCAACGATACCATCGGCATGTGGTCCAACTCTCTGTCTAGTTTTCTCCAATATCGAACGTGGTGCATCTGGTAAGATGTTGTATAGCAAACTGGACTGAGAATAGATGAGCTCAAACTATTGAGCCCACATAATGGCGTCTTCTTCAGAGAAAACTCTGGACGTTGCGACGTCTTTGGACAACTGTGGGACCAAGGACTTAATGAACCACTCCAACAGGAATGCTGGTGGGACTGGTACTTTGATTAAACTCTTTCGGCGTCGCCATTCTCGAATGTGATCAGAGATATGGTCCGTTGTCATCTGCTTGAAATTGGCTAGCAACTCTGTGCCGGCATCGTATCTCACAGGTAACTGGAAATGGTTAAGGAAGGCCATCGCCAGTTCGCCAAAAGAAGAGTATCGTGAACGGTCAAGCTCTATGTACCATTTCGCGACACTCCCAATAAGAGTGCGTTGAAACAATCGCAACTGAACGAAGTCATCTTTCAGTGAGTTAGATGAACACCACAGGTGGAAAGTAGTCACATGATCACCTGGATATTCGTTAGGCTTGGCCTCGAACTTTTGAATGTCCGAAGGCAACTTTGTTGGCATAGGAGGCCAACATGGATCGTGACAGATAGGATCATTTAACAACCGTGTCAAATATGGCAAGTGTAATGTTGCCAAGAACGGTAATTTTGGTTGCTGCTGATAGCCTGGATAAAGGGGTCCTGGAGTTTGACTGGCACCAGGTTGTCAGGAAAAGTTTGGCTGTTGGCCCGGGTTCTGGTAGAAACCATGGCCCTGACCCGCGTAAGGGTTTTGCATCTGAGGAGACATCATTGGCTGATTCCCCATAAAGGACATAGGATGTTGGGCATTCATCGTGTTTGACGGACTTTGGGAAGGATTACTCCATGCCGATCCTGTTGGGAGAGGCATAGAAGTCTGTCTGGGGTTCCATTGATTTTGGAAAGAATTACCCCAGAACGACATTCCAGAGGAAGGAACGGATCCTTGTCCTGAGTTCCAAGGTCCTGGTATATGTGCCCCCAGCGCAAGAATAGTACCCTGTGCCGGAGTAGACTGTCCAAAAATGGGTGTGCCCCCTGATGGGAAAGCAGCGGATGCGAAAGTGTTATTACCAAACGTCTCGTTCCAAACAAACGGTGACGAACCTACCGGCTGAGTTTGCGCAGGTGTTCCTTGACTCCCGGCTCCAAATGAACTTGTGTGTGCAGGCTGCCCGGTGGACTGCTGATGCTGACCACCAAGCGAAGGGGACGAAGGAGAGATATGACCTCTAGCGTAAGGAAAAGCATTGAAAGGGACATGAATTCCCCCAAGTTAACCTTGTAGGGGAGCGTTAGAGCTCCCTGCCCCCAGACCCAAAGTCTATAAAGTGGAGTAAGTGAGTATAGGACTTTTGCCTGAACTAGGCATACCGTATGAAAATGGTGGGCCGGTCCCACTAGGTGTGAAGGGATGTGTGGCCGCCGCGATAGATGGGGTCGGACCACTGTGCGACGTAGTTGCAGCCGAGACCATGGTGGCCCAGACCGCCGACAAAGGAAAGTTAGGAGAAGCTTCTCCGGTGGTAACAATGGTGATGGGAATGGAAGACGTAACAACGTTTGTTGCCATAGCTGTGTGAGGCACTGAAAGGCTTTCGTAAAATTGAATTGGCACAATCACTTGCGGCCAAGTATCAGTGTTTGAGGTTTCAACCAATCCAAGATTGGTGGTCGATTCCTCCAGGAGTTGTTCGGGCTCAATAGTTGGGAACCCGGTTGCTTCGAAAGACCCTTGTTGGTCTAGCTTCCGCCTCAAAGGTGGCGGGCGTGGCTCTAGTATAACCGGCGGCAGGCCCAGAAGCCTTCGTGACTGGCGGAGCTCTGAATCCTCCACTATGTGAGAAGATTCACGACACGCTAAGGTATTCTACACGAACAAATAGTAACACACACTAAAAGAAATCCCCTATGAGATGAAACAAGCAAGCACTAACTATTTAGAAGAACAGTTACAACAACCAACACTAGAGAAACTTACTGGTGCAAGTGCAACTCGAATACGGAAGCACCCTCCGGGTATACTCTGCAAAGCGTGGCCCGATGTCTGTCCTAGGTACCACGGTATACCCCCGCAGTCACCTGTGTATGTCCCTAGAAAAGATTGGCAACTAGTTTTCCAGCACGTGAACAGTCACTAGGCAGGTACAGTCGGTAGTCGGGTAGACCACAATGAGCAGGGTATCAAGCCCGAAACCTGTCAAGGGTATCGAGAGCAAATGGTCTGGAAGACAACTGAGGACCTCGAATGGATTTGAGACCCACAAAGCTCTGTGGCAAATGCAAATGACGGAATCCCTCAACAAATCCTCGATATGTGTTCTCCACTACGCTCGATCCAGCTTTGGAGGGGTTATTTCCTCTACCTTTCCTTACGCGACCTCGTGTTTAGTCCCTGTGTTAGAGGGGGGTCCCGGATAACTTTTCCTAACTGGACTTCTACACTCCCTATTGACAGAATCTAATGTTTGGTTTGAGTGGCCTTGGAGAGTTTACTCTCCAACCTATTCCAAGGCCCTAGTCTTAAGCTAGTGTATGAACCCTACAAACAAAAAGTCTGATAGTTTTTAATTAGCGTTGCTTTTAATGGGATTTTTAAGTCACAAGGTACGAAAGTGAAACTGATGGTGTGTAAAGACTCAAAGAAAAACGAATAAGAAATGCTTGGAAACAAAAACTTTTACAAAAAATGCAAAAACTAGCAACTTTTCAACAAGAAAGACTTCTTTTTCTTTTCGAATTTCCTAAGATTTCATGCAGAAAAAACATAAAGGAGTTTTGCTCAATCTGTGAGCTACTTATACGCTAAATGTACTGCAGCAAACTTATGAAAACAAACTTCTTCCTAGGTACTGATGCAACAACACAATCCTCAAACCAAGAAGAAAATGAAACAAAAGATATTATTATTTTTTTATTTAGTTGCAAACTGAAATAACAGAGGGAAAATGCCGACAAGCACAAAACCAAGAAAACAAAATAAATTTCTAGCTTAAAGCGCAGATCGCAAAGAACCAGAGCAAAAACGCACAAAGGCAATCAAGAAAGCCCTTATTCTAAAACTTGTCTAAAAACCATAAAACAATTTTCTTTTTTCTTTTGTCTTTTCTATCAAAACATCTACTAAGTAAAACACAAGCTAAGGATATGAGGCCCTAACTTACTGACTGTGCACCCTAGGCTCCAAACCCTGAAAGGAACACTTCTCACCACAGGAGGGGATGACTGCCCCACCCAGGCTGAAAGGCAACCTGACAGGCCCGCGACTGTCACTGAGACAGCACGCGTTCAAACGCGTGCTGAGCTACAACAGCACGCGGGTACCCACGAGCTGAACTGAAACAGCCCGCGTGTAGGTATAAAAGCTAATATAAAACCAAACACAGGCAGCCCAGACCTAAAATAGGCCTCTGGTATTGACAACCAGGGTCTCTCAAAGGATTGAATGCTTCTTCTTTAACAGAAAAGGAAAAAATAAATGCAAAAATCAAACACAATAAAGCAGACTGAAAACAAGACAGTAAACCAGCAAGACCCAAACAGGATCCAGAAAGCCCCCTGAGAAGGTAAACTTCTGACAGGGAAGAGGAGACTGCCTCTCTAACTTCATGAACACTACATGCTACTGAAACCTATGCAGCAAGCGTTCAAACGCGGGCTACAGAAGGTTAGGGTGCGGGTTACACGCGGGCAAGCCTTTTGCAGGCCGCGTGTACCTCTGTGTGTCCCGATAATGAGTGTCAAGCAACAGTCAAGGAAAAACTGGTATTGATAACCAGGTTCCCTACTAGATTTTGACCTAACAGAAAACAAAAACAACAAAGAAGCAGAAAATTTATTCTTTGCACTACCCAAAAACCTTAATGAAATCCAGAAACCCTAAGAGTAAAATCTCCCCAGCGGAGTCGCCAATTCTGTTGTTGGGAAATTATACCCTACGGACTAACAAGCTAGGGCTTAAACTTGCATGCAGATCATGACCCTTAAGAAATTACTTTTAACCTTCTATCCCAAACCTAAAACCCTTTTTCACATGCAAACATGGAAAGAACCTACTAACCTTTTTATCGATGCTTGATGTAGATCCTCCGTTGCGCTTTTATCTTCTTGCTTCTGCTGCTCCTTCCAAAGACGATCCTGCAATCAAGACAAAAACACTACGCATGCATGCTATTGTTCTTCTAGAGGGTTAGAGATTAAGCATAAATCAAATAAAATATATAAGACTCGTGTATTGGGACGGGAAAAGTATTCTTTATTAATCTCAAGATGAATCAACTTACAATAATCATAGAGACCGACCACCGTTCCTCGATCCTGATCCTGGGCTCCTCCTCTTCTTTGTCCTCCAACTGCTTTGCTTGAATTCTCGTTTAGTCTTGAGGAAATGCTAAAGGGTTGGGACAAATGGATTCGGCAATTGGGCAGAGTTTCTTTGCTATCTTTTTCCTCCTCCAAATAGTACCCCTACCCCTTCTTTTATAGGCTAGAAGGAGCTAGGGTTTTGGACGAACTCTCGGC
>ML777356.1:478808-491107 GCA_009831015.1 Picea engelmannii
CTGTAGTGGGCCAGCCAGCGTTCCAACGCGTGCAGTATAAGGCCTGCCAGCGTTCCAACGCGCCCAGTAATGGGTTAGGGCGCGGGTTACTTAATTTAAGAGGTTTTTCAAGGTTTTATTCAGCATGGCTTTGGCAATGAAGGACAATGAGTTGGCCTGATGCCAGGTAAGCATGGGTGGTGCAATTTAGGGTTATAACAATGTGTGCAAGATGCCAATCTAAAATTTGATTAGCTAGAGTATCTGTAATTTGGTTTAATCTCCTAGGAACATGAAAATATGTAACATAATCAAAGTTTCATTCTAAGAGATGTACCCTAAGGAATCGCCGGTGTAAGTTTGGATCATGAACCCGATATACTCTTTTTAACTGAGACACAACCAGTTGAGCGTCGAGATAGACCCAGAGATGAGAGATACCTAATGACAAGGCGTCACGAAGCAACTCAATAACTGCACTATACTCGACGACATTATTTGTGGTGTCAACTAAGCATATACTTCCAGAAGATAACAACTGGCCCTAAGGTGTAAAGATTACCCAAGCTGCGGAGGCAAGCCTCCGAGTGTGCCGACTAGCATCATCTTCATACCCAACGAACACCTCGGAATCACTTGACATCTGCCATATTGATGAAAGATAACATCAATGACACGTCCATAAAATTTAAAAGAAACTAAAAAGTAATAGTACAAAGACTATACATATGTTACAAAAAGTTACCCACAGTGACCTACCTATGAGTAATACTTCTTGAGGTAGAGCCCATTTCTAGGCTCCGCCAAAGCATTCCCTTCAAAATCAACCAGACGATAAGCGCCCTTTTTTAAAACCTCTTTTATGATGAAAGGTCCGAACCACATGGGTTTGAATTTTCCTGCCCCCAGGGGGTCCTTATCTTGGTCATAGACCAGGACAAGGTTGCCTTCAGAGAAAATCCGAGGACGAATGGACCTATCATACTGACACTTGACCTTATGTTTGTGAGCCTCGTTGGCCAGGGCCACATCACGACATTGTTCATTGAGTTGCTCAAGGTATACTAACCGTTCTTCAAGTGGAGAAGTGTCTGGCAATAATTGTACTACCAATTTTAGAGATGGGATTTGACATTCTATGGGAAAGACTACCTCCAACCTGTAAATGAGTTGAAAAGGTGAGAAACCGGTTGCAATCTTAATAGACGTTCGGTAAGCCCATAATGCCAAGTATAACATCAAATGCCAATTTGACTTGGCTGAGTTGATAGTTCTCTATAGAATAGTCTTAAGAGTTTTGTTTATAGCTTCCACCTACCCATTGGCTTGGGGGTAGTAGGGTGATGAATGTTCTTGCCGTAACCCAAGATTTGGTGTTAATTCGGTCATCATTTGGTTCTGAAAGTGACTGCCATGGTTAGTAACAATCTCTCTCGGGACGCCGAACCTTTCTATGATCTGGTTGAATAAAAAGAGAGCTGCAATCTCTCCATCATATTTAAACATTGGCATAGCTTCGACCCACTTAGTGAAGTAGTCTACAGCTACAATGATATAGCGGTGCCCCCTTGCTAAAAGGGTGTTGCAAGTAGTGTAATCGACCCCCCACTTGGTGAAGGGACCAACTGTGATGACAGGAAACATGGGAGCGGGATGTGCCCTCATATTCCGAGAGAAGATTTGGCACGGATGGCACTTCTTGACCAATTCTATACAATCTTTGATAAGTGTCAGCCAGAAGTAACCTGCTCGTAGAATCTTTTGGGTTGTTTCCAACCCAGACAAGTGACCGCCACAAGCTCCAATATGGAAATCATTGAGCACAATAACTTCCTCCACATGTGTGAGACATTGACGTAAGATGCAGTCTACACCTCTCTGATACAATGTATCATTGAGTATGAGATAATTCTTACCCTGATGGCATATACGCCGATGCTCATCACGAGAAGCAGAAGTGGGGCACTTCAGAGTTTGGAGATAGATAAGTATATCACCGTACCAGGAATCTGAAGATGTGATAAAAAACATATCTCTCCAGATAGGCGATTCTTCAGGCACAACGTCACCTGACTCAACCGGAAGTTCCGAAATAAGCTCTGCGAAGACCAATGACTTTTTGGACTTTGCTGAAACGAAGTCTAAGTCAAACTCCTGGAGGATGACTATACATCTACTGATTTTTCTGCCTATTACCCGTCGTGTCAACATGTACTGGAATGGATTCACGACAGCAATGACAGTGGTCTTTCGAAACAAAACATAATCACAGAACCGTTGAACAACATGAACTGCTACCAATGCAAGTTTTTCGATATGAGAATAATTGAGTTCTGGTCCTACGAGGCCTCAAATCAAGTAATAGATCACGTATTCTGAGAACAAATCATCTTCCTGAACTAAAACCATGCCAATTGTTGACTCTGCGGCAGCCAGATATAATAAGAAATCCTTGTTATAGTTAGGTGGCCGTAGTAGAGGGATAGTTGTGAGGGTGTGTTTTAATGTGTCGAAAGAGCATTGAGCGGCATCGTCCCAGTAAAAAGGAACGTCTTTATTCAATAAGCACATAAAGCCCTTGGTGATTTCGGCATAGTTGGCGATGAAGTGTCGTAAAACGTTTGCCTTGCCTTGTAGACTTTGAAGTTGAAGGATTGTGCGTGGGGGGGGGCAACTGGATTATTGCCTCTACCTTGAGAGGATCGACCATGATCCCTGTTGTTGATACGATGAAACCTAACAAACGTCCTGACATTACGCAAAATCTACACTTGTTTGGATTCAAGCAAATCCGAAAGTAGCGACAATGTTCGAAGATAAGTCTAAGGTGTGTGGGATGATTAGTTCTCTTGTGAGATCGTGATGCTAAATTATCTAGATAAGACTCGACTATATGCTTGAGATCATGAAAAGAAAAAGACATGGCTCACTGGAATGTGGCTCCAGCATTTTTAAGACCAAAAGGAATCTTATGATATGCGAATGTACCCCAAGGACAAATGAATGTCGTTTTGTGTTGGTCTTCGGGTTTGATTTGGATTTGATTATATGCCAAAAAAAACATCCATGAAAGAAAAGGCTTCACAACCAGCACATTCATCAATGATCTGGTCGATGAATGGTGTTGGAAAATTATCTTTGGGACATGCCTTGTTCAAATCACGGAAGTCGGTAGATACATGAATCATGCCTTGTTTTTTATTGACCGACACAGGATTTGAAACCCATTGAGTCAAATGGATAGGATAGATAAAACTTGCCTTTAGCAATTTCTCAACCTCAATCTTGATGGTTGCTTGTTTCTTGGGATTAACTGGACGACGCTTCTATCTAACAGGCTTGGCATCATGATAAGTTGTGATTTCATGTTCAACTATTTTTGGATCGATACCTGGCATTTCCTCATAAGACCAAGCAAAAACGTCGTGGAATTCTTTGAAAAGATCTGTGTATATTTGAATCTCTTCAGGGGAGCAATCTACTTCGACGAAGATGTTCTCCATGATGCTAGGGTTTCGAGAGATGTTGATTGGTATAGTTTCAATGATAGTTTCCATATTTCCCTCAACATAAATTTCATGTGTAGCTAAGAGATTAATAGGAAATGACTGATCTCCCGTCATGGTCACGGTGAATTCTCCTGCTTCGATTTGGCTTAACTCTGGGAGAAAATATGATCTGTGATGAAGATCTTCCCAAGGTTTGTCTAGACTAGTCATTGCTTCGATTATTGCTTTGTTAGAAGGTAAGACTAAGTCTAATGAATTGGTGTTAGCGAGAGAACCATGAGCCCAAAAAGGCTCTAGAAGTGGATCTAACTCCTGTGTAGGAGTCGGATCAGGATTAGCTAAAGCTTGTTGGACTAAAGAGTACTCTACTTCAGCGACAGACAAGGGCATGGAAATTCCTGGGTGCCCTGTCTCATCCATTGTGGCTGATGGGGAAGGAAGTATCCATGGATCCTCAAATTAAGTCGCGTGGAACGACAAAACATGAAAAATCTCAACCTTATGGTGATTAGATATAAATTTGATGTCGCCGTGAGGAGGCGGGTAATCGAAGATACCCATCAAGGATGGGCACAAACCAACTCCTACGTTGACGATGCATGGTTGAGGATTATCAATCATCGGGACCATGGATGCCCCCAAAGATGGGTTAGGTATGGAGAAAGAAAATTGATCGATGGTCACTATCCGTCCCTCGTGTGGAAACAACAAGACCCGGAAAACTGTAGCAACCAAAGCTTGCATAGCATAAGTCCAACTCCACCCTAACCAGAGGTTACAGTCAAGAGGAGCATCGACTACCTCTACTTCGACACACACGGTCTTCCCTCCTAATTGCACGGGGAAAGAAGGAACGATGCCATGTGGTCGGAATGAATGACCGTCAAAAGCAGTGAGGAGAGTAGGTGATGGAGACAAAACGGGTTGTCCAATGGCCTTCCAACATGCCAATGACATAATTCATGTCGATTCACCCTCATCGACCACCATGTGGAATATATTCTGAGTAAAAGTTTTCATGGGATAAGCCACTACTATCTGAAACGCGACATGGTAAAGCAGATGAGGTTTTAAGTATGTTGTATCCAACATGATGGTACCTGAATTACAAGTCTCGGTAGAGCCTAAAGCTGTTAACAAGGCTTTCCTTTGAGAAGGGCAGCTTTGGAGGACCTCCAAAGTTGACATCGCACAAGGGGTTTGTGATAAATCCTCCACCAAAGAGTAGTTCTGGGCGGCCCTTGCATTCAGGTTATGAGAAGCTTTTTTAAATGCGCCTTTTGGAATGCATGTCATTATTTCTCCCAACATCTTCTCAATATGTAGAGGAAGAGATGGGAGGTCAGCTTCTTTACCCTTCTCAGAAGCGCTTGGTTTACTATAGTCCTACACTCTAGTTGATATAAAAGCATCACCCCTAACCATATATACATTCACAGATGTGGGGTTGTTCGGAGGCGGGTAGGGTTCTTGGCTGCCCCCTTCCGTGCTTGCAGAGGCTTGAGTTAGATTTTGTCCATGTTGAAATGGATTAGTCAACACCACCTGTTGTTGCTACGTGACAAATTTTTGGGCCTCTGCAAGCCGAGGACATAGATGGGTTGGGTGGTCTTCCGTGCACAAGTTGCATGGATACCTCACCTTCCATTTTTCAGTGTTGTCCCCACCAGCATTATCGGTGGGTTTTTTATCCCCCTTACCCTTCTTTCGTTGTTTTTTCTTCCCTTTAGGATGTTGGGTGGCCTTTGGGTTAGTCGACTGCATTGTGTGTACTTCCGACGTTTTGGTAGGGGGAACAGCCAAAGCAGTAGTTTGGCTAGCTGATGTGTGTTGTATAGATAACTGCTGCAACTGCTTCATCAATTGCTCAGTGGGCTTTGTTTGTGCTAAACCAAAAATATCATCGGCATGTGGTCCATCTCTCTGTCTAGTTTTATCCAGTATTGAATGTGGCGCATCTTGCAAGATGTTGTATAATAAACCGTACTGAGAATAGATGAGATCAAACTATTGAGCCCTCATGATGGCGTCTTCTTCGGAGAAAACTCCTGATGTCGCAACGTCTTTGGATAACTGCGGGACCAAAGAATTAAGGAACCACTCAAGCAAGAATGTTGGTGGGACTAGTACCTTGATTAAACTCTTCCAGTGTCTCCATTCTCGGATGTGATCAGAGATATGGTCCACTGTTGTCTGTTCGAAATTGGCGAGAAGTTTTGTGCCAACGTCGTATCTCACAGGTAACTGGAAATAGTTCAGGAAAGCCATCAACAATTCACCAAAATAAGAGTATCTTGAGTGATCGAGCTCAATGTACCATTTCGCAGCACTCCCAATGAGAGTATGTTGAAACAATCACAACTGTACGGAGTCATCTTTCAATGAGTTAGATGAGCACCAAAGATGGAAGGCAGTCACATGATCTCTTGGATCTTCGTTAGGCTTGGCTTAGAACTTTGGAATGTCCGAAGGAAACTTCGTCGGCATAGGAGGCCAACGTGGATCATCACAAAAAGGGTCATTCAACAACCTTGTCAAATCTAGCAAGTGTAAAGTCCCCAGGAAAGGTAGTTTGGGTTGTTGGTGATAACTTGGGAAAAAGGGGCCTGGAGTTTGACTGGCACCAGGTTGCCAAAAAAAGTTTGGCTGCTGGCCCAAATTCTGGTAGAAGCCATGGCCCTGGCCAGCGTAAGGATTTTGCATATTTGGAGACATCATCGACTGATTTCCCAAATAGGACATAAATGGTTGGGCATGCATTATATTCGAAGGACTTTGGTAAGGATTACCCCATGCCGGTCCCGTGGGGATAGGCATAGTAGTTTGTCCGGGGTTCCATTGATTGTGGAAAGAATTACTCCAGATCGACATTCCGGATGAGGGAACGGATCCCTGCCCTAAATTCCAAGGTCCTGCTAGGTTTTCCCCCTATGCAGGAATAGTACCCTGCATAGGAGTAGATTTTCCAAAAATGGGGTTGCCCCCAGTCGGGAAAGTGGCTGACGAGAAGGTGTTGTTACCAAACGTTCCATTCAAAGAAAATAGTGTCAAACCTATCAACATACTATGTGAAGGTGGTCCTTGACTCCCTGCTCCAAAAAAACTATTGTGTGTAGGTTGCTCGGCGGATTACTGATGCGAGCCACCAAGTGAAGGGGACGAAGGAGGGATATGACCTCCTCCATAAGGGAAAGCATTAAAAGGAGTAGGAGTGCCCCCCATGTGACCTTGCAGAGGAGCTCTAGAGCTCCCTGCCCCCAGACCCAAAGTTTGTAAAGTGGAGTAGGAAAGTACAGGACTTGTACCTGAACTAGGCATCATGTATGAGAACGGAGGGCCTGTCACACTAGGTGTGAAAGGGGTTGTGGCCGCCGCCAAAGACAGGATCAGAACACTGTGCGAAGTAGTTGCGGTTGAGACCATGGTGGCTCGGAACGACGACAGTGGGTTAGGAGATGAAATATCTCCTGTGGTGACAACCGTGGTGGGAATTGAAGAATTCCTAGAAGGGGTAACAAGATTTGTTTCCATTGCTGTGTGCAACACTATCTGGCACTCGTAAAATTGAATTGGTACAATGAAAGGTGCCAAGAAATCAGTGGATGGGGTTTCAACCGGGCCAAGAGCGGTTGCTTCAAGGTCCAAAACGGTTGATTCCTCCAGGGGTTGGTCCCTCCAGGGGTTGGTCGGGCACAATGGTTTGTAACCCGGTTGCTTCAAAAGACCCTTGTTGGTCTAGCTTTCGCCTTAAAGGTGGCGGGGGTTGCTCCAGTGTAACCGGCGGTAGCCCAAGAAGCCTTCGTGACCGACAGAGCTTGGGATCCTCCACTGTGTGAGAAGATCCAAGACACTCTAAGGTAGTCTAAACGTTCAAAAGTAACAAACACTAAAAAAATTCCCTAGAAGATAAGACAAACAAACACTAAATTAATTGGAAGAACAATTACAACAACCAACACTAGAGCAACTTACCGGTGCAAGTGCAACTCGAACACGGAAGCACCCTCCAGGTATACTCTGCAAAGCGTGGCTCGATGTCTATCCTAGGTACCACGGTATACCCCCACAGTCACCTTTGTATGTCCCTAAAAAAGATTGGCAACTAGGTTTCCAGCGCGTGAATAGTCACCAGGCGGGTACAGTCAAAAGTCGGGTAGACCACAATGAGTAGGGTATCGAGCCCGAAACCTATCAAGAGTATCGAGATAAAATGCTTTGAAAGAAAACTGAGGACCTCGAACGGATTTGAGACCCACGAAGCCCCGTGGCAAATGCAAACGACGGAATCCCAAAACAAGCCCTCTATATGTGTTCTCCACTATGATTGGTCCAGCTTTGTAGGGGTTATCTCTGCTACCTTTCTGCACGTGACCTCATGTTTATCCCCTGTGTTAGAGGGGGGTACCGGATAACTTTCATGACACTGAACTTAGACACTCCCTAACTCAGACTCCAATGTTTGATTTTAAATGGCCTTGAAGAGTTTCCTCTCCAACCTAATCCAAGGCCCTAATCCTGAACTAGTTGGTGAACCCTACAAACATAAAAGTCTAGTAGATTTTAAATTTAGCGTTAATTTTATGGCTTTGTATTACATCAAGGGGTATGAAAGTGAAACTGATGATGTGTAAAGGACGAAAGCAAAAAATGAGTAAAAAGCTGGAAACAAAATTTTTTTCTTAATGCAAAATTTCAACAACTTTTCATTTTTTTTTTTAAACTTTTCTAAGATTTTGAACAACAAACTCAAAGGAATTTCACTCGACTACGAGATACTTATAATCTAAGTGAACTACAAATACTTATGAAATAAAAGACTTTTCCCTGGCTAATAATGCAGAAACACACTTTTCAACCAAACAAGAAAATGAAAAGAGATTTTTTTATTTATTTAAATGCTAGTAAAGCAAGAAAGGAAAAATACCAACAAGCAAAAACCAAGAAAAACAAATAATCAGGTCAAAAATCACACACTAGCAAATTTTTTTTTTTTAAAACAATGACTCTCACACTTGTCTAAAAACCTTCAAAATTCTTTTATTTTTATGACAACTTTTTTTTAACTGAGAAAAAGTTGGCTAAGGGTAAGATTAATCCTAAGCTACCGACGGCTCAAACAGAGATTCAAACAACTAAGAGGAATAATTCTTATCAAGGGACAGGATGACTGTCTTACCCTCAACAAAAAGTATCATGTACAAGCACACGACTGTTAATCTAACAGCACACGTGCGAACACGCGCTGGATAGATACAGAGGGTGTGTACACACGGGCTGACCTTGTACAGGTCACGTGTATATCTAAACTCCAAGAAAAAATGAAAACAAACCGACCAAACTAGGAAGAGACCACTGATATTGATAACCAGGATCCCTTGAAGGCTTGGACACTCTTTTTAACAGAAAAAAAAAATAATGTAAGGAAAAAATGATAAAGAAAAAACAATCTGAGATATGACTGCTAGCAAACCAGACTCAGACAGAATTCCAAAAAACCCCCTGAGAATGTGTGATTCTGACAGGGAAGAGGATGACTGCCTCTGAAGTTCTCTGAACTCTACATGCTACTGCCACTTGTTCATCTAGCGTTCACACGTGGACTGTAAGAGAGTAGGGCGCGGGTACACACGTGAAGACCTTATGCAGGCCACGTGTACCTCTGTGGGTCTCGAAAAACACAGTCAAGCAAAAGACAGGGAAAGATGGTATGGAAAACCAGACTCCCTGCTAGCTCAGACCTTACAGAAACTAAAAGAAAAAACAGGCAAGAAAAACTAGTATGTAAAACTACCCAAAAATGAAATAAAATTCTAGGAACCCTAGAGAGTCTCCCCAGTATGGTCGCCAATTCTGTTGTGGGGAAAATCTCCCTACGGACTAGCAAATAGAGTTCAGACTTTGCATGCAGATATGACCGAAGATAAACTACTTTCTACCTTCATCCCTAGATTTAAATCCCCTTTTCTTAGTAAATTCATGGAAAGATCAACCTACCTCGTTCCCGACATTTGATGTCGATCCTACGTTGTACTTGATTACTTGTTCGCAATACTCCTTCCAAAGCTGACCTGCATACAAGACAAGCAACAACTATGCATACATCGTACTCATATGCTAGCGGGTTAGAAATCCAAACATATACTAATCAAACTACAAAAAGTTCATGAATTGGGACGGGAAAAGCATTTTCTTTATTACTTTGAATGAGTCAACTTACAAAAGTTGAGACCGGCCACCGCTCTGCGAACCTGATCCTGGGCTCCTCTTCAACTGTCCTCCAACTACTTTGCTTTGTTTCTCCTCAGGCATAAGGAAAGGCTAAAGGGTTGGGACAATGGGAATACGCAAATGGGCAGAGTTTCTTTGCTATATTTTTCCTCCTTTCAAATGGGACCCCTACCCCTTATTTTATAGGCTAGAAGGAGCTAGGTATTTGGAAAAACCCTTGGCCATGCATGGCCAAGAGTTTCAGTTAACTCACCCATAGCTTTTGTGTTCCATCGACAACTTTCCTTTTTTCGTGCTTTTTTCGGTCCACGCGGGCTATTTTGGGTTAGCCAGCGTGTACACACGTGCAATAATGGATTAGGGCACGTGGGCCTTTATAAAAGAGGATTTTCAAAGAGTTGTTCAACAGTGCTTTGGCAAAGAAAGGATATGAGATGGCCTGATTCCAGGTAAGCATGTGTGGTGCAATTTAGGGTTATAACATAGGTATACATTTCTTTAGTCAATAGGGAAAATATTTATCCCCTAAATCATGGACTTGGAGAACCCAACCGATAAGAGATCCGTTTTCTTTTTCTAGTCATGTGTGAACTTAAAACAAAACATGAATTTTCATAAAGATTAATTGAAAATTTTGGTCAATTCAACTAATCCCAAGCTGCCACTAAATAATAAGCTCTATTTAAATAGACTGAATAGGTATTTTAATTACAAAGAGAGGTTCCAAAGAGAAAAATGGTTGGATTCAAGTGATCACCAAGCCAAGATAAATGTAGTGAAGCGTGGCCTCTTGCATGTAGATGGTTTTGAAAAGTACACTTTATATTGCTCCTTTAATCTTATTTAGATGACTGATCAAGTTATGATTTTCTTAGATGATGTTGAACTAAGCAAACTGTTGGCAAATGGCTAGTTCATCAAGAATTTTAGTTCTTGATTTTCTTATTGACTCAAACTCTATATAGATTTTACGATGCCTTTGACTTAGAATCATGGATATGGGTTTGATGGGATATATTTCACATGATTATTATTGAGGGGTATCAAAATCACTCACTATTTTGCATGAAAAATCTGAGAATTGAGAAAAAAAACCCAATAAGAAGTGAGTTTTATCTAGTTTCTAATTGAATTGAACCTTGTGGAATGCTCGATATACCTAGTGCTTAGGGATACCTTATTGAATTCAAGAGGGGTGAACTCATTGAATATCAACTTGTGCTTGAGTTTTTAAATGAGCTCTATCTCGAGAGACTGATGGGGTCTACCTGATAGTTGAGAATATGGAATAGGAGAAAGTGTTGGATGTTCTTGGGGAGTTAAGTTTTTAAACGAGCTCTATCTCGAGAGAGTGATGGGGTCCACCTGATAGTTGAGAATATGGAATAAGGATAAAGTGTTGGATGTTATTGGGGAGTCTAGAGGCACCTTTAGAGGTGATTTCATCCATTAATTTATATAATTACAAGTGGAATCCCTCCTGTTAGCGATAAAAAATGCACTGGCATTTTTGAAAGAATGATGCCTAATATTGTAGGGAAAATTTGACTAGCTTCCCGGGATCCAAATGCATATTTGAAAGAACCATTGGAAATCTTAGGATTTGTAGATGTCAATTGACTATTTAAGCACGCAAAACAGACTCTCCATGACTGATAAATTTGATTTTGAAAAACTTTGTGCTTTCACCAGCGCAGAAGGCAGAATTATAACTAGTTAGCTGGTGAAAGCTCCGCCTTTCACCAGCTAAGGAGCGGATTTTTAGGTAAATTAGCTGGTGAAAGCTTGTCACGGCTAGAATAGCCAAATTTTCGCCCAGATCAATATTTTTTGGGTTTGAATGGTTTGAAATCTTCTTCAATAAGTTGGTTATGAATTATCAAATCAAAATCTGAAGGCCATTCTTGGAGATGAAAGTCAAAAGGGAATTTTTTGACTAGATTTGGTCATTTTCAAGGGCAAAATGATAGGGATCAAATGACACATCACCCAATTCAAATTTTGTCTTTGGAGGACCAAATCAAACAGCCTTGGGAGGCTAAAACTGCACTTCATCATCAATCTACTATTTTTAGAGATCATTAAATAGGACCTTTCCTATTTTGTTTTGATTTTCCATTCTAGATCCATTTTTATAGGATCTCATCCTACACTTATTGTATCTGTTTTGATTTGACTATTTTTAGTAAATCTGATCCATCTTTCAAGGATCTAGATTTCATCTTGTAAGGCTATAAAGACAAATACATTTGGAGCACTAAGGGGTTCCATCTTGGATACAATTTGGCATATGTACTAAGACTCTTATCTTGATATGAATGACAGTCTTCTTTTGCTACCATTGTCAGACTTTCTCATGTGTTACATTGCTCTGTAATTTGATTCAATATAGCTCAGCTATTAAGAACTGTCATCTTCTTATTTATCTCATAAATTTGAATTGAATGATCTCTTGCTATCTTGTATGACCCTGCATGTTAATGTACTTGGTTATCTAGAATAGTGTTCTTCATATCCCATTTCAATTATTGTATCTGATTATTGGTTTCTAAAAGCACTGGCTCATTTGGATGCATGATAAGT
>ML777356.1:498733-515853 GCA_009831015.1 Picea engelmannii
CGTCACATCTCTTCTCAGAGATAAGCTGCCACCATTCTAGCGAGTCTTTCACTCTGTATTTTTACAGTCTCTGTACATTTCTTTCATTAATAGAAATCGTGTATTACTGTATCTCTGTGTTTATGGTTGCATCTCTGATATATATTTTTGTTATATTACTGGATATACGCGATATCTCTATGCATTTCTTTATTATATCTCCGCTCTCATTTCGTGCTGAAAATAATCCGGATCAGCTCATTACCCTTCTTGTTAAAGAAACCAGAAGAAGAGGCTAAAAACACCAGTGGAAGGAGGACAATCACACCTAAGTCCAGTAAGAGAGAGAGGATCTTCGTCTAGCAAGCCCTGAGGTCTTTGTACTCTTGCAGGTAATCAAGATTCATCAAATTTTGATTTTTGGTTAAGTTTCTGTTTTCGGTGGTTTAGGCGAGCCTGTGTGTGCTCATTAACCACTGAAACATAGTACTTTCGGTGGATAAGGTGCCAAATTCTAGAATACAGTTAACCACCGAAAGCTGTTTTAACCAGATCACTCAAAATTTTGCCCAAATTCCACATTTCTAGGATATATCTGGCACGTGATATCTTCGAGTCTTGAAAGCAACAAATTGAAGATAAATTTAAATCCTTAAATATGCTTGTGATATAAATTCTTCAAGATTGAGGGAACAATATGCAGATTTTAATTTAGCAAAAGACAAGTGGCAGCAGCTCTGAAGACAAGTGGCAGCGTTTTCAGAAACATAATTTTAAAGGATCTTGTAAATAGCCAAAGACATAAATGCAGGTTGTAAACATTGCTGGGACTGAAAAGGATGAATGACTCCATGGCCCAATACTAAAGGCACAAGGTCTGATAGGTTCTTGGAGACCTCACAGGGAGGTATCCATCCCCGTTGGAGCCAGATGTTAGTGATAAAAAATGCACTGGCATTTTTTAAAGAATGATGCCTAATCTTGTAGGGAACATTTGACTAGATTCTCGGGCTCCAAATGAAGATTTGAAAGAACCATGGGAAAGATTAGGATTTGTAGATGTCAATCGACTATTTAAGCACGCAAAACGGACTCTCCATGACTGAGAAATTTGATTTTGAAAAAATATGTGCTTTCACCAGCACAGAAGGCAGAATTATAACTAGTTAGCTGGTGAAAGCTCCGCCTTTGACTAGCTAAGGAGTGGATTTTCGGGTAAATTAGCTGGTGAAAGCCTGTCATGGCCAGAATAGCCAAATTTTTGCCCATATCAGGATTTTTTGGGTTTGAATGGTTTGAAATCTTCTTCAATAAGCTGGTTATGAATTATCAAATCAAAATCTGAAGGCCATTCTTGGAGATGAAAGTCAAAAGAGAATTTTTTGACTAGATTTGGTCATTTTCAAGGGCAAAATGATAGGGATCAAATGACACATCACCCAATTTGAATTTTATCTTTGGAGGACCAAATCAAACAGCCTTGGGAGGCTAAAACTGCACTTCATCAACAATCTACTATTTTTAGAGATCATTAAATAGGACCTTTCCTATTCTGTTTTGATTTTCCATTCTAGATCCATTTTTATAGGATCTCATCCTACACTTGTTGTATCTGTTTTGATTTGACTATTTTTATTAAATCTGATCCATCTTTCAAGGATCTAGATTTCATCTTGTAAGGTTATAAAGCCAAAGACATTTGGAGCATTAAGGGGTTCCATCTTGGATACAATTTGGCATATGTACTAAGACTCTTATCTTGATATGAATGACAATCTTCTTTTGCTACCATTGTCAGATTTTCTCATGTGTTACATTGCTCTGTAATTTGATTCAATTTAGCTCAGCTATTAAGAACTGTCATCTTCTTATTTAGCTCATAAATTTGAATTGAATGACCTCTTGCTATCTTGTATGACCCTTCATGTTAATGTACTTGGTTATCTAGAATAGTGTTCTTCATATCCCATTTCAATTACTGTATCTGATTATTGGTTTCTAAAAGCACTGGCTCATTTGGATGCATGATAAGTTGTTCTTCTCATTAAGCCCTTGAGTTATCCCATTGATCCACATACTTTGCCTATCAATTTCTTAAGTTACCAAGCATTCTTAGCCTACAACCCTAAGGAGTTTCTTGGAGTGATAACACCTCCAACAATAAGGAAACTCATTTAAGCAACTCTGACATGGTGAATGGTCACAAGATTGTACTCTTGGGCTAGCTTCTTCCTCTTCATTGTACAATTAAAAATAGATTGTACACTGCAACAAATCCAAATGTTTATTATAGTATGAACACAAATTCATCTATTGCTTGCATTATATAACAAAATTTGAATAACCTTAGAACCATAACAAGGGTGACATATCATTAAACTTGGATCAAAGTGATGCGTGTTTTTATTACTAATAGCAATATTAATTGACAAAAACCATGAAACTAAATTAATTGTCTTATGGCCTCAAGACGAGACCAAATATGAGAGTAGGCATTGGGTGGACTCTTAGAGATGGATATTCGAGATGAAATTATGAGCAAGTCATTACAAAATTTGGAATTGTAGTATTTACTCTCCCAACATGGGGAAATTATCTCCTCACTTTCACTAAACAGGTAAGTCACTTCAAAGCTTGCATGTGTAACAAGTAATCCAACAATGCTATTGCATGCACAACATTTTTAGTGAGGCATAAGAAGTGTATTCCATGCATTGGTCATTCCTCACGTTTTAATACAATTACACAACAAAATATGAGAGAAAGAAAATAATTCAAATCATAATGTAATAATATGGACTATTATTTATACAAATCATCTTCTTCTTTTTTACTTACAACGTTTTATCAAATAGACTGATGTCATATTTCCATTTTTCTTTTAATTATGTACAATTTAAATTTAATAAGTTATTCTTCTAAAATGAATAGGACTGAGCTACTTTTTAGCATTTTCTTGGTTATCTTATGAGGAGATCCATACTTATTTTTCCACAATGTTATTATTTTGAAGGAGTGGGATAAACTCACAAAGATTTTATCACTTTCTTATGCTACTTATTTTTGGTTTCTAAAATGACAAAAACCATGAAATTAAATTAATTGTTTTATGGCCTTTGAGACATAAACAATTAATGAAATTAAATTAATTGTTTTATGGCCTTTGAGACATATATCTAAACATAAACAAAAACATAATAAATCTAATTCTAACTAAATTATCTTTAACCAACTAATTATCTTTGTTTTTGTTTCAGAGGATGATATGTCTTTTGTTTTTGTTTGATATAATTTAAATGTTTGCTTTTATTTCATTTTTATCATTGTAAATTGTAATTGTAAATTTTATCATTCTTTAATATGATGACTTTTCCATTTCTCATAATTTTCATCATTCTTTAATATCCACTCTTTTTGTGTGTTAATATTCTCTTTATAGCTTTTTTTCGAGGGTATTCACTGAGTTAAATTAATCTTTATTCATTCATTATAGGATTTTTTCTATGCCAGCGTCAAAGACACCTTTATTATTCTTAGAGGTTACCTTGCTTTGCTATAACATATATAGAATACATACATAAAGTTGTCACAATGATCTTTAGTAGCCACCTAAGTTTATAAAAAATTATAGATTATTAGAATCTAACACTATTCACCCATAAGAAATTATTGGAAGGGGTTCATATTCAAGTTTCATCTTTGACATATATGTAAAGTGTTCCAACTATCAAAGAAAGAAGTGACATGGGGATTGTTTTTTTGGAATATGTAGTATTTTTACTTGTTGTTTATGTTACATATGCCTACATTAGTATGTGTAATATGTTAGTCAATGGTTAGAGTTGTCACATTAAATCCTTTCTCATAAAGTTAGCAGATAAAGTGAGTTGTCACATTAAATTTTTTATCATAAAGTTAGTAGATAAAGTTAGCGTGTAGGACACGTGGTAAGTATAAGGTGCGATTATAATTATATCATGATTATGAGGCAAGTTTAGGTAAGGGCGAGGTGATTGCAAAATATCAAAATAGTTATTAATGTGCATTAAGTGTCTTTTGTGGATGAAGAACTAGTTGCACAAAGGTTAAGGTGGTCATTGTGAGTCTATTTAACATGGTTGCTGAGTTGGTTGAATTATTAACTCAACCATGTCTATATTAGGTGTGGGTTTCATAACCATTGGTTAATTAACATATGGTTGGATAAGGTGGAGGAAGTTGTACCTTAAACATCTATATATTAACCCCATTATCAATAAGAATGTGTAACATATGAACTCTTTTAAAAAAAACCTCTCTCTTGTTTTCTAACATAGTATTGAAGTGGGTATGGGCCTAACTCTCACAAGAGAGTTCTATGATATTGGGATTTCCACAATTTAATTTCTCAAAGGTTTAAAGGATTAATGTAAGGAGAGTAGAGTGTGTATTTGTGAGTGGTGTTATGGTGTGGTTGTGGCATTGTGCTATGGTTTGTCTATTATTGTCCATTAAGTTGTTGTGATGAGTTGTATGGTGAGATTAATCTACTGCATATTATGAGTTGTATGGTGAGATTAATATATTGCATATTATGAGTTGTAAGTGGTGTTCACAATTCATATGCTTTATTCATGTTTATTTTGTTGTTTTAATATTTTACCATGTTAATAAGTGAATACCTGCAAGTGGAGAAGGTAAGAAAGTTAATTGGTCGGAGCAAGTGTGGGTTTAGAAGATTCAACCCCTTACTTTTGTACATGGACGAGTGATCTCATATTGTTGCCCCTTATGACACACTTGTATTATTATTGCATGTCAATCCTATGTTACTAATGTATATGCCTTGCATGGTTTCTTTTGGCAAGTTTTTGTAGATCTCTCTATTGTGAGAGTGGATTTGGTTGTGAATATGATGACTGCATTGTGTATGATATGAATGGGTCACAATTTTTTTTGGTTGTTTTTGGAATAAAGATTAATATATATATTATGTGATGCCAATTGTGCATCGATATGCTCTGTAATGTGTAGATGTGTAGTTGTGAGCCCACTCAAGCTTGCATGTGGTGCCTACATGATGCTTGGAGCTGCAATCTCATGGTGAAGTGATGTTTTCAAGTTAGAGAATAGTGATTGGTGATAATGTGTAGAGTAGTGGATGTCTCTTTGAAACATGTGTTAATTCAAATAATTAGAAAAAGAAAACTACACCATAGATGGAAATGTATAAGCACCATGCAAACAACCATTAATTGAACACTCATACATAGTGGTTAGAATCATGACAAGGTCATGGAACTTTGGTTGTAGATAGGTAAAACATAATTTTGTCTAATCGGCATTCTGTATGTGCATGAGGCCATTGTACATGGTCAAAGTTTTGAATTTATCGTTGTCTTCATAGTGCTTATACATTATCTAGCAAAGATAGTTGGTAGACTTGAACGTTGTGAGTTTTACACACACAATTGTGGATAGGGATACACATAAGAATTAGAAAGAATGGATTGATTCATTATTGAGTGATGCAATGTTTCATCACATAGTAAGAGAGAGAGGAGTAGTTTTGTAACTCTTGAATATCTAATTTATTAATGACTACATTAATTAACTAATGATTTCTCCCCATTTTTATAACCTCTCTAACTTAAGTCTTTACACATGCTTAATTTCTAATTATGACACCTAAGTTCTAATTATGATCATTATATCTAACAACCTCCATAACATTCATACTACATAATATTTTCTTGTTCAAATATAAAAACAAAAGTTTTTGGACAACAAAATGTTTACAACCCACTCCAAAATAAGATCTTCAATAAAAAAATGGAAGTGAAATGTATTTAATAAGGTTGATGAAGTGAAAATAATGTCACCATATTTATGTCTGTGCATTGACTCACCAATTGGGATGAGATCCAATGTTGGTTGAATAAGTCTTTCCATCATTGACATAGAATTTGGTTTGTACATCAAACTCACCTTCTCTACATATTGACAGTCCAACATATCAAAATTTTGAATTTTCTTGTGCAAGGAAGCACCACTTCATTTCATTGCTTCATATTCACCCCCAATATTCTTCCTCTCTTCAAAAAAACTCAATAGATAAGGAATAATGAATCTGCTTCTTATAACCATCTTGTTTCTATAGGTTCGCTCATGTAACCATCAAATTCTTTTCACCACCCAATAGTTGAAATAAAACCTATTCTTCAACACCCAAAACCAATAATATTTTTTCTCCTTTTCTCAACTATAAAATAACCATTATTACTGTATACAACATCTAAGTGTGAACTATGCTTAGCCCAAGGGTTTAGCTCAATCATTTGTCACCAATGTTGTTGGGAATTTGGTTAGTTTCGAGCCAGAAGGTCTCAATTTGAACCCCTTAGGCAAGGCCCACTAGTCTACATCAATGATTTTACTAGGGATGACATCCATAAATGTGAGGAAGCATCCCTTAGGCTTCCCATGATATTTTCCTTGGAAGAAAAAAGTGAGTTATGCTTCATAATCCAACTATCAGAAAGTGAAATTTTCAAAAAACTAGGGGCATAGTAGACATCGCTAAATAACCACCTCTTACCTCTCATCTAATGTTGCATGCTTCCCTTGCCTTCAATTTTGTATTCTTATCCATTGCTCAAGATACTAGAACCATAATTGGATCTATTCTCAACAAAATCAACATACTAACCTTCCTAATTACTGTTATTTTTATTCATATGAGATATAATCAATATATTATTACAATGATGAGTATTCCATATATAGGGAACATATGGTGACCATCCATGAAAGGACGCGTCTTATCATTTACTTATTATATATGATATTTAATAATCAATAATTATATTATTAATTATTATTATAAGAGAATGTCTTCCCGATGTTGTCCAAACATCAACACTCCCTCTCAATGAGGGAGACATTCTGCATCATGCCAAGCTTGTCTATGAAGTATAAAAACTTCACCCTAGACTCATGACACTTGTATGTCAGTCTTGGGAGATGTCTCTCTCCCACCTGAACTGAGGAAACTCCTTCTACAACTCTCCCTTTTGATCCAATTGACTCTCTCTGAGATGAGGATCACTCTGGGTCCACATGTAATAACATATAATATCTTGAGTCTTTATCATTCCTTGTCAAATCACCATGACTAGGACAAATACCACACCGAGATCTTTCACCACAAGTACACAATTGTGAGTGAGTGTTAGCGTGATGCTAACTGACATGTGGAAAGCACTTCAAGCACCTTGAGTCCATATTATTCCTTGTCATGATCAAGGAAGGACTACGTCTGGGCCCATTTACCACAAGTGCACCTTTATGATAAATGTATCCTATATCCCTTGGTCTGCAACCCAATATAGGAGAATTTCTGCCGGAGGCTGAAACATCAACACTCCCTCTTAGCTAGGGAGGTATCTTTCCACAGTAGTACACAACTACTGGCCAGAGACACACAGTCTTTGCGAGTGGTACACAACCACCATAGTAGAATAAGGTTTGTCACACATGGCACTCCCATGTGGAATTATAGAGGCTACACCCTCTAGAAACACTAAGGTCAACTCCCACAGTGTGTGACGTCAAGGGTCAACTCCCTCGACATGTCCTAATGTGATCTCCACATGTGATCTGGATTATTTTCGGCATGAAATGAGAGTGGAGATATAATAAAGAAATGCACAGAGATATCGCAGATATTCAATAATATAACATAAATGTATCATAGATTCATTCACAAACACAGATATACAGTAATACATGATTTCTATTAATGAAATAAATGTACAGAGACCGTAAAAATACAGAGTGAAAGACTCGCTAGAATGGTGGCAGCTTATCTCTGAGAAGAGATGTGATGGCTACTCGCATTCGCAAGAAGATGGTTACAATGAGGCTCTAAAGGCCTTTTTACAGTAAACAGGAATGCCAAAAACCCTAGACATCCGAAAACCTAACCCTAGGATATGAAGCGCCAAAAGTCATGTGGGCCCCGTTTGGGTAAGTGAGTACATCAACTTCCCGGGGTCGTAACTTTTGCATACGATCTCTGTTTTAGGAGTGTGATAGCTCATTAGAAAGGTATTGTTGAGGAGATTCATTTTGGGGGCTCAATAATGCCTTTAGATATCATTCAGAACACCTATCTCAAAAAACCTTCATTTGGGCCCTCAAAATGGCCTCGGAAGTTAAAAACTGCTAAAAATAGTAAATTGCCAAAATTGTCAGAAAACTGTTTTGAGCCAATTGGAAAAGGTGGGTGGACACCGATATCCACCTGGATCAACATGGGACATTTTTATATAAGACCAAATTCACTTATCCCTTCTCGAATAAGTGTCCCACTTATCCCTTCTTGAATAAGTGTCCTCACAGATCAACTCAACTCAATTCACAGAGGAGTACGATCTGGATAATCTTTGTCACACATGGCACTCCCATGTGGAATTCTAGAGGCTACACTATCTAGAAATACTAGGGTCAACTCCCATAGTGTGTGACGTCAAGGCTCAACTCCATTGACATGTCCTCATGTGCTCTCCACAAGGGACATTGGGCTATAAGAAAAAACACACTTATCCCTTCTCGGAAAAGTGTCCCACTTATCCCTTCTCAAATGAGTGTCATCATAGATCAACTCAACTCAGTCACAGAGGAGTACTATTTGGAGAATGTCTCAGGAAATTGCAAAGATCAACACTCCCTCTCAGCTAGGGGAGCATTCTCTGCCACACCAAGTCTGTCACAAAAGTACTTGAACTTCGTTCTGATTTGCTAAGAACATAAAAAACCTGCTCATCTGTAGGAAAGTACATAACAAGTACTTCCTTCCTCTACACCATGTATCGGATGTAATGCTACTTGATCTCAATATGGTTTGATTTGTCATGAAACACTAGATTCTCTGAGATCTTCACACAACTTTGGTTACCATAATGAATAATGGTGGAATCCAACACATGTTTGGATAAATTTGCAAGGTGCATGTGAAGCCACACTACTTCACAGACTAACATACTTAATGTAATGTACTCTTCTTCTGTTTTTCTCAAAGACACATAATTTTGTTTCCTGCTACACCAAGAAACCATGGAAGATCCCAAAGTGAAGCAACACTCGAAGATGCTCTTTCTGTCCACTGTGCTCCATGCCCAATCAGAGTCAATATATTATTTCCATATCATATCAATACTAGAATTATATCTCATACCATGTCCAATTGTGCCTCGAAGGTATCTCAACACATGATTCACAACAATCTAGTGTGTCTATCTCGGTTGACTCAGAAACTGGATAAGTGCAGTCACTGCATAGCAAATATTTAGTCCGGTGTTAACTAGATACATCAATGATCCAATCAACTATCTGTACAGAGTCAGATCAATTTCTTCAGAATTGGAAAAAGACACACGTAGTTTCTTCAGCTTTGTCACCATTGGTGTAGCCACGGGCTTCAAGTTCAACATCCCAAACTTCTTCAATATCTCAACTATGTACTTCCCCTAACTCATAAAGATCTCATCAGTTATATGCCACACCTCTAGCCCCAAGAAGTAGTGCATGATACCAACGTCCTTCATCTCAAACTTAGAGGCCAACACATACTTTCATTCAACAATAAGGCTCTTTGTACCAGTGAGGAATAAATCATCAACGTAGAGGACCAAAATCAGGGACTCGCCATTAACAATCTTGTAGTATAGGATGGGATCGAAAACACTTTTGATGAAGCCCAAAAATCATCAAGTGTCCATCAATCCTTGCATACCAAGCTCGAGGTGGTTTCTTGAGTCCATACAAGGCCATCTTCAACCTGCACACATGAGACTCCTTCTCATGTATCACAAAACCATCTGGTTGCTCAATGTATACTTCTTCCTCAATCTATCCATTGAGAAAGGTTGTCTTTACATCCATATGATGTACTCTCTAACACATGGATGTTGCAGGGGAAATAATCATCCAGATAGAAGTGTATCGAGCAACAAGTGCAAATGTCTCCTCATAATCTATTCCCTCCACCTGAGAGAATCCTCTAGCAAAAAATCTCTTTTTGTGCCTCTCTATGCTCTTGTCAACTGTGTGTTTGATCTTGTAGATCTATTTGGAAGTCACTATAGACTTCCCCTCAGGTCTCAAAACAATATCCCACACATCATTCTTCATGATGTATTGATACTCCTCCATCATGGCATCTCTCCATACTGGATGACTAATTTCCTCCTCATAATAGGAGGGCTCAAAATGAATGATGTGGATCATAGCTATGGCATAGCATGGATATATTTGAGGTATCTTTCTCACTCTGAAGGTACCAAGAGGAGCTACATATCCTTATACCTCATGCAGAGTCTTATGAGCCCATGTAGGTCTCTTCCAAACTACTACAATAGCTATGAGAACATCAATTGGAGTTGCAAGATCAACAAGATCAATTGGCAATTTGATCAATCTCCATGTGATATCCTCTAGATCTATTTAAAGGATACCTACTCCTCAAAGGTAACACCTCTTCTCACCTCAATTAGTCTCTGACCAGGGATGTAGATCTGGTATGCTTTTGAAGACTCATTGTACCCCACAAATGTACCCTTTCTTCCTGAAGGGTCTAGCTTGATCCTTTTTTTCTTGGGTACATGAATGTATACTGGACGCCCAAATATCCTGAAGTGTCCAACCCCAGGCTTCATTTCGTTGAAGGCCTCCTCGGGCATCATGTTCCTCAAAATCTTATGAGGACTTCTTTTCTGAACATACAATGCATTCATGGATTCCTTTTCCTAGAGAAACATAGGTAAATTTTGATCATGCTAAGTCATCTTGGACCATACTTGATATATCGAGGTTCCCTCATGAACCAATGTCTTAGGAAGTTGAAAAACATCAACACTCCCTCTGGAGTTGGAGGTGACACCTCCTCTATCTCTTCTCCCTCTGAAATTGAGGGTAGCTCTTCCTCCTTCTATGGAAGTAACTCAATCTCTGCTCCCTCTGTATGTAGTACTGCCTCCCTCTATGGGAATGCCTCTGTATACACTGGAACTGTTACCATGCCTGCTTCCTCAACATCTCATGGATCGATTCATGTACTGGGACTAATACACCTGCTCCCTCTGAGTCTCATAATATGTTTTCCTCCTCTACTGGATCTACCATATTTGTGCCGCAGTCGGTCTTGACTCGTTGTATCCATGATCATTGGAACTGTCTCTGGAATCTGGCATGGTCCTGTCTTGGGAGGTACATTTCTCCTAGAGACTTCTTGTCTCTGAGCATCATGTCTAGCAATGTATCTCCTTGATATCATGTTGGAAGGTATTTCCCTCCATGTCTTCTTCCTGTGACCATCATTATGGATCCTTCTTAGAGCTATTAGATGTTACCTTCCTAAAAAAAGAAACAAGAACAAAAAAAAGCATCTCCTAGAGGAGATCAATTTATCTTGTGCACAACTATATACAATGACCCTCCAAATAACATGTCTTCTAATATGACCAACACACATCCATCATATACTCAATGTAATACAACTACCAACACACATCCAACATATACTTGATGCCATACGGATACCAACACACATCCACCATATACTTGATGTCATACGGCTAACCATGTTGATTTTCTAGTGTTGAATTAAACAAGCACAATTTTCTAGAAGTGGTAATTACTTCCAATGATATATGATATTAATTTAGTAAACACTAGAACATCAGTAAGTAACTTAGAAAATTTCAACTTCTTAGTCTCTTCCTTAGATCACTTATCCCAAATAAAAAATGCGTGTGTCTATTGTTGTGTCTTTCAAGTGTCTTTTTGTAGTAATATTAGATAGATCCAAAAAATACACGTCTCTTTGAAAAATTAAATTAAATTTTCTTTCTTATAAATAGTTGGAGAATACCTCTATAACTAACCAAAGATTAATTTTGTTAAATTGTTCCTCCATAATTCTTGTGATTCTTTGCATAAATATAGGTAGAAGTAAATATGCATTACATTCCTCATATTTAAGTAATTAAACATTTTTACTAGAAATTACTTCCCACCATAATTTATGGAATTCTTTCTATAATTTAGGTAGGAGTAAAAAAGTAAATATGTTGTACATAGATATTGTAACAACCCCATAAATTTAACACTCCCAACACTTTACTCTACTCTCATTTTCCTACCCCTCCCCTATGAAGGAGTCAAGCCCAGTCCCGCTCTGATACCATGATGTTTTTCTTCATATGAGATATAATCGATGTATTATTACAACGATGAGTGTTCCATATATAGGGAACACATGGTGACCATCCATGAAATGACACATCCCTTGAATAATCAATAACTATTCATTATTATCATTTACTTATTATATATGATATTTAATAATCAATAATTATATTATTAATTACTATTCTAAGAGAATGTCTTCCTGATGTTTTCCAAACATCAACAATTAATAAAATATGGTGATGCACCTCAATCAATGTACTTTAATATGTTTTTCGAATAATTTCTCATGAGCCATAAACACATAGAAGTATTTTTCCTTTTTTCATGTAAAGACATTGACTTGATTTTTTTTCATATTGATCTTTGGGGGAAGGCCTTGTTGGAAGATTGGTTGTTGTCATTGATGTCAACCTTAGTCATTCGTTTTGGACCGCAAGATTGATGAACATATTTGCACATGAAGGACAATGCACATTCAGATAAAACACTCATGGATGGATAGTACACATCACGTTGTTTCTAGTGGTATGTGGCATGTCACGTGGATCCTCATGGTTGAGGAGAAATGAATTTTTGAAGATGACAAAGTGAATTGAAGAAGGAAGTACATGTAGGCCGTGAAGATAATTAAAGAAAAGAATTACAAAACAAGAAAGTGTCAGGTCGAACCTAATGTTAAAAGGAAGTGACATAAATGGTATAAATAAATATCATTATACATTCATTTGATACACAATTCGAATTTTAGAGGAAATCAGAAGTAAATAAGGCCGGATTTTAAGGGAGGCTGAAGTCTTTTGGTGATATGTTCTAAGGTATGTTATTTTCAGGTCATCTTACCATTTTCACTATAACGTTTTTTCTAGAACGATTCAGATGGTGACATTGCTATGGTATTGACAAGACATATCAAGGTACCTATGGTAAAATTTTCAGCTCTTGGTTCGCTATAATTATGGAGATACACTCTGTGGAAGATATGGTTTTTGACCAGTCCTGAAGCTAGTCAATAAACAAGTGTTCCGGGTAAAACAGTCATAACTTCTTCATAGATAATCCAAATGAAGTGGTACAAATTGAATTGGAAAGAGTACAAACTGTATTTTCTTGTGTGTGAGTTTCCGAATCTGATGTTAAGTATTAAGCGTGGGGAATTCTATACAAGTTAGGTCTCTTGAATAAACCAGAATAAACCAGAATTGAACAAGGTCTACCATTCTCTCTATAACTTATTTTTGAGGAGTATTCAAGGAGTGAAACTTGGATAAGTTTCAGAGAATAAATTGAGTAATATTATCTATAGGATCAGAGTATTCCAAGAATTGAATAATTTCAGAAATTGAAGAAGTCTCAGGAAGCATTATCAGGTTCTATGTGATGGTTGGTTGATGGTGATGATTTAATGTAAAGTTTTATTATCTCTCATATATTCTTGGGTGGAAGGAAGGGGCAAGGATGGAGAGTTAAAACATCTCTTTATATTGGAGGATTGTATCTTCCTCTTGGAGGTTTATCCCTCCCTTTACATTTGGAATTTGTAGCTACCTTTGGAAGTCATTACTTCCCTTGAACAATAACTATTGATTATTTCTCATATATTGTGCATGGTGTATTGTGGTGTATTGGTGTAACTCTTATACTATTGTTTATTGCTCATTGGATATAATTTAATGGTTTAAGTATAATTTGAAAAATATTTTAATTTTTACTTGATACTGGTTCACCCCCCCTCTCAATATCAACAATTGGTATCAGAGTGAGTTACCTTCAATACAGTTTAACAACTAGAAGGAAGATCCTAAGAAGAAATGGAAGACAAAATTCCAAATGGGATTCCACCATTTGATGGAAGCAATTTTGAATACTGGAGTAATAGAATGGAAAATTACTTGAAAGCTCTTGGGGCAGATGTTTGGTTCTCAGTTTCTTCAGGATACAATGCTTTGAAGAAACCAAAGACTGCAGCTCAGAAGGAAGAAAAAAGGAACAATAAATTGGCAATAGATACCATCCTAGATGGATTGACAGATTCAGTGAAATACAAGGTGGGATCATGTGCATCATCAACAGAGCTTTGGGACAAGCTACAAGACCTTTATGCAAGGGAAGAAGAAGAAGAAGAAGAAGAAGAAGTTGAAGCAAATTACAACATCTCAGATTTCAAAGAAGGAAATAGAGTTTAGTTCTTTTTCTTTAATTGTGAAGGAGTGGGACATGTTGAATTTGAATGTCCTCATCCAAGGATTGAAAGAGATGACATTGAAGAATAAAATTCCAATGATGAAGAAGAAAATCATGAAGCAAAAATTATTCAACAAGAAGATGAGAATCTTAAAAAATTGAAGCATGTTGAGATTGAAAATAGCAAGCTCAAAGATACGCATAGAAAACTAAGAAGTGAATTGGGTAGTTGTGAAAATATAGTTGTAACTTTGAAGAAACAATTAGAAGAATTTGAGAAACTAAGAGAAGAAAACATTTCCTTGAAAACTCTACTCGAAGAAGAAAGAAGAATAGGAGAAGTAAAGAATGTCCAAATGATGAAGAAATAAAAAGATTGTGAGAAACTTGAACAAGAAGTTGTCTCATTGAGGAAGAGGTTAAGAAACTCTCAAGTGCCAAAAGAATTGACAAATCTTGGATGGATGGGTGAAACTTCATACAAAGAAGATGAAAATACCAACAAGAAGGTTGAATAAAGAGCTACACAGACAGTTGATGAGAAGTGGACTAGAATACCAGAAAGAAGGAATGATTACAAAAGAGATGAATATTCAAGAAGACCTCCTACCTTCAAGAATCAAAGAAGATTCAATCAGTATGAAGGAAACTACAGAAGAGTAGATCATGAACCCAGATGGACTACATCACAAAGAAAGTCACTTATTCCAAGGTATCAAAATTTCTTTCTTGGCCATTGTTATACTTGCAAAAATTTTGGACATAAGGCAATTAATTGCAGAATCAATGAAACGAACAAATAGGCAAGAAACATGAATGGTGTAAATAGAAGATATGGAAATAATCATGGATTTGTCAACAAAATTTATAATTCATTTTCCCCATTGATGGAAAAAAATATTGTGTGCTACAAATGTCATTATCTTGGTCACAAAGCATGAGATTGCAGATATATGAATGAAGATGTCTCTATGCCAACCACATTATGGAGAAGGAAAGAGATTCCAAACAATGAATATTGTCGAATAGTATTAACCACTGAAGAATGTAAAGAAGAAGATGAATGGTACATAGACAGTGGATGTTCTTCACACATGACCGAGGATCAAGACAAATTCATCAGCTTGAAGAGAAAGGGTGGCAATGTTTCATTTGGAGATGAATCATCTGCCAAAATACTTGGAGAAGGTGTAGTAGAACTTGGAAGAAAAAATGTAAAAGAAAAGAATGTACTATTGGTTGAAGACTTGAAGCATAATCTACTCAGTGTTAGTAAAATGTGTGATCAAGGATACACTCTTACGTTTGACTCCCGAAAATGTAAAATCAGAGAAAATAACTCAGGAAGATTGGTTGCAACTGCAACAATAAGACCGAACAACATACACATCCTAGACATGAAGAAGAGAGAGAAGAAAAAAGCCACACAAAATGATTCCAAGGAAGAAAAAGTCCCAAAGACCAAAAATAAGTATGAAGTATTATTGAGTGCCACATGTTCAGGGGGAGCATCCCCAAAGAAGAAGGTTACCTTTTTCCATTAAACTCAAGGGGAGAATCCCTACCCTTTGCCATTGATGTCAAAGGGGGAGACAAATTGGGATCATGATGATAGGGGGAGAATGAGTGTTGCCATAAATGACAAAGGGGGAGATTGTTGGAAGATTGGTTGTTGTCATTGATGTCAACCCTAGTCATTGGTTTTGGACCGAAAGATTGATGAAGTTATTTGCACATGAAGGACAATGCACATTCAGATAAAACACCCATGGATGGATAGTATACATCACGTTGTTTCTAGTTGTATGTGGCACATCATGTGTATCCTCATGGTTGAGGATAAATGAATTTTTGAAGATGACAAAGTGAATTGAAGAAGGAAGTACATGTAGGCTCGGAAGATAATTAAAGAAAATAATTACAAAATAAGAAAGTGTCAGGTTGGCCCTAATGTTAAAAGGAAGTGACATAAATGGTATAAATGAATATCATTATACATTCATTTAATACACAAGTAAAATTTTAGAGGAAAGCATAAGTAAAGAAGGTCAGATTTCAAGGGAGGCTGAAGTCTTTTGGTGATGTGTTCTAAGGTATGTTATTTTCAGGTCATCTTACCCTTTTCACTATAACGTTTTTTCTAGAATGATTCAGATGGTGAAATTTCTATGGTATTGAGAAGACATATCAAGGTACATGTGGTAAAAGTTTCATCTCTTGGTTCGCTATAATTATGGAGATACACTCTGTGGAAGATATGGTTTTTGACCAGTACAGAAGCTAGTCAATAAACATGTGTTCCGTGTAAAACAGTCATAAGGTCTTCATAGAGAATCCAAATGAAGTGGGACAAATTGAATTGGAAAGAGTACGGACTTTAGTTTCTTGTGTGTGAGTTTTATAATCTGATGTTAAATATTAAGCGCGGGGGATTCTGTACAAGTTAGGTCTCCTAAATAAACCAGAATTGAACAAGGTCTACCATTCTCTCTATAACTTATTTTTTGGGAGGATTCAAGGAGTGAAACTTGGAGACGTTTCAGAGAATAAATTGAGTAATATTATCTATAGGATCAAATTATTCCAAGAATTGAAGAATTGAAGAAATTGAAGAAGTCTCAGGAAGCATTATCAGGTTCTATGTGATGGTTGGTTGATGGTGATGATTTAATGTAAAGTTTTATTATCTCTCATATATTCTTGGGTGGAAGGAAGGGGCAAGTATGGAG
>ML777356.1:515957-565270 GCA_009831015.1 Picea engelmannii
TATCTTCCTCTTGGAGGTTTATCCCTCCCTTTACATTTGGAAGTTGTAGCTACCTTTGGAAGTTATTACTTCCCTTGAACAATAACTATTGATTATTTCTCATATATTGTGCATGGTGTATTGTGGTGTATTGGTGTAACTCTCATACTATTGTTCATTTCTCATTGGATATAGTTTAATGGTTTAAGTATAAGTTGAAAAATGTTTTAAATTGTACTTGATACTGATTCACCCCCCCTCTCAATATCAACAGGCCTTTGTTTGTGTTTATCATCCCACAACCATTTCCTGCAAAATTTGGCATTATGGCCTAGCTTGACATAGTAAAAACATTTTATACGTCTCCCACTCTTGCTACCATATTTATTCTTTCCTTTTCCTTTGAACTACTCTTTTAATGATGCTTTGAAATCTCCATTCACAACATTTCTACTAGAATTGTTCTTCTCCCTATCATTCTATAAAATCTTATTACTCAACTACTCAAAACTCTAATTAACATGTCTAAAAGTTGTATTTAAGGTTTCAACAAAGTTTTAGCTTTCAATGCAATTATTATCATCTCTTCTTCTTCAATTTTTATGTCAATTTATTTTCATTGATTTCTAATGCCTGTAATTTTCAGTAAGTGGTCTTGAAGAGACTCCTATTCCTCCACTTTATAAAAAATAACAAATTATTTATGAAAAAATATCCAGTGGTCTTAAAGAGACTCTTGTTCCACTTTATTTTAAATAACAAATTATTTATGAAAAAATCTCTGATCAACATCACAACTTCCCAATTTCTTGCATCATAAGCATCTTGATCATACAAATCTATTCTATTTCACACTTCCTTTCCCAAGTTGAGTTTGTCTAAACACTTGTATTCAAATAATATATTTTATGAAACTTATTTTATATAATTCATGAAAAATATCTAGCCTTATTTGACATCCAATGTGGATTTTTCAATCACCCCCAACTGAAAGCATCATCACCAACCCATACTTCAAGTAGCATTTCATTGGTCATCAAGAAATTGATGAACATTGCAGGCTCTTGATTTCTTGCATCATATTCATCTTAAGCATATAGATATATTGTATTTAGCACCTCCTTTCCCAAGACAAGCTCCTCTAATCACCTGTATTCAAAAATCACAAGCATTCATTGATTCCAAGCAGTATAATTTTTACCATTAAAGATCTAATTACCTTCTAACATTATGTTGGATACACTAACCATTTTAGTAGTTAAATATACCAATAAAATTAAGAATTAGGTTTCTCTCTCTTACTGACATAACTCAATGTTTAACAACCCTAGTAATATAAAGACTAACAAATATTGAATCTCTAGCTATGTCAAAATTCCACAATATTTTTCCAATCACTCAATAAATTGGAAGTTTTTGGCTAAGAAATTGTGAGTAGGAGGCATCTATTCTACCAAATTTACCTAAAAATTACACCTAATGAACTTTGTAATCGCCCAAACTAGTAGCCTTTATAGAGGTGCTAATGGGGATAAGCGCAACATGGGAAACACACCACTGTCACCTCGATATAGTTTCCCCTTCACTTTAGGAAAGATCCTTGAAGCCACGTGGAGTATCCCATTCCATGGAAATGAACCTATATAGTACCTTGGGGTGGCTTATGATACACGTCACTTCCAAAAGACACACCTCAATATATGGTTAGACATATTAGTGCCAATGGAGTGGCCAAATTCCTTGAGAATATTCAATTAAGAACTAGGGAAATAAATACCACAATATAAAGAGGGTTAGTAGATAATTATTTAAGTGTTGAGATATGAAATAAATATTCTACAATAGAAATATAAATCAACACTATGATATCACTCTTTGGATGAATAAACAAGTACCTTTTACCGTACAATAGTAATATCTAATCACATAAACCAAGAAAAAATGATATACTTGAGGTACCTCTTGATTATATGCTTAAAATTGGACAATATTGCTTCTTTACACAAATTCAAGAACATTATATATGATAAATAATGTAGAAAACACAGATTTTGGTTGAGGAAAAGCACCCCAAGAGTGCCTAAAAGCACTTGTAATGATAAAACTTGGGTACTTTGGATAGGGAAATGAATAAACTATGTAAAAAAATCCCATAAATGAATGATTGAAAATAAAAATGAATAATAACCATGAAATTAGTTCAAACTTGAAAAGAAAGGTGGTGAATCCACCTAGAGTTTCACAAAAAATCTCCAAACTGTAAAATAATAACTATGAAGCACTTAGGAGACAAATTTCACCATTAGAAAGTGTTATATATAATTTATAAACAATCCACAATTAAAACATAAGCTAGGGTAGGGTTAGAATCCACCTTTTAGGGTTAAACCCTAGCTTTAGGGTTTTACCAATTCTAATTTTCTTAATTTCCAGAATTGATAAACCTCTTAAATCAACACACAAAATGTTAGATAAAACCTTTATGTATAAATGTTTGGGGATAATTTTCCCTATTAGGGTTAAATAACAACAATTTACCGTAAAACCTTGGAAAAAAATGTTTAGAAAATGAAAGTGAACTATTAACTTTGCACTAGAAAATAAATAAATATTTTTTGATGGTATATATTTTATATTTTATATGACATAAAAAAAATACTTGAGTTATTAGGGTTTTTGTGGTTGGTTGTTGGGAGTTAATCTTAGTTCCTTGTCTCCACTTAGGGCTTATGGGGTCAAAAAGTATGCCCCTCTATGAATTGACTATTCAATGTTTATGGATTAGAGTGGGAGATTGGTGCTTCAAGCTAGTAGTCCCTTTTCTAATCAAGACAAACCATGAAAATCAAGGCCATACAAGAAGGGTTTCCTCAAGGGAATAGCCTTCACCAACAAGATCAACAAAATATTGGAAAAATTACTTAAAACCCTTGGCAAGGATTATAAAACTAAAAAATACAAGAGATAAGCACTTACCGAATCATTTTAAAGAAGATGGAAGATATACAAACCCTAGATATCCTCCTTTCAAATATTTGTGCAACTCCTCAATGGATTGATCTTGATAGATTTAGTAGAAACTTGAACATTCACAATAGTCTTTGAAGTAATAAGAAAAACCAAGAAAGAAAGATCTCCAAGAATTGACACCAAGAAACACCAAGTAAAAGATCTTCTATTAATGACTTTAAATGATCTCCAACAATTCACAACAATTTAGAATGAGAGGAGGTTCTTTATTTATAGATGAGGCTCACAACTCCTTCTCATTATTTATTCCATAAACCTAGGTTAAGGGAATAAAATAAAAGTGACTTGTCATCCAAAAAACTTGGAGACTAAGTCAAAATACAATGAAAAGATGCTTTACATGCTAGAAACCCTCATAAAAGAGTAGGATCCCACAAAAAATGGGACTGATTTTCTCTCCAAGCACAACGTTCCAATAAAAGGGTGACATGGAGGCCTCAAAAGAAGGAGGGGTATCCTCCCAACAAAGTAAGGCTCCAATGTTCCTATCTTCCAAGTGGAATGTTCTCATGAAAGTGTGAAGAATGACCTCAAAAGGGGACAACCTCCACAAAATGTGCTCAAATAATGCTCAAATAATGCTCAAAGAATGTCCATAAATCCTTGAAATATGTCTCCAAATTATGATCTTGTCCATATATAAGGTCAAATCACCTCCATGAAGCACGGGAGTGATCCTCCAAGTAAAAAATGAGTCATAAAACCCTCAACAACAAGAATGATGTCAAATGAATGGGTCAACCCTCAAATTATGTAAAATACATCTCCAAAAGTGATGAAAGAAGAGGACCGTTCTAAGATATCCCATGTGGCATGTGTAGAGAATTCACATGTGTGCAAAATAAGCCCAAATGTGCCTCAGAGGATCTGACCAATGCCTCAAAATATGTGTACTCCCTTGAGAACTATGACAATTCCTTGGGAGATGTGAAATGAAGTGAACATATGTAGAATCATCTCTGAGGGCCCATGACTAAAATATGGTACATACATGAGAGCTAAGGTCCATGTGGGTTAAAATAGGTGTTCTAAACCATGGGTGTGACAACCATTACAAAGCACAATCACCTTTACATAGAAAATAAAATAAGTGAGTAGTTAGGGCTCTTATAAATCATGTATCCTAGTAGATCCACCTCAAAATGCCTGAATATATACCAATGGATAATTTATCCTTGAGAATGGAGACTAAAAGGACATGCCATTACTGTCCACCTAAGGGTATCTAGGAAACCAACATTTGTACATCAATCATCCCATCATGGCCACATACAAAAAATCATCACAATTTGGGCTCATCAAGGTGGTCACATCTTGAAAAAAAAGTAGGGCACACTATAGAGATATGAGGTGTAATAGTTGGATCCAACTCAGGGACATGTGCTCATCTCGGGAGTGGAAGAGAACTCTAGAATATGGGAAACCTTTAGACCTAAAATAATATCACAAAATGGATATTAAATGCAAGGGAGGGTAAAGACACAAGTGTCTGATCCCTTCCTTGAGATAAAAGTAAATCCATGCATAAAATGAAACGAATGAAGCACATAGCACCAACTTTTAGAAAATTTCATACAATGTAAGCATCATTCATCTTTCATTCTTAAAACAAAAGGAAAATGTAGAAATAAATAACATAAAATAACATAAGTAAATCTAATGCTCATGATAAATATATTATTCATTCTAACCTACTCTAACATAATAAACATAACATTCTAAGTATAAATCCAATGGAACCATTTAATGATTTAATCAATACCTTGAGATTTACCTTTATGCTTGGTCACATACAAATAATGAAACATCAAGGATCAAGTAAGCATATGTCAACATCTCATTTACCTTTATCTAGCCAAAACATAAAGTAGGATCATGACCATGTGAGAGAAGAATAAAGTCATGCCAAGGTTTACCTGTACTACTTCAAGCTTCTTCAATCCAAACATGTATAGGGATGATGTAATCATATTTCTTGTCGTAAGCATAGGACAAAAAATCATTGCTACTCATTAAACCATCTATCAAGTGGGACTATGAAGGCAACTCCAATAGAAACCTACAAGAAGATTATTTCCCCTCCTTATTATTCTCGATTATATGTATGGATGAAACATGAGAAAAATAATCAGGCTTGAAAAAATATGCAGACCCCTAAGTCATGGTTGGCTGCACCTGTATGTGAGGTTGAAAATTCTTGCCATAATCCCAAGGTTGAGCATGTCGATGTATACAAAACTTTTCATATTTGATACCATTATCACTGGATGGATTTTCCTAAATGTGAAAATCATGAGTTGGGAACTTCCATGGTTGAAATATTTCTGTTGTCATCTGGCCATGAAAACACACTTGTTGCACTTGTATATCAGCCTCATTGGTGGAATGACATGGTTGTTCCTGTTAGATTTTTAGCTCGGGAGGTACTCCGCATGTTTTGTCTTGTATGCAGATGTTACCTTAATGTTTACACTACCAGGTACTTAACTTTGTAATAGTTTTTATAAAGTCGTTTAAGTGGTTCTTTTATTAAAGTGATTTTTTTTAATAAAGTGTACCTTCTATTTTTAAAGTGACTTTATTATCATAAAGCACTTATGTAATAAAGTGAAATTCCCTTTAATTTTAAATGAGACATTTTGGAGGGAATGAATCATGACCCTTGATCTTGGAAAAGGCAAGATCTAATCTTGGCCTTTGGATCTAGGGTTGGGGAAGGTGAAAAGACACTTTTGGGGGGAAAATATCATTTTTAGATTATAAAAGAATGCATTGGGTAGTGTGCAAGACATGTCGAATGTTGAGAGAGGACATTGGCAGGAGAGTTAGAGAGATTTTCTGAGCAAGCTTGAGAGAGGAAAGTGAGAAACAAAGAGGGCACATTTTTTGAGGAAAGTGGGCACGATTCCCGAGAAAAAAATTCTGTGATTTTTGGCCGAATTTTTTTTTCTGCTGTGGGAGGCTGTACTGTACGGATCTGTACGTTTCGTATGATTTCGTACATCCATATGGATTTGGCACGAAAATCGAGGTAATTTTTTGGCATGATTTTTGAAGCGATTTTCAGATTTTCGATGGTTTTTTTGGGTCGTATGGAATAGTCCGTACAGTGGACTGTGGGCACAGAAAATGAAGTACAGAAGAGGCAAGACAACGGTACGATTTTGGCATGGAAAATGAGGCAGATTTTCATGGGATAGATTTGGTGTTGTGAGGTATTTTCCTTGGCTGGAAATGTTGTTTTGTTGTTGATATGTACTTTCCTGAAGCTGAATAATAAATCTCTCTCTCTCTCTCTTTCGTTGGGTTTCCCGACATTAGGGTTTTCCATGGCATTTGCCTAAATTTCTGTGATTTATGGGTTGCTGTCCATTGTGTATTTCTGCTGCATATTTTGCTTAACAATGTGTATTTATGCTTATAGAAATTTATGAATGTGGGTACGCATTTCTGAAATTTAAGAAGACAGTTATCTCTAGGTTGCTAAGTGTTTGAAGAAATGTATGAATGAAATATTTCTGATTTTGTCATAGAAAATCTATAGTTCCTGCATAGTGAAGTTAGATTTACATTCAATGACTGTGTTTGGTTGTCCACAAGACCAAAAATATACAATTTCATCTTTAGAATCATCATCATCTGTATTATAAATGGGATCCCCATCAAAATAAAAATAAAACTTATATCCCATTTATGTCTTCCAAAATGGAGAAGATCATCAATATCATTAAATCTTTATCATCATTCTATTCATAAAATAAGTGTTCCTCCATTAAAATTTCCTCTTCCAAGTTGCTAATAGATGTATCATAAAGGTTAAAATCTTGGAAAGGAGTATAGCATATGAAACCCTTGCTTTCTTGCAATATAGAATTGATGGATGCTTGAATGCTTTTGTAATTGAGGTTCTCTTGATATATTTTCCCTTCAAAAGTATCTTGATTTCTAATGGAAGCATGAGAATATTCTTCATAATTATTTTCTTCTTGAGTATTCGCAAAAAAAATGCAATGAACTCATCATCTTCAAGAGAACAACAAGATGCTTCTTCATGTTTTTCTTCAATAAAATCATTTTTTTTAATCACATCATAAATTTCCTTGACATCTTCGACATGGAATACATGTTCCTCATACATTTCCATTTCTAAAATGTTGTGCAATAAGGGCTCATGGGAGAGAGGAGAGGGATGAGCCTCTTCATGCATATCATCATCAAGTGTTAGTGGAGAAGTCTCGCAATATTGTTTTTAACATAATTGCACAAGAAAGTGTATGCATCCTTTGTTTCCTCTATTTCCACAAGAAGATCACTTGAGGGGTATTCACATTCCATCATTATGTTGTTTATTTTATCCCTTACTTTTCTTAGCTAATCAAGAAAGACATAAAAATATTCAACTTCTTCATAACCATATATCCATTTCTTTTGAAACCTTTTCATTAACTGTGGAAATGATTTTATCTCTTTAGGATTTAAGATGCAATACCAATCCCATGCATATTTCCCTTTCATTTAATGTGAAAATTATTTCATTAAGGTTTGTTCATAAACAATGTTATTCTCTACCACATAATCCATGAAATATGCAAGGTGTCTTGGAGCTAACCATAGATTTCCATCAAACATTGGGACCTAAGTAGTCCATGCACCAAAATGAGGCTCACCTGGAAAATCCAAAGGAGAAAACAAATCTTCCCAGAAATTTCCTTTGTTAGATGCCATATTTGAAACATATAAGGTGATGGTTTATTAATATTAGAGCATCACATACCAATTAAAAAAATACCAAAGATGTGGAGTCACCATTATAACTAATATGGGTTCATAGATATCTTATCAAGGCTTTGAATCAATTCCAAGTTGCCTTTCAATCTTTCTTTATGGGAATCACCTCTTACAATGTACCTATTTATATTTTATTTGAGTGGAGTCACTAGATGAGACAATCAAGGTTAGCATTCAAAACAATATCATCAAGATACAAATACAAGAAAAATTTACCCCAATAACTTGGTGGGATAATGTCATAAAGAGCCAGGGAATGAACCAACAAAGATGTCCCTGACAATGATGCCAAGAAATGTTACCGCCCAAACTAGCAACCTTTGTAGAGGTGCTAGTGGGGATAAGAACAACATGAGAAACACACCACTATCAACTCAGTACAATTTCCCCTTCACTTTAGGCCAGCTCCTTGAAGCCACGGGGGGGCATCCCATTCCATGGAAATGAACCTGTATAGTACCTCAAGGTATCTTATGATACAAGTCATTTCCAAAACACACACCACAAGTTATGGTTAGACATACCAGTGTCAATGGAGTATACAAATGCCTTGAGAATATTCAACTAAGAACTAGGGAAATAACTACTACAATATAAAAAGGGTTAGGAGATAATTAATTAAGTTCTCAAATTTGAAATAAATATGCTACAACAGAATAATAAATCAACACTATGATATCACTCTTTGGTTGAATAAACATGTACCTTTTATCATACAAGAGTGAGATATAATCACATAAAATAAGAAAAAATAATATATTTGAGGTACCTCTTTATTATATGTTGTAAATTGGATAAGCTTGATGTTTTCCACAAATACCAGAATCTAATATATGTTAAATAACGTAGAATATACAGATTTTGGTTGAGGAAAAGCACCCCAAGCGTTCCTAAAATAACTTATAATGATAAACCTTGGGTACTTTGGCTAAATAAATAAACAAAATATGTAAAAAAATCCCATAAATGAATGATTTCAAGTAAAAATTAATAATAACCATGCAATTAGTTCAAATTTGCAAAGAGAGGTGGTGAATCCCCCTAGGGTTTCACGAAAAATATCCAAAATGTAAAATAACAACTATGAAGAACTTAGGAGACAAATTTCACTATTATAAAGTGTTAGATATCCATTATAAACAATCCTCAAGTGAAATATAAGCTAGGGTAAGGTTATAATCTACCTTTTAGGGTTAAACCCTAACTTTAGGGTTTGACCAATTATGATTTTCTTTGCTACAATTTAATTTCTAGAATTGATAAACCTCTTACATCAGCCCAAAAATGTTAGAGAAAACCTTTAAGAATAAATGTGTGGGGCTATCTTTTCCTATTAGGGGTTAAAGATCAACAATTTATTGTAAACCCTTGAACAAAAATGTCTAGAAAATTAAAGTAAACCATTAAATTTGCACTAGAAAATAAATAAATATTTTTGATTGTATATATTTTATATTTGTTTGCACTTTTTATATTTTCTATGAAAAAAAAAGAAAATATTTGAGTTTTTAGTGTTTTGTGGTTGGTTGTTGGGAGTTAAGCTTAGTTCCTTGTCTCCGCTTAGGGCTTATGGGGTCAAGAAGTATTCCCCTATAATAATTTGTTATTCAATGTTTATGGATTAGAGTAGGAGACTAATGCCTCAAGGATAGTAGTCCCTTGTCTAATCAAGACAAACCATGAGAGATAAGGCCCTACAAGAAGGGTTTCCTTTAAGGGAATATCCTTCACCAACAAGATCAACACAGATTGGAAAAAGTACTTAAACTCCTTGCCAAGGAGTATAAAACTAATCAGGACAAGAGATAATCACTTACCAACTCGTTTTAAGGAAGATGGAAGAGATACAAACCCTAGACGTCCTCCTTTGAAGTAGTTGTGAAACTCCTCAATGGATCAATATTGCTAGATTTAGTAGAAAATTGAACATTCACAATAGTCTTTGAAGTAAGAAGAACAAACAAGAAAGAAAGAGCTCCAAGAATTGACACTAAGAAACACCGAGTAAATATCTTCTATTAATGGCTTGAAATGATCTCCAACAATTCACAACGGTTTGGAATGAGGGGAGGGCCTTTATTTATATAGGAGGCTCACAACTCCTTCTCATTATTTATTCCCTAAATATAGGAGAGGGAAATAAAATAAAAGTGACTTTTCATCCACATAACTTGGAGACTAAGTCAAAATACAATGAAAAGTTTCTTTACATGCTAGAAACACTCATAAAAGAGGAGGACCCCATAAAAAATGGGGTCAATTTTCTCTCCAAGCACAACATTCCAAGAAAAGGGTGATGTGGAGGCCTCAAAACAAGATGGGGTAGTCTCCCAATCAAGTAAACCTCCAACATTCCTCTCCTCCAAGTGGAACATTCTCATGAAAGTGTGGGGAATGACCTCAAAAAGAGATGGCCTCCACAAAATGTGTTCAAAGAATTCATAAATAATGTCCATAAATGCTTGAAATATGTCTCCAAAGCATGACCATGTCCATATCTATGGTCAAGGCACCTCCATGAAGCATGGGAGTGACCCTCCAAGTCAACAAATGGGCCATAAAACCCCCAACAACAAGAATGAAATCAAAAGAATGGGTCAACACTTAAATTATCTAAAAGACATCTCCAAAAGTGTTGAAAGATGATGAATGTTCTAAGATATCCCATGTGGCATGTGGAGAGAATGTCCATGTGTGAAAAAGAAGCCCAAATTTTCCTTGGAGGATGTGACCAATGTGTCAAAATATGTATACTTCCTTGAGAACTATGATGATGCATTGAGAGATGTGAAATTGAGTGAACATATGGAAAATAATCGTTGAGGGCCCATGACCAAAGTGTGGTACATATATGAGAGATAGGGTCCATGTGGGGTAAAATAGTTGTGCTAAACCATGGGTGTGGAAACCCTTACAAAGAGAAATCACCTTTACATAGAAAATAAATAAGTGTGTAGTTAGGGCTCCCATAAATCATGTATCCTATTAGATTCACCTCAAAATGCCCGAATACCTACCCAGGACATAAATCCTTGACTTGATGGGAGTTACCACCACCAAGGGATAGTTGGTCGTAGCAATAAAACCAAACACCTTGAGAATGGGGACTAAAAGGACATGCCATGACTGTCCACCTAAGGGGATATGGGAAACCAACTAACCAACACTTTTTCATCAATCGTCCCATCATGACCACACACAAAGAAATCATCACACTTCGGGTTCATCAAAGTGGTCACATATCATGAAAAAAGTAGGGTACATTGTAGAGAATCTGAGGTGTAACAATCTTCACAGAAAACAAAAACACAAGAAACCCACAAAGGGCATACATGTCATTAGGGAGACCTAAACCCTATAGGAAACATTAGTATCACTTTGCTTTCTTCGACCAAGGAATTTGAGAAAATACTTGATTACTAAAATGGATAATTTTTTATTTTAGAAGTTGGTGGCATTGTGTTAGAATCTTAGTGATGATGGTTGCATTGCAATCAATCTCACTAGATCGCGACTATGATTTCTATAATTGTAACAATTAATTGTATAATTGAAATGATTTTTTTAAAACATTACATACACACACATTAAATATTTTATCTAATAATATATCGATAAAAACTCTCTTCATAAATAATATATAAGCACCATGATCATACATTTATTGTATAAGTTAGCTAACACAAAGAGAGAGAAGCTTCATATCATACTATCAAACATAAGTCACTCAAGGCTCAGGAGAGGATGGGTCACCAAAGATGCTATTCTTGACTCCATTATTTGGAGCTAGTGGAAGAGGGTGCCCTTTAGAATATCAAGACCATTAATGACAATATGATAACTAAATGTAAAGATAAATTATGACAGTACAATGAGATTAAGAATAAGAAAAACTTGATTTACTAAAAGAAACCATTAACCCTAAGTTAGAAGATCCAAATTACTTTTCTCCTATTACTAGCTCAAGAAGAAAATAATTATTGCAAAATTAAGAAAAACTATCATTAATTTCATAGTAAAAAAGGGAGATAGAAAATACCTATAATGCCTTGACTAGAAAGAATGCATAAAATTTGTAAGTATAACAAAATAGAGGATGAAAATAATTTTCTCTTGGAGTTCACAACCTACGTGAATACTACATGTCATTTTCAAAGCAATTGTCACACCACTAATCTTTATAGTATGTTAACTCATGAAAACCAAAGTGAACTTGGTAACTTTATTTCCAAGTTATTTGATTGTAGGATCAACATAATAAAACACGTTAATTATTTTTTCTTTAATAATTTGATAGGCCAAATGTTTGTTAAGTACCTATACTAGATCTGCAAATATACTTCAATAACACCAAGAATAAACCATAAATCATTCATCATATCATGAACACAATAATATAGAGAAAACCCTTGAGGTAGGGAAACACCATACAATGGATCCTATTATGGAAGGGATCATCTCCTGTTCACTTGCCTCTTCGAGGGGGCATCCTCCTATTAAACTACAACTCACAATAAAATATTTCTCTTCATATCCCATTACATTGCTTGAACCCCTTTATATAGTGCTACCATCACCTAAGAACATTCTAGAGGAGGAATCTTCTAGAAGTAGAACCTTCTAATAAGTCCTCTTACATTTATTATATCTAACTACCATAGTGGGCCTTATTTAATAATATAGTGGACCTAGTCCACCTTACATTGAATGGCCTCCAATATTATCACTATGGGTCATCTGCCCCCCTCCCTCCCACTACCTCTCTAGATACCTTACATTCCATCCCCCTTATGAAAGCGTTGTCCTCAATGCTTGATGTACAACCATATACCAGGGTTCCATGGATAAGTGTGGACGATAGTGCGGAAGTAGACTAGAGAACCAGGGTCCCATTGAGAAATGGTAGCCACCATGTTGAAGTAGTCCAACCGCCATTGTAAATCAGGGTCCCATGTCCAATTTCTCATGTGAACCCCACATGGAAGATATCGACACCCAATAACCAACTGAAAATGATGCTCCCAATACTGCCACCTATCATGTGGATCCAAATAAGAATATCCATCCACATAGTGGGAGATGATCAAAGATGAATATGGAAGGAACAATACCATTGTAGAATATGGAGGTTGGACGCTAGTAACTAGCTCCTAATGTGGGGCATTGATGTTCTCTACAGAAGGTGGAGTAGAGTCATCAAATAAAATATGAAAGTGGTTGTCATCCCAGAAATGACAACTATCCATATACCAATCATCACAATCGGCCTCAAAATCATACTAAGCATATATTTCTTGATTATATTCATCCATGATGTCTGCCATAAGAAATCTCTCCTACATGCTATCCAATGAATCTTGAATACTACAAAAACTATCATTGAGGCCATCTGTAAGGTCATGCAATCTAGCATCTAATGTGTCATACAATTGAAATTTGAATGCTTCAAGAATTTCTTTGAGGGTTTGAGAGGAAATATCCATATGAACACCCTATAAACTCTTCGGTCTCACAACCATCACAAAAAACCCAAAAATAGAACAATAACTTACGGCAAAAAATCGCGGTTTTTTTTCTGGAAAAACCCTAAAAAACTGCTGAATTTAAAATGCTCATAACTTCACTTCCCAAACTCTGTTTCGGCTGATTTGTTTTTTGAAATTGGGTGAAATTGTGAGAGGAACTCATATCTGTAATTTGTTTGGGCAAATTCGGCATATCTATGGTACATAAGTAAAATAAAATCGCGTCTCCGTCCATAGAAAAAACCCTAAAAAATTGTCGATTTTAAAACTTCAATATCTTGACTTCTCGGACTCTATTTCAAACGATTTTTTTTTTCAACTTGGGTGATTTTTTGAGAGGAAGTAAGATATAGAACTTGTTTGTGAAAAAATTTCACAGAAATATACCAAAAATTTCTGGAATGCCGCGGCCCTCGTTTTTCTTCTCCGAAAAAAAATATGCAAAAATAAAAAATATTTGCCCACAATGTCTGCCAAGGAAAGTGCTTTGATACCACTTGTTAAGAACCAAAGACTGAATATAAAAGAACCACAAAAGATATACAATAACAATATGCAAGATCTCTTTTATTATCTAAGAATTCCTCTTACATTTATTATATCTAACTACCATAGTGGGCCTTATTTAATAATATAGTGGACCTAGTCCACCTTACATTGAATGTCCTCCACTATTATCCTCTTGGGCAAAGGGACAATCCAACAAAATGTGTTTAATAGTTTCTTCATTATTCCTGCATAGTACACACATGCTTAGTCCTTGCCAAATTTTCCTCTATAGAACCTCCCAAGGTGGGGATTTATTATTTAATTCCAATTAACAAAAAATCCTAGTTTTCATAGGCTCTTTTGTCTTCCAAAGTGGTTTCCACAACTATAACTCCTTATGATATTCAGTCAAATAGATATATTTATAACCTAGGTTGGCTTCATACTCGTATTTGGGTTAATCCTTGACCACACTAGAGTGTCATCATCTTTTGAAAAGTGAATACAACATAACTTAAGTCTACTAATGTAGGTTCCCCATCAAGTTGTGTCATTTCCATAAAGACCAATGAATACTAATTCCTTCCAACCATGCTACCAAAAAGTTCCTTCGCCTATGTCCATTGCATTTACTAGTGATAGAATACCTTAATCTCTCATAGTAGCCTTAAGTTAATCTAATAGCAAATGTGATCCATCACTTCCAATCCAAGCATCAACATCAACCCTTACAAACATCTCATTTCCCATATTTTCCAAGCCAACCAGTTTCAAAAAATGGGAAGAGCCATGAATAGGGCCTTCCAAAAAAAATGGGCATATTTGTAGTTGACTTTCCCCTCTACCTAATCCAATCCACCATATAATAGGGTTCAATGTAATTATTTTAACCTCTTTTTCCCACAAACCTAAATAATTGTTCAGGTTCCAAAGACTTTTAACTACTAAATCTTTTCCAAATTGATGTATATTTTTTTTAGTGCCCAACCTCGAAACACTTTGATTTTTGAAATTATACTCCATATGACTAGAAATACCCTTCTCGTTTTTACCTTTCCATACAAATTGACACATTTCTTTATGATCTTCTTCTACAAAATGCTAACTGGTATATAAGCCATAGTTTTCCAATATACAAGAGTGGTCACTAATACAAACTTTATCAATGTTGAGTGCCCACTATTTTCTAAATATAAAACAATAATTTTAAAATTAAAAAATCTTGGTTGTGTTGTGTATGTGGAAAAAACTTTTTTATTAAAAAAAGAAGAAATAAGTTATGTTGTCACCTAAATCTACACCTTTGCTTTTGGGTGCCAATGCTTGTAGTAGTGGCATTTTTAAAGGCTAGTTTTTTTAAAAATTTGGATGAGCATGAAATAGTTCATTAATGAAGTTTAATGGATTTGTTGGTGTCATCCTAGGTAGCTTAAAATGTATCAATGTCTCGACAGTTGTAGAAATTCAAGGTGTAAATCTTAGATGTCACAAAAAAAAATGGTGAAATCAATTGCGTACAAAAGTGCTCAGTAAAGGTATGAATAATCTTTGATAGGCAGCTTGTATTAACAAAATATACATAGTGTAGTGCTTGTAACATGTACCTGAAGTCCAAGTTTCTCAACATCAAGCAAAGGGCCAATCCAAAACCCTAGAGTAAAGGGAGCTTTGTCGAAGTATTGGAGTAGCCACTGTGAAAATGGCAGAGAATTGACTAAGTAAAGGATCTCTCAACTAAATTTATTGTGCTCAATGACCTTTTCTCCTCAAATAAGTAACATGAGACAAATGCACTTTTCCAAACACATGTTGGTGCAGTGACACCAAGAAAAATGATACTTCTTCCATCGAACAACGAATGGTCCACCTACCAATAAAGTGTCAAAGTCACAAAGAAGAAAGTTAAAATTGGCTAAGGATCGTGTAGTTGATCAAAGGTTCACTTGCTTGAGGACCGTGTGCTTGAAAAACAAAAAAATACATTATTATCAAACAACCGAGCACAAGAGACTCAATCTCTTCAAGCAAGGAGTTTTTGGAGAAACACATATAATCACACAAGGTTAAACACCTTGAAGATATCCACTCATACAAAGATTAAAGATAATGAGACCAATATTTATGTGGTTGAAAATATTTAAAGAGGAAAAATACGACACTAAAGGTAATTTATTCAATTAAAAATAATTTGTATAAAAACATCTCTCAAATTTGATGGTTAAGGTTTCTGTGGTGAGAGTTTTGTTCATAATTAATATTAATACTAGATTATAACATTATTATAATATTAATACTAATTAAATTATAAAATTAAAATCAACATGTTTTCAACAATATAATGTGAAAATTCTGTAGTAAATTCTAGGATTTTCAGTGAGCCAACTTTCTAGGTTTCTTACACTCAACCAAGTAGTATTAATTAGAGTTTCTCTCTTGCATTTTTTCCTCAGGCTATTATGTCTTGAAGATGGATCCTAATGTGGATCCGAAACATCAACAAATAATAGACAATACTGTGGTTCTTCCGATTAATTCTGAACAAAACTCTCACCACAAAAACCTTAACCATCAGATTGCGTCCCTGTATGGAAGGGAGATTCTGGATGAAGTTCATAAACTTGAGAAGTTCAGAGTCAAAATAAAGAGAAGGGAAACAGACTTAGACTTCCTGAAACACTGCAGAGATAACAACGTCTTACCTAAATTCGCATGTGTCAAGCACAGAATTAAAATCAAATGGAATAAAACTGCATTCTACGCATTAGGTAAATCTATAGTCATTGGCGAAATTAGGAGAAACAGATGCACACTACACTCCCTGTCAATAACTGCCCCCCGACTTCACTTGAAATTGGCTCACGCCATACACTCGGAACTGTGGAAAAAGGTGGACGCGCTGGTTGCTTTGAAGGTTGAAAATGTGGATAGAACAGCTCGCATCAGGCAAGGTATCAAATTCAAACGACTCCTTAACAAGAAAGATAACGCAGATACCAACAACATGAAGAAATTCGTGAACCTTTCCTCCCATGAACTGATCCATTCCGAATTCAGCATGCTAGAAAAAGGTTTAAATTTCGCAGTCTCTCCCTCCCCCATCCCAGTCGATAACCTCATATGTTGCATAGAAGACAACATCAAGATCTTAGCAGAAGAAGATAAGGACCCAATTAGATAGGATTGTGCAGTTATCCTCAGAAAATCAAAACCCCCAAGAAGCAACATTAGCAGAGAAGAACGACTAGCATTAAACAACCTCTGAAACAACACTAACTTAGTAATTCTTAGAGAAGACAAAGGTGGCACCACAATTATCATGAATCAAGAAGACTACATCACAAAAATGAACGAACACCTATCATGTGGTAGTTATAAAAATATCCCGAACAACCCCATTAAAAAGATCACAATGGAAGTGAAGAAAGCCATCAACAATTCCAGCCTAGACGAGAGGATGAAAAAGAGATTGCTACCCAACACTGAGATCACCCCGAGAATTTATGGTCTACCAAAAATCCACAAAGAAGGAACTCCTCTCAGACCCATAGTTAATACAATAGGATCACCCACCTATGAGCTTGCCAAATATGTCGCAAAAGTTTTAGGCCCCCTAGTAGGTCATATCGATTCCTTCATTAAACACTCAAATGATTTCATTAATATCATTAAGAATGAAAAAGTGAAGCCGAATGACACCCTCATTAGATTTGATATTGTCTCTCTTTTCACAAAGATCACCCTTAACAAAGAAATCATGGTTGTCAAAGAAGTAGTCAATCCTGAAACAATGAAATTCGCTGAGGTATGTCTTCATTCCACATTCTTCAGCTATCAAGGAGAATTTTATGAACAAACTAGTGGTGTAGTGATGGGCTCTCCACTTTCTCCCATAGTTTCCAACCTTTACATGGAAACTTTGAGAAGAAAGCCCTAGATTCTTATCCCATGAAACCTCTAAGATGGAAATGTTATGTTGATGATACTAATGTATTCTGGCCCCATGGGAAAGAAGAGATAGATAGATTCTTCCAACATCTTAATAATCTATCCGATGACATCAAATTCACAATGGAAGTCGAAGATAATGGCAACATCCCAGTCCTAGACATACTAATCAACATGAAAGAAGATGGAAAACTAGGAAATTCAGTCTACAGAAAAAAGACCCACACCGAAAACTACCTTCACGGCAGTTCACATCACCACCCCAACCAAAAATTAGGATTTCTTAACACCTTATCTACAAGAGCCATTAGAATTTCAGATAAAGAACACCTAGAACAAGAGAAAAATCACCTTCACAAAGTTTTCAAAAGCATTGGATACAAAGACAAAGATATTAAGAACGCAATTAAGAAATCCCTAGAAAGAGAAAATAATAGACCTCAACAACAAAAAAACCAATCCCAAAACCCGACTGCCTACCTCCCTTACATCCAAAGAGTTACTGATAAAATTGCAAAAACTCTTAACAAGAAAGAGATTAAAATCTCTTTCAAACCTATTGGTACAGGGGTAGACCTAGGGTTCATTGCTACAACAATGCACCAAAAAAACCCTTTTGGCAACACCTGTGAAGCAGATGAAGTCTCACCCAAGGTAGAAGCAGGGGTGGTTGTAGGACTCAGATGTCTACAACCTTAGCTGGGACACAGATCTGTGATTATAACACCTTATCAAAGAAATTAGAAATTGCACTTCATCAGTATTAAACAAGTATCTACTTCACAGACAAGACCCTAATTACAGAGCATCGCAGTATTCAACCAAATCTAGTATGTTCAAGCACTAAGCACATCCACATAGATCATATATAACATTCATCCATATTATTAAGCACATAGCATCAACATATCTATCTATCATTCATCTATATCAAAGCATTTAAACAAGTAAACACATCAATACATTGCACAAAGCAACCATAACACAAGATATACATGCTTCACCCCCACCCTGGGGCTACATCCACCAACTCTTCTTCTCTCTATTATCTTCTGTCAAGAGTCTTATAGGCACAAAGCATCAGAACACTACTCCACATAGGACAGGAGATCTGTGCGCACTTCTTCAGATCCTCCTTCCCCAAGTAGTTCTAGGCACAAAGTCTGCACACAAAGCACTACAGATGACTTGCACTTAGATCTACAAGTCTTAATCACATCTTATTACACATAGCTAGTATTAGAACTCAGTCATCAGTCGCTACTTACATCACCTAGTCTTCTATTTATACATTACAAAATAGGCCTAAGCATGGGTGAACCCATGGGCCGACATTCCCATACCTGTTACATAGCCCAAAAAACACAAAAGCCCTAAAAGCGGCCAAGATACCATGATATTTTCTTCGTCTTGCGCTCTGCCTTCGACAGCTTGTCGAACATGACTAAGAATCCTCAAAAATTGGTCAAGGGCCAATAGGCCCCCAACACTCACCTGTGACTCGTCCTGAGTCACTCTGATCTAGGTAGCTCTGCTTCAAAATCCTCGAGCTTGGCTTGAGCTGCTTCGACTTATTGCTATGACATGGCCTCCTGCTCAACGAAATCTTGGATAACAATTTTGTTGACAAGTCCCTCTAGGCGTTGTTCAGCTGCAGTGACGAATTGCTCCAACTTTGCTCCTCGACCTTCGATCTCTGAGAACAGTTAGAAATCCTCATCCTGTATAGGTTGGAGCCTCTGATTCACTTCCATGACTCTTCTCTGAATGGTGTGGACCTGCTATTGAGCGGTGCACTGCTCCTGGGATCATTTCTTCCTTTCAACAACTAACAGGGACTTCAACTCCGCCTGTATTGTTTCTGCTTCCTGCTTTGCCTTCTGGAGTTGTGACTCCAGTGCCTTTAATTCTAAATTATTAGTGAGTTTCTCATAAGTCTGGGCACTGCGATCACTTAGTTTCTTACATTCCATGGAGAGGGCCTTTATTATTTCAATTGTGCTCCGGGCAGTTGCTTCTCTTTTGTCCCTTACATCCTGCGGAGTACTGGGCACTGTTTGGAGCTCTAAGTCTACTATTCTTTGTTGTAGTTGTTGGATACCTTCCACGAGCTGCTCTACTTGATGCTCGACATGGTCTTATGCCTTTGTCTCTAAACCTGTCACAAAACAGAGTGCTCTCTTGAATGCTTGTTTCACTTCGAGTTGCTCTGCGAGCAACTTTTCTTTTTCTTGTTGAATCTGTGCTTTCTCCCCTTCAAACTTGGTCTGGAGAGCAACGTTCTCCTACTCTTCAAGTCAACGTTTTTCTACGAGTACTTCTTTCACTTTCTTTAGGGCCTGGGTGGCTTGTTCTATTTCTTCCTTTGTGCGACAAAGGCGAGCTTCGGTCGCATGAGCTAGTCAGCGGAGTTGGGATGGTTCATCTCCAAAATCTGGTTCTCCCGATGGCAGGGGCGTAGTGGACACTGCGCGATTGGATTGAAGCGCCTGTTGTACCCCTTGAAGTTCGACCTCAATTCTATCATACATCTCCTCCTTCTTGGCTTCTTGTTTCTGTAAGATTTCCTATGAGGCATCATTTATAGCTACGATGATGAAGTCAAAGTCATCAACAGTGAGCACAGTCTACATCTTGGTCAAGGTGGCTCTAGATTTCTTTCGGGAAGAGGGTTTCAGGGGAGAAACCTTCCTCTTCTTCAAGGGATCAACCTCATCTCTAGGTGGTGTTACTTCTCCTTGCTTATTCTCATCTTCTTTTCCATTTATCTCTTCTACTTCGTCATCACCCCCTCGGCTAGGTGATACTAAAGCAGTCTTTTCTGAGGCACTGATTAAGTCTTAGACTTCTTTGGTATTCTTCCTTCTACTAGTTCTGGGTGTGTCATGTTATTTGTGAGCGGCCTCCGAGCTGTAAGGTTCATGATCAAACATCTTTGTAGGGTTAGTGGGGATAAGGAAGTCTGTTGACCAGTCCTTAGTTATCTCCTCGAGGTCCTCTTTTGTGAGCTTGTAGTATGACTGAAGCTCCTCCTTATGTTCATTTTCTCGTGCAGTAATATAGATGAAGTGTCGATCCATGCAGAACTTCATGAGGGGTCGGAACCGTTGTAGAGTGTTCGACATCATGCAAGGTTCAACTTCGATAGCCCTCTTCATCTAGATATAGTATGTGTAAAATATTGCATTCGACTATTGGAAAAAGTGTTCTCGGTGCAAGGTTTGACGAAATAAATAGATAACTAGGCAACAGATCTCTCCAATGGGCGAGAATCCTTCATTAATTCAGTTCAGTCCGTTACGACGCGGTCCCAATGGTCTGATGGTGGGCTTGCTGACCATAAATGTCATTCTACCCATTCAGGGCATTGGTCTAATGATTATATTGTTCCCAATGGCTACTTGCTTTGCCATGGATAAGTTCCATGTGACGTTGTTCTAATATGCCGACGAAGTTCAAGTTTTGTAAATTTTCCTTCTACGAAGTTCCCTCTGGAACCTTCTGTAACTTTTTGATCTTTGATCTCTTCTTGCTTAGTTTTCTAGCCTGCTTTCCAGTGAGATTCGTCTCGGTATTCCTCTTTCCATTTTGATTCTTATCTTCTCTTGGCATAGTAACTTCACATTGTTTATATTATTTCCTAGGATTCAAGGGCAATACTTCTTCTTTATCTGGGGTAGGTGCTTCATTCTTCTGTGAGTCTTCTTGTTTTCTTTCAAGTTCGATATCCAAGTTTCTGGTTCTAAATAGCTTTGATCTATTCTCCTATTCTTCAATCAAGTGTGCGATCCTCCTAGTCATGAAATATTTTAATTCTTGTTTTTTCTGCTCTAAGACTTCTTCTTCTTTCCTTCTGGCCTGATCCTTTTCAATCCAAGGTTTTCCTAGTAATATAGCAAGTGGGGCAATGTTCTCAATAAATTTAACAACTTCAAAATCTTCTTCTGTCGAAGTTCCATGAGAACTCATAGTATGGGTAAGTCTTCCACATAGGGTTATCAACTTTCCTCTAAATAATCCTATTCCTCCCAATGAAGGAATCATAGCAGGCTTTCCCAAAACTTCCCAAGTTCTTTCTGTCATGATATTCACCTGTGTTTCTTCATCCAGAGTACTGTCAATGTTGAAGTCTCATATTCTTACTTCTATTTTCTCTTTCTCTTTTAAGATCTTTGATAGATTAGTATCTCTGTGGTCATTCATGGTTTCTTTCATCTGTAATAGTACAGTCTCTAATTCCTTCTGGGGTTATGCCATAGTCTTAGTTTCTTGACCTTTCTCATGGTATTCTTGTCTCATATTCATTTTTTCAAGCTTAGCTATCATTCTAGGGAAATCTAAAACTTCATGGTCCATAGCTTTACAACAAAGACAACTAGATATTATACCAAGACATTCCTTAGCCAGATGTACCGGTCTTCTGCAACTGTAACAAAGGGTTAATCCACGTTTTGTTTTAAATGATCCCCATCCTTTCCTGTACTGCGCACTAGGATCATGGTAGCTAACCTGCAAAAAATTGTTTCTAGGATCCTGCATCCATTTATTAGTCCAAACATTCTTTCTATGCATAGGAATACCATATCTTTCACTATTCTTATCATATCTACTCGTATCAAATATTCTTTCTTCTATTTGTGCCCTAGTTTTCAGGATAGGAAATTTTTATCAAACATACCTAGATCCATATTCTTGAAATTTTGTTTTCCACTTATCTTACTTTCGGTAGAGCACAAATCTTCTAGATCTACAACTTTTCACTATTCTTACCTCTATCAGAGCACAAAATCATTTAGATATTACCTATTTTCTTCAGATCTACCTCCTTTCTTAGCACGGAGCTTCGCAAGTCAAGCAACAAATCTATGCACATATCTTTCTTTCTTTTCCTCAGTTCCCAACAATCACAGTTTCATGTCCCGACAACAGAACCATTTGTTGGCACAAGGGCAGACCCAGGGTTCAACGCTACAACATCGCACCAACAAAACCCTAACTACCGACCCTTTCGACAATACCTGCGAAGAAGATGAAGTCTCACCTGAGGTAGAATCAGGGGTGGTTGCAGGACTCAGATGTCTGCAACCTTAGCTGGGACACAGATCTATGATTATAACGCCTTATCAAAGCACTTAGCAATTACAGTTCATCAGTATTAAACCAGTATCTACTTTGTAGACAAGACCCTAATTACAGAGCATCACAGTATTCAACCAGATCTAGTATGTTCAAGCACTAAGCACATCCACATAGATCAGATCTAGCATTCATCCATATTATTAAGCACGTAGCATCAACAGATCTATCTATCATTCATCTATATCAAAGAATCTAAACAAGTAAAAACATAAACACATCAATACATTGCACAAATAAACCATAACACAAGATATACGTGGTTCACCCCCACCTTGGGACTACGTCCACCAAATCTTCTTCTCTTTATTATCTTCTATCAATCATCTTACAGGCACAAAGCATCATAACACTACTCCACATAGGATAGGATATTTGTGCGCACTTCTCCAGATCCTCCTTCCCCAAGTAGTTCTAGGCACATAGCCTTACACAGTCTACACACAAATCACTACAGATGACTTTTACTTAGCTCTGCAAGTCTTAATCATGTCTTCTTACACATAGCCAATACTAGCACTTAGCCATCGGTCACTACTTACATCGCCTAGTCTTCTATTTATACATTACAAAATAGGTCTAAGCATGGGTGAACCCATGGGCTGACATTCCCATACCCGTTACATAGCCTAAAAAACCCAAAAAACCCTAAAAAGAGGCCAATATACTGCAATCTCTGCTTCATCTTGCACTCCGCCTTCGACAACCTGTCGAAGTCCCAAAAATAAGTCGAACATGACCAAGAATCCTCAAAACTTGGTCAAGGTCCAACAAAACCACTTGATACCATCAAACAAAAAATGAGATAAGTTAAAGACAAACCTGACCAACTTAATTACAAAGGAGTATACAAAATAGAATGTTCGTGTGGCAAATGCTACATTGGAGAAACATGCCGCTCTTTTCACACCAGGATTAAAGAGCATGGTGCTGACATTAAGAAGGAACAAACCCACACCTCAGCCTTAGCAGAACATTCTCTCACAACAAAGCATCACATACGCTTATAAGACACCAAAATCTTAGCAAAAGAAGACTACCTCCTTAAACGACGAATTAAGGAAGCAATTGAAATCATTAAGAATTCCAATAATCTAAACAGAGACAACGGTTTGGAGATATGCGCTAGTTGGATCTCACTCGTTTGGGATAGAATAAACTGATCCCTAGGACTTAATAACTTGTACCTTACTAGGGTTTATTAATAGGTTCTAACCTATTTTCTACCCTAGACTATTATAAATTAAAATTAAACTAATTTAATTAATTAAATAAACTAGTTTCACTTATTAATAATCCTAGAATACTTACTTTTACTTATCAACTAGAATACTTATAACCAGTGTTAAATTAATTCTGAAACTAAACCCTAACTAGTAAGAAATCATTAATAATAATATTTTATTACCTCTAATAAACAAATTTAATCCTCATTTTAAACTAATAACCAACATACAACTTAGATTTTAAATTAAAATATGTCTTTAAACTAATATTTATTACCACTATTTATTAAATTATAAATTAAAATAAAATATAACAACAACAATAATATTAATATTACCTCTAATGTAATTAAAATCAAGCCCTAAATTAACCTAAAAACTAGCTTATAACATTATTATAATATTAATACTAATTAAATTATAAAATTAAAATCAACTTGTTTTCAACAATATAATGTAAAAATTCTGTAGTAAACCCTAGGATTTTCACTGAGCCGACTTTCTAGGTTTCTTACACTCAACCAAGTAGTATTAATTAGGGTTCCTCTCTTGCATTTTCCTTTAGGCTATTATGTCTTGAAGATGGATCCTGTTATGGATTCGAAATGTCGACAAATAATAGACAATACTGTGGTTCTTCTGTTTAATTTTGAACAAATCTCTCAAATTGATCACAAACAAATGATATTGCATTTTTAAAAAATAAATATTATGTATCAATTTAGTGACAAAGCATAGTGTCATTATAATCAAGAAAGTGTTGAATCATGAACTCACTAACTCATGTATAATAAAAATAATTTCCTGATATATGAGAATAAACTCCTATAAAAAACAAAACACTCTTGGATTACTGAGAGGTGGGGGGTGAATAAGTAATGAAAAATTATACCAATTATTAATCCTTTAAACCACAAAGTATATTCTTTTACTTATTCAACCATGTTCATCTGTTCATCATCAATATCTTACTGTATCATAAGCATTAACATTCATCAGTGCATAATAAACAATAATAAACACATCCACACAATGCATAGTACACCAATATTTACGTGGAAACCCAATGCGGGAGAAAACCATGAAATGATTTTCTTATATGTCAAGTATTACATTCAAGGAAGCACCAACTTCCAATTCCATAGCTACAATTGAAAGTAGGCTCCAACCCCCTAATTTTTCAGGCTACAACCCGAGGGAATCTCCAACCCCCCAATTCTTTGGCTACAACCAGAAGGATGATACAACCCCTATGTTCTCCGACTACAACCGGAAGGTGGTTACAACCACCTAGTTTCTTAGGATACAACCTGAGGGAAGCTCCAAATCCGAAATTCTTTGGTTACAACCAGAAGGAGGCTACAACCCCCTATGTTCTCCAGCTACAACTGGAAGGTGGCTACAACCACATATCCTTTCCCCATCCAACCACCCTAAAATACAAGTAGAATGATGGAACCATTGTCACACTATCACTGTGAGATATACTGCTGTAAACTTGTACCAATCAACCTGCACCAAAAAACCTGTACTATAAAACCTGTAATCAACTTGTACCATAAACAAGTGCATCAATCATGCACCAACTTGTACCTCAACCTGTACCATAAACAAGTGCATCAACCATGCACCAAACTTGTACAAATAACCCATCACAACAACCGGTCCAAACAACATATCACAACAACCTGTCTCATCAATCTTATCAACCAAATCATATCTACTCACCAAGATCAATCATCAAGACAACTCTCAATAATGTGCATCACAACAACTCATAATTATCACCAAGATCAATATGCTCTTGTAATAATATACCAAGACAAGTATGCCATATCATCCATAAACCATGTGTCAACAATACTACTAACAAGTGCCTCCAACCATGTACCAAGTATGTACCAATCATGCATCAACTATGACTCATCAAGATGTACCAACATCATCAATTATACACCTCATGTATGTGCCAACTCATCAACCACTTGTCTCAACCATGTACCCAACATGTACTTCAACCATATAGAAAATACATATACAAATATAACCATCAAAATTTCTCTATCAATACATCACACTATCCATAACTAAATACCATAAACTATTACATCAAACCATGTGCCACAACCTCACTGTTATACAACCTCTATCTATAACATACCTCAACCAAAATCCCTCATTAATTTCATCATCCAAATCTAATTAGTAACTCTGTAACATACCTGGTGTATATGATCACATACCTGCAAACCTTCCTTAACTTTAACATCAAGAGACTAGCATTTTCATCAAACTTTACTTTAGTCTCACATGACTAATTTTGGATTAGTCAACAACCCTAACTTGCAATAATTATAACTATGTACTTGTAATGAATAAATATCTGAAAATAGTACAAAATGTCCTTTAGTGTCTTTTATGCAATTCCTCCAGGTTTCACTACTTGGAACCTCTCAGAAAAGGAGTTATAGCAAAAATGGCATACCTTGTTGAATTTTGGCTTATTCTAGAGATCGAACTTGTAGAGCGTTCCCTACATGAAATATTTGTTGTATGGATATGAAAATGGTACAAAAAATACTACAGACTGTATTCTAACCAATACATTTTGTCTTACTGAATTTGGATCTGTTATGAAGAAGTTATGACGTTTTTACCTGAAACACTTCTTTTAGACTAGTTTAAGGACTAGCCACAAACCCTATTTTCCACGGAGTGTAACTCCCAAAATACAATGACCCACAAGCTGAAATTTGTATCACAATTACTTGGATATGTTTTCTGAATGACCTCCATATTTCACTATCTGAATCATTGTAGAAAAAAAATATTATGAAAATGGTGAGATGACTTGTAAATAACATACCTTTGAAAGCATCATCAAAAGAATTTATCCTCCCTTGAATTTCGGCCTTGTTTACTTCACCTTCCCTCTGAAATTTGCCTTAGATATCCTTTGGTTACCTCATTCACTTGTAGATATTCAATATGCTCAATGGATGCAAATGTGAGACCCTTTCTCTCTTATTTATACTCTCCAAGTAGCTTCCTCTAGAAGTATCCACTTAACCACTTTGTCCACTTAGCCAACTTTGTCCACTTAGCCACTTTGTCCACTTAACCATTTTGTCCACTTAGCCACTTTTTCCACTTAACCAGTTTTTTCCACTTAGCCACTTTGTCCACTTAACCATTTTGTCCACTTAGCCAATTTGTCCACTTAACCAACTTTGTCCACTTAGCCACTTTGTCCACTTAACCACTTTGACTACTTTATTATTTAAATAATTTATCTTTACTCAAAACTTCTTGTTGAAACTAACTTTTATATAATTATTTAATTCATAGTTTCTTTTCCCTTAACTAACTTCTTGTTGCAACCACTTTATTATTTAATTTATTTCTTGGTCAACCACTTTGACTATTCAATCTGCCCATCACAACTACTTTACCATAATTACCAAACTCACAAATTCTTGTTGCAACTAATTTATTTTTAATTATTTTCTTAATACAACAACTATACCCATGATTAACTCCTAGTTGCACCCACTTTGACTAGTCAACTTTTTCTAGGAGTTTCTAGAGTAATTTGACTTCTTTGACCTTCTAGAGGCTTCTAGATAACTCATGAGGGTTCTCCAACTTCACAAGGCCATAACTCTCTAACCGTGAGGAGTTTTGTGGCATTCCACATGTTGTTCCTGAGATTAATCCTAAGGCTCAAAGAATAATGTCAGCCATCAGTAATGTTTAAAGAAAATGTTTTAGTGAGTGCTTTCCCTCCCTTCAGTTTGATGAGAAATGATATTTAAATGAACTTAATAATAGAGGAATACAGAGGTTGTATTCATTATCTGAGTCACATTTACAGTATGAAATGGTGTAGAAAAGAGTTAAAAAAATGTTAAACAAAGTCATGCATCAATTACAAATGAGTCTCGCCTTTTTTGTAGTAATTCACACAGATCACAGGTCTTGTTTTACTCACAGTAATAATAGAGGAAAAACTGTTTGTTGAATGAATTGTTGGTATAATATGATCACAATAGTTGTAATACTAAATTGCAACCAATCACTCTTCAATGAATTACATAAATAAATTCGGGGAAATGGAAACACAGAGGAAACACATAACTCAAATTGAATGAAAATTAGAATCTTTGTCTGCACTTGTATTAATACTAAAAAAAAGAGTTTTTCTCACCTCTTAATTGTTCAGAATAAGAGAGAAGAGGGAAATCGAGAACATTAGCTTTTTGCATCAATATAAGGACTTCTTGAAACATAGACCAGGCTAAGCGGGACTCTTTTTCTTTGACATAGATATCCTTTAAGGAAAGGTCTACTGCCTGGTAGAATTTTTGTATGGCATCTACTTTCAGATAAATATCCTACTGGGCAACTTCTAGCTTCTCATTGATTTCCAACGCTTGAGTTTTGAAGGCTGAGATGTCTATCGCAATACCCTCAATTAGGGCCAATTTGGCTTGCATTTTCTCTATCAACTCATCACACTAAGTGACCATACCTTGCCTGGTCTGTGAACTCTTGTGGATATGCTCAAGGTTATCCTGAAGTTGTTGAATTTGTTGTTGATCACTGACATTGATTTTCTCGAAATCCTAGTTCATTATGTTTCTGATAGTCTGCTCTGCAGTATATATCTGGTTTTGCAAGTGTTCTACCAATAGGCACTTATGTCGTAGTTGTTTGATAAAACTTTCCATCGACCATTTATTGGCACTGGAAAAAGCACCTAACGAACCTGCAACTTCCTTGGCAAATTCTGGACCATCCTGGTCATTCTCGTCATAAACCAGTCTTTGCCTTTTAGTTATGAATCCATCCTTTTGGTGAGATTCTCTTTTCACAATGGATTTTCATTTCTTACTAAAAATGAAATTGGAAGGAGGCATCTCTTTGGGCAATATGGGAGTAAGTTCCCCCACAAAAGTGATTTCAGAATTAGCATTTCCGAAGTTGGTCTGTAGAGGGGTTAATGATGCAATGGGAGAGGCAACTTAGATGGAATGTTGTTGTCATGTTGTATTGAGGGTGCCAACAAGAGTTGTTGGTGTTGAATGAGGGACAATTTGTCCTAGATTCATGAAGGCCTCGAACCGTGCTATCACCTATGGATCATTTAGCCCCGATAGTGACGTTCTTATCTCCTAAAATAATACCTCTGGGGTTTTGGGGACCTTTTCGGCTTTGGGTTTAGTGGAGGAGACCGACTCATATCCTGTAGACTTAACTTCCTATGAAGGAGGCTTGACTCTTGATTCTCCCTGCAGTATCTTTGGCAGACTATTTTTCCTGTGTTTCTGAAAGATGAGGAAACCAACTTGTTGGTTTGGGGGCATGGTCAGGAATGTGTTTTGGACTTCCTCATAAGATCTCACCCTTCTGAATATTTCTTCATATAGGGAATTCTCATGCGTGTACCGCTTCATGTTGAACTGATCCATATGGTTTTCCACTATGTTGTGTGGATCATGTTTCTTGAACTCAATGTAAACCAATTTAACATCCTCCAGAGCCGCGGCCTCAACTTTAGAGTGACCAAAATCCAATAATGTAAACATGCCAACTTGAATGGGGAAGGTCGGCCATACCTTTTTCTGAGCTTCTTTGAGCTCCTTGTTGATACCTCCCACTACTTTTCGGTATGCCACTTCTCTGCACACTAGCCTGTTAGGTAAAAATTATGCGAGAGCATGAGGAGAAACCTATCAACCAAAAAATCCAATGTAGGAGAAATTCTCCTCAATGAACCAATCTGTGAGCTTGCCTAGGTTTTCCATAATCCTCTCTGAAATCCAGGGAGATGGGTGACCATAAATGGATATGTGAACATGTACTATGACATTGTGATAGATTTCATAAAATAAATCCTTAGCTTTCTCCTCCCATAACTTGGAACGGTAAAAATGAATAGGCTCAGAACTAGTCGGGGTCCAACTCCAGTTCATCAAGGGAAAAGGGGTCATGAAGAAGATGGAATCCATAACATATCCTGACATGTAAAAATGGGCAGGCTTCCCTTTTGATTTCGTTTTTTTATAATCAACGATTTCCTTGGCCAAATTATCTGACAACATTTTGGCCCAATTGAAAGTGTAACACTCGACTACCTTGTTCATGATGGCTACTCATTCCACCGAGAAATGTGTAAGGGTATTCTTCCCAAACAGGTGATAGGGAATCATAGCCACATACAACATATGAGCATGTACATATTTTGTGGCGTATGTTCCATGAGCGTCGGTTCTTAATCTCTTTGGATGTCCCCACCAGGTCTTGATTATATTATGAATGCTCCTGGCATATTGGACAAAATATTTTCTCTCGAACTCTAAAAGGAATGCGACATTGTAAGTATATTTAGGAACATGAGAGAGTTTATACATTACTGGTAGATGTTTTGGTCAGAAAGAGCCAACAACAACCTGTTGGTGATTGATGATTCTCCTGGTCTGGATATCAACATGTTCCAAGGCCCAACTTATCATATCGTTGTAAGGAATCATTCTCAGTCGTGAAACTATCTTGTGCAGATTCGATTGTGCTATATGTCTAATATTAGATTCATTAGAGTCATCATCCTCTTCAGTGGAGTCTTCTAGATAGTTGATGATTTCTCGTTCTAGGATATCAAAAAATTGTGTCCAAGTTTTAATGGTGTCTGTGACTCACGAAGTAGTGTCTGAAAGAATGTTTGCATTAGGGTTTGAATCCTCGCCTGCTGCATCAGGATTTTTTTCCATTTTCCACGGTGCCATAATCTCTAGGGAAACTTAGTGAGGTTACTTGTTATAGGGGAAGTCTGCAAGTTTTTTCAAAAGATAAAATTTCTAAATGGGAAAGGTGAAAATGATTTTGAAATTGAAGTGCTTTTATTCAAACAAGAGTTTATCGATTTTCGTATAGACTAACTGATGAGGAATTTATTACCCTTAATGGAATTGACTACCTGGCGATCCGCAACCTTCATTAGAAATCATTACCTTTAATCGATCATAAATTCCATCGATACTTCGACGGTTCACATTCGGGAGCTTTGGATGTGACAAGGTGGAAATCTCCTGAATCCCGAATCCACGGAGTAGTTAATCTTTGAATAATCGCTTTTACAACTTAATTAACTGCGTTTTAAAATGTTGAATTAACTTCAAGTGTTTCGGGAGTTCAGACTTTGGGGGTTTTGAATATAGTATAAGACAAATTCCCCGAAATCCGAAACTGCAAAGAACATAATTTTCAGGTAATCTCCCTTAAGTCTTAATTAATCAGGTTTAACTTTTGTTATTAAATGTTTCACTAATTGATTTTCACTCTTTCAAATGACCAATGTTTTGGAATTTTGATACTTTGGTGATTTGTGAATTCACTCTTTGTTAAACTCTCGAAGGGTTGTTTCCGAAGTGACGTGGCAGAGATGACGTCATTCTAGATGATGTGTCAAGAAGATATAGGTGCCACATGTCGCCTGAGAGCTTGTGAATCATCCAAATGAAACTTCAAAAACAAGTGCCACATGTTAGCTTATAAAATATTTAAAAGACACATGTCCTATGACTCGATTTCGTGAGTTCTTTAGGGTTTACTGCAGGCTGTTATTTTTGGGTTTCAGAGCTTCGGGGTTTTTATCGTTTAGACTTATGGGAACATCCGAAGCGCGTAGCTCCGAAGTGACTGTTAGGGACTTATTATTTAAAACTCAGGTGGCTCCAGAACTATAGAGATTATTATGATCGTTTGATCTAATTAAGGGAACCCATCGATGAAGGATAATGTACGTGCTTTATTATTAAAATACAACCAATGAATTTGATTTAAAATTAAAAGGCCATTTTGTGTAAAATTTTATTCCTAAGAGGCGAAAAATATAAAACTCAAAAGTTCAAAAATGTGTGTGTTCCAACGTAGGCTCCATCTGGGGATTGTCGCTCCCTGTGAGACACGAAAGAACAATAGACCAAGTGCCTTTATTGGGTAAATGGAGTCATTATTTTTTTTTGAAAAACATTTTCCAGGTTTAGTCAAGAATTAATCACTCGTAGAAGAACGAAGTAACCAAATATCGAGAACCTTCGAAACATACTCAATTAATCACTCTTAAGTCAGGATATTAAAATTTCCTTTTCTTAAAACTAATTTTAGGATTTTTTAAGATAATTGAAATAGATTTAACTAAAATATTAGACTCAGACCGACTTCATTTGCATCAAGGTTAAGTAGACATAATATTTTATTTTAGGGAGTCCCTAGTTGGTTCAGAGTGTAAATATCACCGTGAAGAGAGCTAGAAGGTAGAGTATGTTATATAGATATCTATGACATCCTTGCAGATATCATAGACATTGCTTCACTGCCAGTGAGATTTTTCAGTACCTGAATGAAGTTGTCCACTTCTCCCATTGAATTTCCTTTCACCAGTTCAATCAATACTTTTGTACTTTGCTGAGATGAGGGAAATCATTATATGAATTTCCTTTCATCATCTCTTTTGAACTTGATGGGGGAAATCAAATTATGAATTTCCTTTCACCATATATCTTATATTTTAATATTTTGAAGTGGGGGCAATCAATCTGTATGTGTCATACAAGGGATGATATCTATTTAAATTTTTTGAAAAGAAGGTCTGTCAACGATTTTGAGAATACTTTGAAACTCAGTCTCTTCCAATTTTCAATACACCTTCGCCTATAGGGGAGAAATTTATGGAAATATTAATCTTTTTAGGGATTAACCTTGAGCGAATTAGTCAATTTAAAATCTGATAAAAGAGATAAAATTAATAGGATTAGCCTAGACATACTTTTTCAATTGAAATCAAAGGAGAATAAAGATTTTCGCCCAACCTTGTTTTGAAAATATGTTTTTGAGTTCTCAGAGTCAAGGTGAGCTTCTTTCTTTTTATGAAGTTTAAGAAAGGATAAAGGAAATCTGAAGTGGGTAAGAACTTGGGGATAGGAAAAGGTAACCAAATGAGGATTCAAAAGACCTGACACAAAAATCCCAATCCAACATAAGTTCGTGTATTTAGTTCAGACTTTCTTCTAGCTTGTTTATTATTATTTTATTTTTAATTCAGAGATTGATTTAGAATTTTATAGGTATGACCCTTTAAGCTATAAATTTATACTTCTCTGATTTTAGGTTGGGTGATAGTATTATTACGAGTGAAACTTCCTTCCCATTTGTTTCAAATAATTCCTTAAAAATATTTATTTGAACTAGAAAGGTAGGAACTCATACCTCGTTTTCCTTTCTAGTTATTTGTTTCATCACCTGTTTTGAGAGAAATTGAATGTTTGGAAAAATAAGTATCGGGTTCTGATGCATCCTTATCTCTTGTTTAACAAGATATATTCTACACGGGAATGAAATTTGAAATGTCAGAAAATTTTGCAGAATAGAGATGGTATGTGATACATATGTTTTTATATTCTGTTTTGATGATGTCAAGTAAACGTGATTTATTTTCAACAAATGATAAAATGACTTGGATAATTTACAAAAGAAAAAAAAAATTGCAAAATAAAAAAGAAAACGAACGTCAATCCAAACCGATATATACAATGGGAATTTGAAATATGACTACTGCATGAAATGTTTTAAGTAACGCATGTTAGTAGGAGCGTCTAGATTTCTCCATCGTGATTTTCTAGTAAGAGAGTTTTTTCCCTCAGTAGTTGTAATCTTGAATGGTCTGAACCAGAGATGATCGAACTTGCCATGTTTCCCTGCATCTTCTTTTCTAGCATCCCATTTTAAAACTAAATCACTAGGGAGGAACTCCCTGTCTTTATCTTTTTTTATCAAAAAGGGCCTTCATATTATCTTGGTACTTTTGAATTTTATCGTCTACTTCCACTCTATTTTGCTAAACTTCGATGATTTGATTCATCCTTCTCGTAATGTCATTTGGTTCTTCATTTGCATCCTGCCATAGTTTCATCACAGGAAGAGAAAGATTGATAGGAAGGACAACGTCAGTACCATAAACCAATTGAAATGGGGACATACCTATCGATTTCTTGGTGCTGATTCGGTTCTCCCATAGGGCATATTTTAGGTGGATGTGCCAAGAGTTTTTGTTTTTTGCCAACTTTTTTTTATTATAGTCATCAGGATTTTGTTAGACGATTCTGCCAATCCGTTTCCCTGAGGATAATAGGTTGTAGAATGACCTAAAACAATATTATATTTCTGGAAAAAATGATCATTTCCATAGACTTAAAAGTTTGAGCATTGTTAGTGACTATTTTCCGAGGAAAACCAAATCTCGATAGGATGTTTTCTTCCAAGAAGTTTATTACTATAGAATCCATAGAATTTCGAGTTGCAATGGATTTAACCCATTTCATGAACTAATCGGTAGCAGTTAGAATCCATTTGTGTTGAGCATTTTATTGCGAATGGATTTCCCCGATGAAGTCTAGGCCCCATTGTTGAAAAGGAGCTTCAACTTTTATTGGGATTAGAGGTAGGGAAGGGAGTTTTTGCTTACCAAGGAACAATTGGCATGAATTGCAGTCTCCGACCCTTGCATTCAAATCAGTAAATAAATTTGGCCAATAATATCCAACCCTTAAAATCTTGTAAGTTGTCTCTCTCTAGGCATGATGCCCTCCACATATTCCTTCATGGAATTTGTCAATGACTTCTGTTTCAACTTTTGTCAGGAAACATAAAAAAAATCCTAGAGGGTCTTTCCAGTACAACTGTCCATCAATAATACAATATTTAATTGCATCTAGCTTCAAATTCCTTGCTTTAGACAGATTCATGCCATTCAGGCATTGAAGGGTAAGGAGGTATGTAACAATATCATGATACCAGGTAGATGATGAAATTTTATCTTCAATCTGAATCGTAGGTGCTTGATCATCAATTTCCTCTATATCTAGGAGAGAAACATGTGATTCAAGGTTATTTATAACTAGCGCTCTGAAATTTGATTCATCTAATAGCTTCTTTAGGCCTTGACCTTTGACTAGCTTGGTCGGTTTCACTTCTAGATCAAACTCTTGAATTTTATCCAACAATCAACCTCTTCTTCCATCAATGTCTCGATGAACCAATATTTCCTTGATAGCATTTGTTGGACCTCTTCTTCCATCTTCTCGTTGATTTCCAACGCTTGAGTTTTGAAGTTCAAGATGTTTATCATGGTACCCTCAGTTAGGACCAATCTAGCTTGCAACTGCTCTATCAACTCATCACATTGAGTGACCAGACCTTGGTTGATATGTGAACTCTGGTGGAGTTACTCAAGGTTATCCTGAAGTTGTTGAATTTGTTGTCGATCCCTGGCCCTGATTTGCTCGAAATCCTGGTTCATTCTATTTCTGATAGTCTGCTCTGCAGTATATATCTGGTTTTGCAAGTGTTCTACCAATAGGCACTTCTTTCGTAGTTGTTTGGTCAAATTGTCCACCGACCATTGATTGGCAGTGGCAAAAGAATCTAACGAATATGCAACTTCCTTGGAAAATTCTGGACCATCCTAGTCGTTCCTGTCATACACTAGTCTTTTCCTTTTAGTTATGACTCCATCCTTTTGGTGAGATTCTCTTTTCACAATGGCTTTTCATTTCTTACTAAAAAATAAATCGGAAGGTGACATCTCTTTGGGAAAGATGGGAGTAAGGTCCCCCACAAAATCGATTTCGGAATTAGGATTTTCGAAGCTAGTCTATAGAGGGGTTAATGATGCAATGGGAGAGGCAACTTCGGTGGAATTTTGTTGTCCTGTTGTATTGGGGGTGCCAACAAGAGTTGTTGGTGTTCAATGAGGGACAATTTTTCCTGGATTCATGAAGGCCTCGAATCGTGTTATCACCTGTGGATCATTTAGCTCTGATAGAGACGTTCTTATCTACTTAAATAATACCTCTGTGATTTTGGGGACCTTTTCGGCTTTGGGTTTAGTGGAGGATACCGACTCAGATAATGTAGACTTAGATTCCTATGAAGGAGGCTTGGAAATTGATTCTCCCTGCAGTATCTTTGACATACTGTTCTGCGTGTGTTTCTGAAAGATGAGGAAACCAACTTGTTGGTATGGGGGTAGGGTCAGGAATGTGTTTTGGACTTCCTCATAAGATCTCACCCCTCTGAATATTTCGTCATACAAGAAATTCTCATGCGTGTACCACTTCATGTTGAACTGATCCATATGGTTTTCCACTATCTTGTGTGTATCATGTTTCTTGAACTCGATGTCAACCAATTTAACATCCTCCAGAGCCACGACCTCAACTTTAGAGTGACCAAAATCCAATAATGTAAACATGCCAACTTTAATGGGGAAGGTCTGCCATATTGTTTTATGGCCTGCTTTGAGCTCCTTGCTAATAGATCTTGCTACTATATGGTACACCACTTCTCTGCACACCAACCTGTCGGGTAAAAATTGTGAGAGAGCATGAGGAGGATCTGAGCAACCAAAAAATCTGATGTAGAAGAAATTCTCCTGAATGAACCAATCTGCAAGATTTCCTAGGTTGCCCATAATCCTCTTTGAAATTCAGGGAGGAGGGTGACCATAAATGGATATGTGAACATGTACTATGACATTGTGATAGATTTCATAAAATAAATCCTTAGCTTCTCCTCCCATAACTTGGAATGATAAAAATGAATAGGCTCAAAACTAGTCGGGGTCCAACTCCAGTTCATCAAGGCAAAAGTGGTCATGAAGAATATGGAATCCATAACATATGCCGACATGTAAAAAGGGGAAGGCTTCCCTTTTGATTTAATTTTTTTATAATCAACAATTTCCTTGGACAAATTATTTGACAACAATTTGGCCCAATTGAAAGTGTAACCCTAAACTACCTCGTTCATGATGGCTACCCATTCCACTAACTTAGAAATGTGTAGGGGTATTCTTTCCAAACAGGCGATAGATCATCATAGCCACATAAAACATACAAGCGTCTAGAGACATTGTGGTGTACGTGCCATGAGTGTCGATTCAGAATCTCTCTGGATGTCCCCACCAGGTCTTGATTATATCATGACTGCTCTTGGCATATTGGACACATTCTTTTCTCTCGAACTTTAAAAGGACTGCGACAATGTAAGTATATTAAGGAGCATGAGAGATTTTATACATTACTTGCAGATGTTCTGGTCAGAAAGAGCCGATGACAACCTGCTAGTGATTGATGATGCTCCTGGTCTAGATATCAACATGTTCCAAGGCCCAGCTTATCATATCATTGTAAGGGATGATTCTCGACCATGTAGATATCTTGTGCAGCTCTGATTGTGATATATGTCTAATCTTAGCTGCATAAGAGTCATCATCCTCTTTGACGAAGTCTTCTGGAGAATTGATGATTTATCGTTCCAGGATCTCAAAAACTTGTGTCCAAGTCTTAATGGTGTCCGTGAATCGTGGAGTAGTGTATGAAAGAATGTCTGCATTCGAGTTTGAATCCTCGCCTGATGCATCAAGATTTTTTGCCATTTTCCATGGTTCCATAATCTCTAGGGAAACAGAGAGAGGTTACTTGTTACAGGGGAAGTCCTTTTCAAAAGATAAAACTGCTAATTGCGAAAGGTGAAAATGATTTTGAAATTGAAGTGCTTTTATTCAAACAAGAGTTTATCGATTTTTGTATAGACTCATTGATGAGGAATTTATTACCCTTAATGGAATTGACTACCTAGAAATCTGCAATCTTCGTTCAAAATCATTACCTTTAATTGATCTTAAATTTCATCGATACTTCGACGGTTCGCGTTCAGGAGATTTGAATGTGACAGGGTGGAAATCTCCCGAATCTGCGGATAGTTAATCTTTTAATAACCTCTTTTACAACTTAATTAATCGTGTTTTAAAACGTTGAATTAACTTCAAGTGTTTCGAAAGTTAAGACTTTGGGTGTTTTGAATATAGTATAAGAGAAATTCCCCGAAATCCGAAACTGCGAAGAACAAAATTTTCGAGTAATCTCCCTTAAGTCTTAATTAATCAGGTTTAACTTAAATTATTAAATATTTCATTAATTTCTTTTCACTCTTTGAAATGACCAATGTTTCAACATTTTGATTCTTCGGTGATTTGTGAATTCACTCTTTGTTAAAATCTTGAAGGTTCATCTCCAAAGTCACGTGGGAGACATGACATCATTCTAGATGACATGTCAAGAAGAGATAGGTGCCACATGTTTCCTGAGAGCCTATGAATCATCCAACTAAAACTTCAAAAAATAAGTGCCACGTGTTAGCTTATAAAAGATTTAAAATATACGTGTTCTATGACTCGAGTTTGTGAGTTCTTTAGGGTTTACCGTGAGCTGTTATTTTCGGGTTTCAGAGCTTCAGGGTTTTTATCGTTTAGACTTATGGGAACATCTGAAGCGCAGAGCTCTGAAGCAATCGTTAGGGACTTATTCTTTAAAACTCAGGCGGCTCCAGAAATGCATAGATTATTAAGATCGTTTGATCTAATTAAGGGAACCCATCGACAACAAATAATGTACGTGATGAATTATTAAAAGACAACCAATGAATTTGATTTAAATTTAAAATGCCATTTTGTGTAAAATTTTATTCCTAAAAGGCGAAAACTATAATACTCAAAAGTTCAAAAATGTGTGTGTTCCAACATAGGCTCCATCTGGGGATTGTGTCTCCCTATGAGGCGCGAAAGAACAATAGACCAAGTGCCTTTATTGGGTAAATGGAGTCATTATTTCTTTTTTGAAAAACATTTTCCATTTTTACTCAAGATTTAATCATTCATAGAAGAACAAACTTAACCAAATCTCAAGAGCCTTCAAAACATACTCAATTAATCGCTCTTGAGTAAGGCTATTAAAATTTCCTTTTCTTAAAACTGATTTAGAATTGTTTAAGATAATCAAAATAGATTTAACTTAAATATCACACTCGGACCAACTTCATTTTCATCAAGGTTAAGAAGACATAATAGTTTATTTTAGGGAGTCCCTTGTTGGTTCAGAGTGTAAATATCATTGGAAAGAGAACTAGTAGACAGAGTATGTTATATGGATATGTATGAGAACCTTGCATATATCATAGACATTTCTTCACTGCCAGTGTGCCTGTTCAGTACTGAAGTGAAATTTTCCACTTCTCCCATTGAATTTCCTTTCACCACTTCAATCAATACTTTTGTACTTTGCTGAGATGAGGGCAATCATTATATGAATTTCCTTTCATCATCTCTTTTGAACTACATGGGGGCAATCAAATTATGAATTTATTTTCACCATCTATCTTATATTTTAATATTTTGAAGTGGGGGAAATCAATCTGTATGTGTCATACAAGGGATGATATCTGTTTAATTTTTTTGAAAATAAGGTCTGTCAATGATTTTGAGAATACTTTGAAACTAACTCTCTTCCAATTTTCAATACACCTTCGCCTATAGGGGAGAAATTTATGGGAATATTAATCTTTCAGGGATTAACCTTGAGCGAATTAGTCAATTTAAAATATGATAAAAGAGCTAAAATTATTAGGATTATCCTAGACATACTTTTTCAATTGAAATCCAAGGAGAATAAAGATTTTCACTTAACCTTGTTTTGAAAATATGTTTTTGAGTTCTCATAGTCAAGGTGAGCTTCTTTCTTTTTATGAATATTAAGAAAGGATAAAGGAAATATGAAGTGGCTAAGAAATTGGGGATAGGAAAAAGTAACCAAATGAGGATTTAGAAGACCTGACACAAAAATCCCAATCCCACATAAGTTTGTGTATTTAATTCTGACTTTCTTCTAGCTTGTTTATTATTATTTTATTTTTAATTCAGAGATGGATTTAGAATTTTATAGGTATGACCCTTTAATTTGTAAATTTATACTTCTCTGATTTTAGGTTGGGTGACAATATTATTACGAGTGAAACTTCCTTCCCATTTGTTTCAAAGAATTCCTTAAATTTTTTTATTTGAACTAGAAAGGTAGGAACTCATACCTCGTTTTCCTTTTGATCTTTCAATCAGGAAGATCATTAATTCATCACCTATTTTGAGAGAAATTGAATGTTTGGAAAAATAAGTGTCAGGTTTTGATGCATCCTTATCACTCATTTAACAAGATATATTCTGCAGAGGAATGAAATGCGAAATGTCAGAAAATTACGCAGAATAGAGATGGTATGTGATACATATGTTTTTATATTTTGTTTTGATGATGTCAAGTAAACGTGATTTATTTACAACAAACGATAAAATGACTTGGATGATTTACGAAAGAAAATAAAAATTGAAAAATGAAAAAGAAAATGAACGTCAATCCAAACCGATATATAAAATGGGAATCTGAAATATGACTACCACATGAAATGTTTTAAGTAACGCCCATTGATAGGAGCATCAAGGATTTCTCCATCGATATTTTCCAGTAAGAAAGAGTTTTTTCCCTCAGCAGTTGCAATCTTGAATGGTATGAACTAGAGATGATCGAACTTGCCATGTTTCCCTGCGTCTTCTTTTCTAGCATCCCATTTTAAAACTAGATTGCCAGGGAGAAACTCCTTGTCTTTATATTTTTTTATCGAAAAGGGCCTTCATATTATCTTGGTACTTTTGAATTTTATCGTCTACTTCCACTCTATTTTGCTGAACTTATATGATTTGATTCATCCTTCTCATAATTTCATTTGGAAATTTATTGAAGTAATCGATAGCGGTTAGAATCAATATATGTTGAGAACTTGATTGCAGATGGATTTCTCCGATGAAGTCTAGGCCCCATTGTTGAAAAGGAGTTTCAGATTTTACTGGGATTAGAGGCAGGGCAGGGAGTTTTTACTTACCAGCGAATAATTTGCACGAATTGCAAGCTTTGACCCTTGCATTCACATCAGTAAATAAATTTGGCCAATAATATCCAACCCTTAAAATATTGTAAGTTGTCACTCTCTAGGCATGATGCCCCCCACATATTCCTTCATGGAATTCGTCAATGACTCCTTCTGTTTCATCTTTTGTCAGGAAACATAACAAGAAGCCTAGAGGGTCTTTCCAGTACAATAAACCATCAATAAAACAATATTTAATTTCATGTAGCTTCAAAGTCCTTGCTTTAGACAGAGTCATGTCATTCGGGCATTGAAGGGTAAGGAGGTATGTAAAAATATCACGATACTAGGTAGAGGAAGAAAAATTGTCTTCAATCCGAATCGTAGGTGCCTAATCGTCAATTTCCTCTATATCTAGGAGAGAAACATGTGATTCAATTTTATTTATCCCTAGCACTCTGAAATTTGATTCAGCTAATAGCTTCACTAGGCCTTGACCTTTGACTAGCTTGGTCAGTTTCACTTCTAGATAAAACTCTTGAATGTTAGCCAACCATCGACCTCTTCTTCCATAATTGTCTGGCTAAACCAAGATGTCTTTGATAGCATTTGTTGGCACGTAGGCGATTATTTTGGAATGAAAAACATATGTTCTAAAAGACTTGAGATCCTTCACCATTGCATAAGCTTGTTTCTCAAGTATGTCGTATGTTAATTATGCATCCCTGAGGCTTTTTCTAAAGAAGGCTATTGGTTGTTCGAACCCTTCTTCGTTCTTTTGCAGGAGTACCATTGCAACAATATGTTCGGAAGCAAATGAGAAGATTAAGAATTCCTTTGTATAGTCTGAAATTTCTAGAACTGGTGCTTCCCCTATACATTTCTTGACACTCTCGAAAGATGCTTTAGCTTCTGCAATCCACTTCACTTTGATGTATTTCTTCAACATATCTGTAATCATGTTGATTATTTCAACAAAGTTGGTAATAAATATTCTCAAAAAGTTGATCTTTCCTAAATAAGATTGAATTTATTTTCTGTTGCTAGGGATATTAATAATTTCAATATCCTCAACTCGCTTAGGGTCAACCTTGATTCCTTCTTTTGACACTATATGGCCTAAGAGTTTACCTTCTTGCATAGCAAAATGTGATTTCTTGGGATTAAGAGACAAACCAAACTTTCTTCATTTTTCGAAGGTATGTCTAAGGTGCAACAAATGTTTTGCATCAAAGTTAGAAAAAACTGTCAAATCATCTAGATAAATAGCACCAAATTTGTCTCTCTCACCAATGAACGCTATATCCATCGCTATATGGAAAGTAGCTCGTGCATTCATCAAACCAAAGGGAATTTTATCGTACATAAAGGTTCCTCATGGTGTGGTAAACAAAATATTTTATTTGTCATCTTCATGAACAACGATCTGATTATATTCGGAAAAATCGTCAATCATGGAAATCATGTTAGCCCCTACTACCTTCTCTAGAACATGGTCCATCTTTGGGAGTGGGTAATTGTCTTTAAAAGATGACCGGTTTAAGTTTCTAAAATCAATGCAGAGTATTATTTCATCGTTTTTCTTTCTAACGGGGATGAGATTGGCTACCCACTCAGAGTATCTGAGTGGAATGATGATTTTTTCATCGAAAATATTCCTAACTTCGCTTTCTATCACTAGTAGGATAATAGGGTTTATCTGCCCGAGATTCTATCTGAAAGGTTTGATACCATGTTTTAAGGGAATCTTGTGTTCAATAACAGAGGTATCGTAAGTTTTTAGATCATCATAATACCATGCAAAAATATCTTATACTTCCTAAGTAACTTCCTAAGTAACTCATCATACTTTCTCTTCATTTGGGTCGGAAGGTATTTTGATATTTTGACCGTTTTGGGATCTTCATTAGTTCCTACATTAAAGTCTTCAAATTCTTAGGGCTGAGGTCATAAGGTAGACTTTAACAGTATTTCAACTTGGTCAAACAACCTTTCTAAGGGGATTAGGCCTTTGGGAATATGATTGTTCTTAACCAAGAGCATGCAATGATTTAAAATCTTATCTTGGAATTTCTTTGGGTTCTCCCCTTCCTACATAATCTAGGCAGGATCATTCTGGTTTTCCTAGTCTATGTGAGTTTCAGAAAACACGTCAACCATTTCCAGGAACTGTTTGATTTGTTCATCATCCTTGAACACTTTCCAGTGATGAACATTGTTCGGTATCTAAGGTCTATGTCTCATCTTGTTGTGATATTTCAGTTTCAAGACAATAAGCGGTATGGAATTTGCAACATCCTTGGCCAAGGAATCAACTTGTTGATTCTTTATCTTGAGAATAGAGTGAATATTAAAGGACAAGAATAAATTATCTATAAGATCCCAAGAAAAATTCCTATATGATATCAACCTTGGATGTTTAGCTTGATACTGATGTTTTACCTATTTTACAATAAGCTTTGCATCACCATAAACTATTAGATGTTCGATTTTTAACTTCCTTGCAGATTCTAATCCTAAAACTAGAGCTTCATATTCATAGAAATTATTCGTATAATCAACCTCCCATTGTAATATATAAGAGAAGGGAATAACATACTCATCACCTGGTTCCACGAATAAAACCCAGCTCCTTCCCCTTCGCAAGATGAGGCACCATCGAAGAACATTTTCCACATCCCTTCTCTAACATTTACATTTTTCTTTGTCATTTCTATTTTTTTATTTTCTTCTTCTATACATTATTCAAAATCATCATCTATAGATAATATACAATTTCCTAAGTCCTGATCAACAACATACACTGGGTAATTATTGTGGTTTTGAGGGTCACTTACAGTATACACCAGTCTATTTTTTTTGTACAGTCGTGCAAATTGCCCACCAAAAATTGGGATTGTAGCATAAGTCATGTCCAACTGAACCGATCATCCTAACTTGACGCCCCAAGACCTGGATAAAATCATTTCATACTTGGAAATAATTTCAGCAACAACCACATCCATAAGGATACTTTTCATAGGAATCTGAGAAAGATTTACTACCAAATATTTAATCATACCTAGACACTTAACCTTCCTAGAATCAAATGAGTACAAGTCTTGATAAGGTCTGGTAATTTCAAGGCCTAATTTTTCCATGATACTTTTAGGCACTAAATTATGAGAGGCCCCTGAGTCTAGCATGCAATTGTGGAGTAAATGGTTGTGCACAATTAGAGTAATATAGAATGGAGCAACATAGTCTTTATTGTTTTCAATGTGTGGACCGAACATGATTGTAGGATTTTTCGTCTTGCAAATTAATAACGTCATCTTGACATTCAACATTAGAAAAATTTATCGCTTTAGCGATTTCCTTTTTATAAATCGGGTTTTTTGCAAGTTCCACCAAAGGCATTGGGATTTTAATTTTATTAAGTTCATTTTCTAAATTGAATCCCCCATTTTTTTTTCAATTTCTCTGGATTGAACCTCTGCTTCCGTATTTTCCGACTTCTTAGTTTGCACTGTTCTTGTTTCATTTTGTTTTGTTCAGGCAACTTGTGTTTCAGTTGATGGTTTAGTGGCTTCTGCCTCATTCGCTTTACTTCGAGATAAAATCTTCTTTTGTGGGATATTTGTAGAATGTTTATCTCTGGGCCTTAAATCATATTTATGTTGAAGTTCGATCATTATTGAGTTGACGAGACTTTGATACATAGAGCCTCCCAGACTGTTGATGTTTTCATCATTATTAAACAGGGATTCTAGGTCTAAAGATTTCTCATAATCCTTCCTGGTTAAGTGTGGCTCAATATCATCATCGCTAAGGTTGTTTATATCTTCTTCTAACTCCTCGTAATCTTGGATTTCATCCCTCTGCATGAAATGTTTGGTTTTAAACGAAGCTCTGATCTTTTGATCTTTATTTTTTACTTGTCTTTGTTGTATCTGAGGGTTAGGGTTTCTCCGGAATTGATTCCTAACATATGGATTAGGTTTGGCTTGATATAATTCCATCCTGGAAATTGTGTTTGATAAATCTTTAACAACCTTGGCCATCTCATCCATCTTCTGCTCTGTGGACTTTCCAGATCTAGATGGTCATGCCTGTTCTTTGAAATGCTTGGGTTCTCTGGCTCCCATCTCGATCTTAGTTTTTAATTTCCCAGATTCAATCATATTGGAATCAATTTCTATAGCATCATATTTCATTCCTGATAAAGTGGTAGATCTCCTTTCTCTTAAAAGTAGAGAAAATCCATAATCGAAAGCCCTTCCAAACATTACTTTTGTGGCTGGTTGAGAAGGTTTGACTTCGACTGAGATTTTGTGGTAAAGCTTATTGAACCTCTGGATAAATTCAAGGACTAATTCAGAAGTCTTCTTTATCAAAGCCACGAATTTGGTTAAATAATAAATATGATCTTTTTTCTCGCCCCACTGTCTCAGGAAAGAATTCTCTAAATCGTCATATGATAGTATGGAACCTACTGGGAGTCCTTTGAACCAAGTCCTCACTTGTCCTTCAAAGCTATGTACTAATAGACTTGAGTAAACTCCCTCGTGCTCAATGCCAAGGATATCAAAAAACTGATCGAAAAAGGTTATATGTTATGTTGCGGTTAGATCTCCTTCTCCCATGAATTTGGGGAGGTTCTTCATGTAATTTTTGGGTAGATCATGCAGGACAACAAGAAAGAACAAGGGAGCATATCTAGCAACTACCTTGGCAAATATTCTAGGGGGTTGAGCTGTTCCACCAGCTCCTGCACCTCCGACGCCACCAACACCAACACCTCCAACACTGGCCATTGAAAGTCTAGGAGACGAACTTCAGGGGCTAAAAACGAGATTTTCAAAAGCTTCGAAGGACTAAACTGCTGACCTTTTGACTACTTCGGGGTGTTGTGAATGAAGTTTAGGAAAAAGATCGTGAGGAGACAAAATATCTATATGAGGAGGAAAAGGGAAACATGAGCTGGGTTCCTTAGGTTTACAGGATGTATATATAGGAGAGGCGATAGGGGATGAATCTGGGTATGGATAGTACTCTTTAGGATTCTGGGAAATATAAATTTTACTTCGGGAAAGGAGAGAATTTGCAGAGTGTTAATGACAATGGGGATTGAAAGGGATCATTTGTTCTCACTGGTAAAAGTATATGTCAAGTCAATCTCAACTTTTATCTCGGGAATAATTACCTCTGGAGTTTCGAGTTTAGCCTCAGGTTTATTAGTTGATGCCTCTGCAGAATGAATTTGTTTAATACTTTCTTTGGGGCTTAGTTCTTCAGTGTGAACCTTGGCATTATCTTGTGTAACTATGAGTTGATATACCTTACCTACTAATGCAATAGTCTGTCTGAGATATCCCTTTGGTTTCAACAAATTTTTGGGATTTGATACTGGTGTAGTCTGCTTATCGTCTGGATTTTTCCTGGTATTCTTTTGACCAAATTCCAGTTTTTTCTATGGTGGAGTCGTCAGGTGAAAAATAAAATAATCCTTACTTACATATTCAATCTCTGTTCACCATCAAAGACCAAAATTTACCTTGTCATTTTCCCAGGGAAAATGATTTTGTTTCTTCGTCCCCGACAACGACGCCAAAAAGATGTTGTTCCTGAGATTAATCCTAAGGCTCAAAGAATAATTTTAGGCATATGTAGTGTTTAAAGAAAATGTTTTAATGAGTTCTTTTCCTACCTTCAGTTTTATGAGAAATGATGTTTAAATGAAATTAATAATAGGACAGTACAAAGGTTGTATTTCGTTATCTGAGTCGCAATTATAATATCAAATGGTGTGGAAAAGAGTTAAAAAACTGTTAAACAAAGTCAGGCATCAATTACAGTTGAGTATCAACTTGGTTGAAGTGGAATAAAGGTAAAGAATGCACCCTTGAATAGGGTATGAAATGCAATAATTCACACAGATTGCAGGTCTTGTTTTACTCACAATAATAACAGAGGAAAAATTGTTTGTTGAATGAATTGTTGGTATAAATGATCACAGTAGTTGTAATACTAAATTGCAACCAATCTCTCTTTAAGGAATTACATAAAGAAATTCAGGGAAATGGAAACACAAAGTAAACACATAACTCAAATTGAAAGAAAATTAGAATCTCTGTCTGCACTTGTATTAATACTCAAAAAGAGAGTTTCTCTATTACATTTGGAAATAAGCAACCCTCAATAGATCTTAAATCTATGTATTTATACAAAATCTGTCACAACTGAAAACCGTTGGACTTCTTACAATATTTAACTAAAAATAACATACATTTGAATAAAACAACAACATGTTAATTTTGATGAGTTTCGTTGGCACTCTCCTCTGTCTCTTCATCTGCTGGTAGAAGCGCTCATTTTCCTTAGTCCTTGGGCTGGGTACATACGTCATTAATGCCACCTTAATTATTTGGCATATTGTCTTGGTCATTTAATTTCATTTCCATCTGTCCCTTCGGATATGTTCAGTCAGGCAATGAATTATAGTAGAGGTCATGGGCGGAAGATAATCATATGAATAACACATCTTTGGATCATCGAGGGATGGATAATGGTCAAAGAGAAGAGTAATTGTTTATGGAAAAAATGATGAGGGAACAAGTGTATGATGATGAGGTGGGATAAGTGGAGGTTAGAATGCGGGCAGACGAGGTAAGTGACTGTTGGAAGATGAAAGGTAGAGAGGGTGGAAGGAAAGGACAATATGCATGTTTTCTCACTTTCTCCCAGCTATGATTTATTTTCCATGTTCAATGCATTGGGTGCATCTATCCATCAATGCCACCATGAACGTCGAGGGCTCAATCTTTTCATTTACTTCGAAGGAAAACAATTTCCTTTGTATATGGGGAAACGTTTCTTGGATCTTGTTCACTTCTTGAACTATGGCCTGAAACTATGAAATTGGATTAACTAGCCATTTATTTATTTTAAGAAGATCGATTTGGCTCATTCCTTGAATAGCTGCCAGAGTTTCTTCTTTGTTCTTTCTGTAATTTTGTTAGTTCATTTCTATTTCAATTTTCTCCAGGTCTTCTGAGATATTACTCCCCTCAAACTCAATCAATTTTTTTTTTAATGATGACGGTGCCTCTAGACAAGCTTATTTCACCTCTCTGGAAAACTTCTTTCCTTCTTCCAAATTTGTTTCTGATAACTTTAGGGTTATCTCACCTCTTAATTGTTCAAAATAAGAGAGAAGAGGAAAATCATGGACATTAGATTTCTGCATCAATATGAGGACTTCTTGAAACTTAGACCAGGCTAAGAGGGCCTCTTTTTCCTTGACATAGATATCCTTTAGGGAAAGATCTATTGACTGATAGAATTTCTGGATGACATCTACTTTCAGATAAAGATCCTGTTGGGCAACTTCCAACTTCTCATTGATTTCCATCGTTTGAGTTTTGAAGGCCAATATGTCTATCGTGGTACCCTCAGTTAGGGCCAATCTAGCTTGCAACTTCTCTATCAACTCATCACGCTGAGTGACCAGACCTTGGTTGGTCTGTGAACTCTGGTGGAGCTACTCAAGGTTATCCTGAAGTTGTTGAATTTGTTGCCAATCACTGGCCCCGATTTGCTTGAAATCATGGTTCATTCTGATTCTGATAGTCTCCTCTGCAGTATATATATGGTTTTGCAAGTGTTCTACCAATAGGCAGTTTTGTCACAGTTGTTCAGTCAAAGTTTCCACCGAACATTGATTGGCAGTGGAAAAATCACCTAACGAACCTACAACTTCCTTGGAAAATTCTAGACCATGTTGGTCATTCCCGTCATACACCAGTCTTTTCCTTTTAGTTATGACTCCATCCTTTTGGTGAGATTCTATTTTCACAAAGGATTTTTGTTTATTACTAAAAAATAAATCGGAAGGAGGCATATCTTCAGGTAAGATGGGAGTAAGGTCCTCCACAAAATTGATTTCAGAATTAGGATTTCCGAAGCTGGTTTGTAGAGGGGTTAATGATGCAATGGGAGAGGAAACGTTGGTGGAATGTTGATGTCTTGTTGTATTGGGGGTGGCAGCAGAAGTTGTTGGTGTTGAATGAGGGAAAATTTGTCCCAGATTCATGACAGCCTTGAACCATGCTATCACATGTGGATCATTTATCCCTGATAGTGACATTCTTATCTCATGAAATAATACCTTTGGGATTTTGGGGACCTTTTCGACTTTGGGTTTAATGGAGGAGCCCGACTTAGATCCAGTAGACTTAGCTTCCTGTGAAGGAGGCTTGACTATTGATTCTGTTGGACACACCTACCACACTTAGAGGGGGGGGTGAATGAGTGTGGGGCTCTTTTTCCAAAACTTCCCTCTTGCACAAAAACTCATCAATTAGCATTCAACATTTATTCAATACCCATTGTTGTCATTTATAACCAG
>ML777356.1:581713-592802 GCA_009831015.1 Picea engelmannii
AAAACATATAGATAATTTTGATCTTCTACATTAGGGTTGATTACATCCTTATAATACCTTAATTTTCCTTTTTCCTCTAACTCTTTATCACACCACATTTTCTCCTTAAATTTTGATTTGCCGATTTTTTCAATAGTATCTTTATTCTGCAAAATGTTGTCTTCCATGATTCCCCAATAGTTTAGCCAAGACTGGGCATCTTTATGCCATCCTCTCTTGAGTCGATGGTGGTTATGACACGATTTTGAAGCAATTTTAGGAATCCTCTTGTCTTCCATGTTGTTTAACTTGTTCTTATACATTAGGTATCTAGTCATAGCCATGCTCTCAATGGGGGAGAGGCTTGTTTCTAAGAGGAGGATAGGATATGGTGTATTTCCTTTAATTTTGAGATTATAGGTTATAAAATTCTTTTGTATTTCCTCTATCTTTCTCCAGGATTCACGAGAGATACTACAACCCTACACTTCACATCCATGAAGAATAACAGCTATAACAAGAGTCTCGAAGAGAAGTTTCTTCTTATCCCAACTCCAAATATCAGCTGATTTACAATTGTTTTCAAGCCCATAATAAGCTTTCCATCCCCCAATAATCCTTTTCTCAATGCTATAATTCCAATTGAACTTGTGGTGAATATCAATTCCAAGATATTTGTATGAAGTCACTTCCTCCAAGTTGTTGTTGTCATATGCGAAGGTATCATAAGTATTGGATTTAATAATCATGACCTTAGTCTTATCAATATTAACAACCATACACATATTGGAGCAAAAATCCTTGAGGATTCTTAGTTGGTTTTCAAGATCAAGGGGACTCCTTGCCATAAGAACAATATCATCGACATAAATAAGAAGATTGATGACTATACCAATGAGAGTAGGGCCGACACAACCTGTTTTTTCCAAGCAATCTTCTAACTTGTTGATGTATATGCCAAAAAGGGTAGGGGACAAGGGACAACCTTGTTTGACTCCAATATTGAAGTTAATCTCTTTTGACCAGCCCCCAATGTTTTTAAACTTAAAAATAACTTTCTCATACATCCTTATTGAAACAACCCTCAACTTGAGAGGCACTTTTATCTCTTCCAACCTATTCCAAAGGTTTTTCCTAGGAACCATGTCAAAAGATTTTCTAAAGTCAACAAAACAACAAACAAGATTGGTTTTAGTATTATGGAACTCCTCTGCAATGATCCTAAAGGTAACAAGATGGTACATAGTTGAATGATATCTCCTAAATTTGTTCCGGCCTTTATCTCTTTTACTGTGACTTTCTAGCCAAAGGATAATCTTCTTTTCCAAAATAATTCCATAAAGCTTGGCTAAAATCGGGCTAATCATAATGGTCCTATAATTAGAGGAAATGTTTCTATCCCCATTTTAAAAAATAGGAACAATGAGGCTTTGCGTCTAAGGTTTAGGGAAGCCCTGCTTGACTGCTAAATTGAAGAGCTTGTGTATGTGAGGGATAAGGATAGGCCCTCCGATTTTAAAAATTTCAGCTTGGTAGCCTTCAATGTCCTTAGCTTTCCCATTTGCAAGCCGTTTAACCCTGAACTCTATGTCATTTAAAGAAAAAACTTCTTCCTTTGTAGGTACAATAAGAATGGTGTCCATGGCATTAGGGAAATCATAAAGACTTTTAAGGTAGGAATTCCATTTCCTTAAGGGAATCCTATTATTTTCTTTAGTATTGCAGTTTAGAATTTGGCTCCAGAACTTCTTAGGATCCAACTTATATAGTTGTGAAAGTTTCTCTTGCCTTTCATTAATATAGTACATTTTTTTCCTTTTAATTAGGGATTTGTACGTATTTATCTTATCGACTTTTAAGGACTCATTAGAAACATCCCTAATGGATTTCCTAGCAATTTTACATTCTTTATCATACCAAGGGTTGGTCATTCTATTATTATTTTTATAGGACACCTCGAAAGAGAACTTGTTAATAGAAATGGAAAGTGTAGTTGTAAAATTATGATAGAGTTCTTCAATGTTGTCCTTATAAGTTAGGAGATTTAATTTACTATTTAAATCCTTTAAGAAAACGTCAACTTTACTTGTGTCAAAGCGTAAATTCCTTTGATTATCATAATTCTCTTCAATGACACTCATGTGCATGGAGAAGTTTAGAGTTAGGGTTAAAGGTTTATGATCAGAGTCGGGCTCATGGTCATTTAAAAGGTCAAAAGTTTCTATTTGGTTGGAAACGAGGATATCATATATCACATAATCTACGACACTACTACCTAGCCCATGACCACAAGTCATCTGGTTGGAGTTTGGCCACTTCATTAGTCCATTACAAATTATTAGGTCTTGAGAGATGCATAGCTTGACCAACTCATTACCAAACAAATTCTTAATTAGGTCTTCAGAGCTTCTTTTGTAGCTATTAGATAAAACAAGGTCCTCATCTAGCTATAAAGGATTATGGTTGGAATCAATACTTAAAAGAGTAGCTTTCTTAGTTGCAGTCCTAGCATTAAAGTCTCATAGCAGGAGGATATTACCTTCATTTTTCAAACTATAAATAACTTGTTCTAAATTATTATATGGACAATTGTTATCTAGATTGTTTTTCTTATAAAAAGTAGAATTAATAGGTGCAAAATAGCAAATTTCTATATAAATCTTCTTAGCATTGGTGTCTGAAATTTCTATCCAAATGTACTCATTGAGAGGGTCAATCTTATGAAGTCGAATGTGAGGAGAAATGTTCTTTCTAATATAACAAGCTATGCCTCATATCCCTCTACGCTGGAATTTTTTGTTCCATTCCAACCACAAGACAAATCCTTCTATGTTAGGGGCCTTAGACTCCTCATGCTCCCAAGTTTCAACTAGACAGATGATATCAATATCACTCGGGATCCAACTTATCATAGGATCTTTGTGCCATGGAAAGCAACGACAGTTCCAAAAAAGGATCCCGTGTGTCCCAAATTCCTATTTATTATTATCCTTCTGGTCTCTATCCCACATAATAGCTTTTTGATTTCTAATTATTACCCATTTTCCTTCTTTCCTACCTTCTTTTACCTTTTGAACTTCCTTCCTTAATTCAACTTGGTCTTCGTGAATGAGGTCTTCATTTATAAGTATTCCTGACCCTTTTAAGCTCAGAGATTTACTAAGTATGTTATATTTATGGTCATTACAACTGACTTTGATACATATCAACCTATCTTTGTGATCAATTATTTTTCCTAGCCTCTTTGCTTCTATGAGGTAACTTGTATCAATTTGTGATTTATTATTTAATTCTTCTTTTACTATTGCTAGTGTATCCTCCTCTTCTTGTTCTTTTATACCAAAAATTATGAGGTTCAAGGCTCTTTTGTTATGCTCATGGTTCAAATTGTTGGTTAGTTTTTCTTTTAACTCTTTAATCCTATCTCTCAAGTTGTGATTTTCTTCAACCTCTTCTTCTTGGGTTGATTGTTTATGTTTTTCCATTTCTTGAATCCTATCCTTCATTGTCTGCAATTCACTCTTGAACCCTAAGAATCTATCCTCTATTTGAGTTTGAATGATATCTTTGAAGAGTCTAATTTTTTTTTATCAATCGTTGCATCTAGCTCTATTTGGAGTTTTACGTCTCTTTCTTCACTCATTTTTTCTAATGATTCTAACTCTATTTGGCTTTTGTCACCTCTCTTTTGTCTCATTTTTTCTACTGATTCCATATAATCGTAAAGGATCTCTAGGGTGATCTTGGGGGTCTCCCCCTCTTAGGTTGGGTTTTTGGAATAGGTGATGGAGTGCTCATATTGAAAAGAAGAGAAAAAAATGTAACAATTATTATTTTGGATTGACTTTAAAAATTGTTTTTTTTTTAATTGATAATAATAATATTAATTATTATCTCTCAAATCAACTTTTACTTATGAAACTTAAAAAATAAATAATAAATAAATAAAATGTATTTAAATCTCTTTCCAAAAATAATTTCTGAAAACAATAGAGAAGTTGAGGAATTCCCCTCAACCAGAAACTGAGAAAAACTACAGAGATCATTCTAGTAAAAAAATGATAAAATCCAAAAAAAAGTATTATTCCCATTCAAAAGTGCTTTCCCATTCAAAAGCATTATTATTATATAATCTTATATAAGGACTAATAATTCACTCTAATCATTTATAACTTTATAATGATCCGCAAAATGACATATTAATCCAAAAGAGGTGAATGTAGAGTACTGTGTAAGGATCAATGATTCATTCTAATAATTTTTAACGTTTACTTTAAGAAAAAAAGGATAAATGTAAAGTGGAATAATAATTTATTCTAACAATCTAGAGTGCTCACTTTAGAGGAGTTCACAAATGACAATTTAATCCAAAAAAATATTGTATAGTTGTTTGTAAAAATTAATAATTTATTTTAAATAAAAAATCAATAACAAATCAATAATAAAATAATAATTGTAATTTGTTTAATAATTTATTATATTTATTCTATAGGAAACAAATTAATAATTTTTTTTAATAATTTATTATATTTATTCTACAATAATTTAGGAAACAAATTAATAAAAATTAATAATAAATCTATAATCTTATTTAGAAACTAATCTACAATAACCCATAAAAACAAATTGATCGTGAATGAAACTAATAATTTATTATGTTTACTCTATATAACTCATAAAAACAAATTAACTCCATAATCCTTAAAAACAAATTAGTGAAAAAAACTAATAATTCATTATGTTAATCTTATTTAGAAACTAATAATTTTACAATAACCCATAAAAACAAATTGATCATGAAAGAAACTAATAATTCATTATAATAATTTATTATGTTTACTTTATATTAAAAAAAAGTTGTATAAGTATTAATCATTTATTATATTTAAATAATTATAATTAATAATTGACTAATTAATTTTAATAAAAAAGTAATTGTATAAACTTTGAAAAGAGGAATAATTCCTTCTAATAATTTACTAATTTACTATCACTTTCAATAAAAACAAAGTGATTTTATAATCTTCTGGAAAGTATCAATAATTCATTCTAATAATTTAATAAATTGATTGTATAATATTCGGAAAAGACTAATGATTCACTGTAATAATTTAATAAGTTGACTGTATAATTTTCAATTCATTCTAATAATTTACTAAATCTATTTTAGAGATTCATTCTAATAATTTAATAAGTTGATTGTATAATATTTGGAATGGACTAATGATTCATTGTAATATTTTAATAATAAGTTGACTGTATAATCTTCAAGGAGTAATAATTCATTTTAATAATTTACTAAATCTACTTTATAGATTCATTTTAATAATTTAATAATTTGATTGTATAATCGTCTTGAAGGATTATAGAGTCGTTGATTTATGACAGGTTGAGTTAAAAGAATAAATAAATAAAATTATTATATGGTGCATGATTTATGTGATTAATAATTTATTATTTTTTTATTTTTAATATTGGAGAATGGACAAGTATGGAGGACAAGTAAACTGGGATGAGAATCTAACTTGAGACCTCCTTTACATATTTCTTTCCATTTACATGACACTTGTCAATCGGTCTATGAGGGCTATTAAATTTGCTTTAGAGTGGTTGACTTATGACCAATTAAATTAAAAACAAATAAAGATTAAGTTTAATTTATAGTGATTGACTTATGTACACATTAATTTAAAAGAAAATAATTTTCATTTAAGACATTTCAATAAAGATTAATAATTCATTTAAATTAAAAGAAAATAATTTTCATTTAAAACATTTTAATAGAAATTAATAATTAATTTAAATGATGTATTATATTTAGTATTTCACAAATAGTAAATCAGTTTTAAAGATTGGTTACACAAATTTTAAAATATAAATAACTCATTATTTTGATAATTGAGTTTAAATGTACTTTCTACATTATATTGTGGGAATATGTATAATTCTTTGGCAACTTTTAAAAATAACAAAATATTAAGTAAATAAAAAATACAAGGTAGCAGATGATCTTTAACAAATTGCTTATAATTTTCAATAGATCTTCCCCTTAACAAATTGCTTATAATTTTCAATAGATCTTCCCCATATAGAATCTCAAAATCTGTTCACTTTATATATATATATATATATATATATATATATATATATATATATATATATATATATAAATTAATTTTATTTTATTTTTCTTCATGTAGCTATATGTTATTCATAATTTTAGAATAACTTTAAGAGATTTGGTGGTTAATATGCAACCATCTTCACTAGATAACACACATATATATATCATAAATGAATATGTTTGTTCATCATAAATGATAATGAATTTCTTTCATAACTCTTTTCTAGTCATGCATCAATTCAATTCGTCATGTATTTATTTCAACTTGACATGATATTTACATTAATTTATACTCAATTTGGTGATGCAATTATATTCATTTCAACAATGTTAATTGGGTTTAGCTTAGGTGGTTGGGAGGAATGATTGTTATATTCCCCACCCAAGTTCAAGTCTCGCACGTTACATGTTGAGCTCTTAACGTGTATATTATTCTAATGGCTTCGAGCCATTTTGTTGAATGAACTTGTGCTATGAAGATTCTAGGGTTTACCTTAGGGTACCATCCTCGAAATGAGGTGAAGTACTCACGGGTTTTCTCTGGACTTTGTAACTTGAAAAATATATTCATTTCAACATTGGTTTCTGTTATTTTTGGTATTGATGCTACTATTGGTCTGTAATTATTTTGGAATGAACACCATTCATGTCCTTTATGTTGCTTTTGTTTGATATAAGAATATAAATTATAAATCGTTGAAAATTGAGCAACATCGTGTCTAATATTAATGGGGAAATGAATAATGATAATATTGGATATGTTAGAAGTCGACAATGACATCAAGTTAGAATACATGGTCTGAATCAAATGCAACAACTCATTGAAATGGAAAGGGAAGAGATGGGGATACAAAAAACTCATAGACAAAGATTGCAACAATAGCAAATGATCGAGGGTCAAAGGGAAGAACAATAAAAAAATGATTGTGAAAGAAAAAGACCACAACTGCAATGTATGAATGAGGATCAAAGGGAGGAGCAACGAAAAAAGGGTTGTGAAAGAAAAAGACCGCAATTGCAAAGAATGAATGATGATGGTAGGGAATAACATAGAAGTCAAAATTGAGATCAAGTAATAGCACATTGAGAAAGACAATGGAGAGGTATCAAGGAGGTAATGACACTAACTAAACCTATTTCTCTAACCAGTATAAATCACCAAAATAATCAACCAATAGTGCTAGATGATGTTGAACTTCAAACGAAATCCAATGTACTAGTGGTTTCATACGAAGATGAAGTTATTGGACATAAAAACAAATCATGAAAGAATTGATAAATTAATTCATATTCAAATGTGTCATGTTCCTGAGGGATCATATCCCAGCATTCAAGTGGTGGCTACTAATACAAGCTTGATGTGTACAATATGTAAAAGAGAGGGTACCACTCACATATTTTCATATCAAAACCATATGAATACAAGGTTGCAACCTTTGGTCCTTGCAAATCTTACACAAGTTGAAGAGATGTTGATAGCATGAGTTAGTGTAATTTTAGAAGTTATGCATTTAATAGGTGGTAAATACAAATATAGAGGACACACCATCAGTTTTACTCAAGAGGTTAAAGATGTTTTCAAGAAATTACCTCGACGTATTAAAGAATTGGATTTAATGATTGTTGTGCGAAAAGGGTCACCAAGGATAAAGTTATGCTATCACTGTTAGAAATTAAAAAGTAATAGATGCATTATTTTGTAAGCTTTATCATGTTCCATATTATCGTGGTGTTGAATTTTATTTATGTGCCCTCAACGAGTTACTAGAAAATATAATAGATGTTTCACATATGATTAATTATGTTACATTACTAAATATGGAAAATGACATGGACTTTGCAATGTTGGAAGGGGTTCTAGGTCGTGATGATATCTTAGAAGGTTGCGAGACAACTCATTTTAATTTAAGGCCTCCAAATGCACCCAGGGAAATCAAAATTATTCGAGCTTGGGTAAATAATCATAATAGAGAGGAAAACCACCCAAATGGTGAATCTATAGATGTGATTAATTGGTCTACAATTCATTCATCTCTCGTAAATGAGTATAACACTAAAGTTTATTTGATACAACGTTTCTAACATTGTTCCCTAAATGTGAAGATAATTGGTTACAACCACAAATGAGAAATGTGCATCTTCATGAGTATGCAAAACATCTTCTCAAATATTGTGACAATAGGTTTAGGAGGCACCCTCTCTTTAGATAATTTTTACTTAATATCATCATGAGACATCATGCTCAAGATTCATTTGTAGTTTTTGCTAAAAAAAATGATAAAACTACCTACAATAGTTGATGATTTATGAGAGCATTTATATAATCTTCTCAGTTCTCCACTTGTAGATAGATTAATGAGATTTAGTAATGTACTAATAGGTATACATTCATACTATATACAATGTTATGTAGAATTATGTGACTTGATTCAACAAATTGGGTGTCCCACAATATTCTTTACACTAAGCGTAGAGGATTTGTAGTGGACAGATTTGCATAAATTGATTCCCAATACTTTATTTGTAGATCCAGGGAAAGTTAGGAAATCAAGATGTCAAAATGTAATTGATAGTCCTCATATTGTATCATGTTATATGCATTTGAGACAAACAATGTTTCGAGAATATATTTTCTCAAAATTTCATCAGACTACAAAATTTTGGTGTCATTATGAATGAAAACATTGTGGATCTCCACATGTGCATGGATATTTTTCTAAAAGATGCTCCCAATATGGACACACTGAATTGGGATGATCTTATTCAAGTTAGATTTACAAAATAATATTTTTATAGGTCTATGCATGCTTTCAACCCATGAAATTAAGATAAGATAAATATCCCTAGTCGGAGAAATGACGATGAACATCCCTTCTTAAAGGACATCCAAAAAATATTTCAGTTTGATCCAATGATGGATTATGAAGAACTTCTAAATTGTGTTGAGTGCCACACAATGTGCAATGAGAAATTGTTGCTTCAAAATAATGATAGAAAAATGGTGTGTTGATATAAGGCACCATGGGATCTATGTCAGATGTTAAAACTTTATGTCAATGAGAATGGAGAAAATAGGTATGAACCTAGATGAAATGATGATAGATTAAATATACATAATCATGAAATATTGATGATGTGGCGAGAAAATATAGACTATAAACCTATTCTTTCTAAGTGTGTGGTCATTAATTACATAGAAAAACATGCAAAAAAAATGAAAAAGGATCAGAGACCTTCCATGATATGTTGATGCATATATCTTCTATTCAGAATCCAAATGAACTAACAACATATGCATATAGGACTTTTTTGTGTGAGACCATTGTTGATAGGGACATAAGAGACCAAGAAACATGACATTTACTTTTGGAACTTCCTCTTTGCAAATGTAGTTGCCTATTCATGGTTCTAAATGTTAGGACGAAGGTTTTCAAGCAAGTGCAATTTGATATATATGATGACCATAATGATAATTTTCTTATCGTTGCATATACTAAGAGACCTATGAATATGCTGCACCTTCCATTGATAGACACTACAAGATCATGGTTGTATGACAAAATCCACTATGATGATAAATGGTTTCTAGGAAAAACTTCAGCCATTGTATGAGTGTTTCAGAAAAACTTCAGCCATTGTATAAGATATTATCAGAGAGAAAACCAGTCCATGAGTTTATCCTAGTGCGAAAAGAAAATGTTACAATAGTTCTAAGACATTTGTTTCACCACAGTTTAACAAATATTAACTTTGCATTTTATTACAATTTTAGAGTCAACCATAGGGAAACAATATACTCATGCATTAATTTTCAAAGTACAAAAATGCAAATGCATGCTCAATATATCTTATCTCTTTGTTTGTAGTTAGTTTTTTTTTAATATTAATTTAATAATGATTGATTGACACAATAATTATATTGGTTAACTCAACTTTAATGTCTGTTCCTATGTACTTATTTGACAAGTCCTTAGCCTCTTATTTGACTCTTCATCTTCTTCTAGAACTCTTCAATGTTCAAACTCGCTATTCAGATCCATGTTTGAATTTTCCACTTTCTTCCACATGTTTTTGTTGGTCTCTATTGTGACATCCTTTATAGTACTATATTCATGTTGTCTTTTCATTGCAAGGAAAGTAGCCTACCAACATTACTTTTTAACTTTCATGATATCTATATATATATAAAGTCTTTCTTGAGTTCCAATGTTTTGTGGTTTTTTCAACTTCTTTCTTACTTGTGGCTTTTTCAATTTTTTATACAAAATTAACATAAAATTTTATAATATTTATTTTTTTCATTTTTATAAATGATTAATTCAAAATATCAATTCAAAAAATTTACACTGATAAAAATTTGAGATAAAGCATTAAATTAAAGTATTTTTCATATTGATTTTAATCACATTATAGTTTTGCATTTTACTGATGACAAAGTAACTAAAAAGGTGATTATGATGATGATGATGATTAACGTCCACTAAGATTGAATTGGTTTATCAGATCTTAAGAGGGTAAGTGATTACTTGCAATTCTTTAGAATTTTGTTTCTGTGCTCGAAAATCATTAAGAGAAGATTTCCAAGATCACCATACTTTTGTTGAGTTAAGAGGTTAGGAAGGTTGGTAGTGTGACAACTATTTGAAAATGAGATCTAATATGGGTATAGTTTGGACAATCTAAGAGAAAATGCTTTTCATCTTCAACCTTCTTAGTGTCACAAAGGTGACACACTCTTTCATCCCATGGCGTTTTAGGAATTGACCAACGCTCAGTTTCACTAAGGAGCTCGTGAGAATTTGTTCGTATCTTAGAAATGCTTATTTTGTTCTTTACATTTGGTAAAACATATAGATAATTTTGATCTTCTACATTAGGGTTGATTACATCCTTATAATACCTTAATTTTCCTTTTTCCTCTAACTCTTTATCACACCACATTTTCTCCTTAAATTTTGATTTGCCGATTTTTTCAATAGTATCTTT
>ML777356.1:602081-620528 GCA_009831015.1 Picea engelmannii
TCGAGAATATATTTTCTCAAAATTTCATCAGACTACAAAATTTTGGTGTCATTATGAATGAAAACATTGTGGATCTCCACATGTGCATGGATATTTTTCTAAAAGATGCTCCCAATATGGACACACTGAATTGGGATGATCTTGTTCAAGTTAGATTTACAAAATAATATTTTGATAGGTCTATGCATGCTTTCAACCCATGCAATTAAGTTAAGATAAATATCCCTAGTCGAAGAAATGACGATGAACATCCCTTCTTAAAGGACAATCAAAAAATATTTCAATTTGATCCAATGATGGATTATGAAGAAATTCTAAATTGTGTTGAGTGCCACATAATGTGCAATGAGAAATTGTTGCTTCGAAATAATGATAGAAAAATGGTGTGTTGATATAAGTCACCATGGGATCTATGTCAGATGTTAAAACTTTATGTCAACGAGAATGGAGAAAATAGGTTCATACCTAGATGAAATGATGATAGATTAAATATACATAATCATGAAATATTGATGATGTAGCGAGCAAATATAGACTATAAACCTATTCTTTCTAAGTGTGTGGTCATTAATTACATAGAAAAACATGCAAAAAAAATGAAAAAGGATCAAAGACCTTCCATGATATGTTGATGCATATATCTTCTATTCAAAATCCAAATGAACCAACAACATATGCATATAGGACTTTGTTGTGTGAGACCATTGTTGATAGGAACATAAGAGACCAAGAAACATGACATTTACTTTTGGAACTTCCTCTTTGCAAATGTAGTCACCTATTCATGGTTCTAAATGTTAGGACGAAGGTTTTCAAGCAAGTGCAATTTGATATATATGATGACCATAATGATAATTTTCTTATCGTTGCATATACTAAGAGACCTATGAATATGTTGCACCTTCCATTGATAGACACTACAAGATCATGGTTGTATGCCAAAAGCCACTATGATGATAAATGGTTTCCATGAAAAACTTCAGCCATTGTATGAGTGTTTCCTAGGTTTAGTTCATCTTTGGCTCACAAAAATGATAAATTTGTGGATTTCTATTGGTTTGAGTTGGTATTCTACAAGCCATTCCTTTATTTTAGTAGAGATACATGTAGTATAACTGATGGCATCATATAAAATTGGGAAAAATTTAGTTACAACCCTTGGCATATTGATCGTAATCCAATACCTCCAAAGGATCCACCTCAATATGAATACAAGGATGAATATTTTTTTAATGTGTAGAGATATTCTATGCAACATGAGTGGGAGATCATTTCATGTTTTTATAAGAATAAGTTTATAAATTCCACCGAATTTGAAATGATTGGATTTAGGGATCGTGATGTTATGGAAAATTGGAGCTATAACTTTGTGGATCAAGACACATCAAATTGTGTAATGAACTTCATATCCCAGAAGAAAAAAGTGAATGCAATTTTTACTATTGAATATGTAAACTATTATTTTGAAAGTTTAAGGGGAAAACAAAAAATATCATATAAATAAAATTCTTGAACATTATAGAGGAGGTGGTCATACAGAACCTTTTCATATGATTATCCAAGGGATTTTTGGTACTAGAAAATATTATTTGATTGGTGCAATTAAACATGCCTTAGAAATTGATTCCCTTCCTCATAAGATCCCCTTACTTATTTAGGATTCGATCAATGTTGTGGTATTCAACATATTTGCATCTACAATACACTCCACACTTCATATACTAGTAAGGGACATGATCAATTTACAAGGGTCATGTTTGATTACCTTACAAGAGGAGATGAGACATGTCAAATACATCCTTATCAATGAGATGAGGTTTATAGGGAAAAAATTGTTAACACAAATTGATGCTTGATTTCATCAAGTTTTTTTTGAAAATTGTATTGTTCATTTTAGAGGTAGATCAATTATATTGGTTTGTGATTTGGGACAACTACTTCCTATTATGGTGCATATGTATGTTAAGGAATTATGGAAATTATTCACAATTTTTGCAACTTTTGATATAGTGTTCAAAAAATATGGACAAGCGAATGATCATAAACATTTTCGACATCTACTAATGAATGTTAGAGATGCAATTCCAAATATAGAAGATTGGAAATTACTAATGACACATACAAACACCAATATTGATCATTCCACAAAAGATTCATTTGATAAGGTTATACATTTTGTTTGCAAAAAATTATGATGTCCACAATCACAATAAGTGTTGTTTGAGATCCCTAAATCACCCCATAGCATGTAGTGTTGCTACAAGAGAATGTAGCAACTACTTCATGGAAGCAAATGAGGAAAACTTGGACAATGAACTGCTTATTGTTGTTGGATCTAGGGTGATGATTACTTCAAACTTATGAAATAATGTAGGACTTGTCAATGGTGCCCTTGGGGTAGTCAAACATATGGTGCATAATATTGGAACATCCCCTCCTAAACCTACCACATATGTTTTAGTAAGATTTGATAACTATGTGGGGGTTCCATGAGATGAATTATTTCCTCAAATTATGCCTATTATACCTATTGAAAGAGGTGAAGATAGAAAAATTCCATTGAGAATTTCTTAGGGATTAATAATCCATAAGTCCCAGTGATTGACATTAAAAAAGGTAACTATTAATATTGGAAAGATAGAGTGGCATGGACTCATTGTTACTACAATATCTTGAGTTAAATATTTTCATGGGATTTTATCTCAACCTCCATTTCCATATGATTGATATGAAAAGATGGGAAAGTGCGTGGGTGTGTCTATGAGAAAATATGAAAAATATAGATTTGAGATCAATTACTGTGTAATATATCGATCATTCAATATATTTATCATATCACTTTGTTATTATTCAACTTCATAATGATATGGTGCAATATATATTTTATTCAATATCTTCATCATTTCACTTTGTTATTATTCAGTTTTGGGTAAAACCATGAATCTGGGTGTCTATTTTCCTTGTTTTTTGAGAAAATAAAATATATTCTCATAAGTTTTTCAACTTTCGGTTAACATAATTGTTTTTTTTGTTTAGAATTTCACTTTATAGTAAAAAAAAAAGATTTTCATGAATTTTGTTAGCTTCCTATTGGTTTTTTTTGAATTCTTTTTATTGACATTTGATATGTCATTTTAGTGATTGTTTGACAATATGTTCCTTAAAAATGAAGGTATTGATAATGAGTTATGTTTGTTGACACCAATTTACTCATTATTAAACTTTTGATTATGAAAAATGAAATATGCTGCAACAATCCAAACAAAATCTATTAAAGTATGACTATAGTTTTGAAGACAATGGACGAATATTATAATTATTACAATTTTTTGAATTTGACCAATCTGAAAAAGTTGTAGATTTTAAACACATTTAGATTGACACCATTTATCTGCCTTAATTTTTATTTAAAAGTAAAATCTAAAAGTACTCTTTTGAAGAGGACGGTGAAAGGTTCCACAATATAAATTTTCCATATTTTTTCACTGTGTATTATTGCAGATATTGATTTTTCATTTTATTGAATCATTATGTCATCTAAAAATAATATGCAGACATTTTTTTATAAAATGAACTAAAATTACTAAAAAATAATTAAATTGAATACAAATTGTATAAAAATAAAGTAGATTCAAGTTTGAAAATTTTGGTACTAGTTCTAAAACCAGACTCACAATATTTTAAGGAGTCTACTCCTCCCTAAGTTGGAGTAAGTTGAAGTGAACACATACTTTTCTGAAAAGTATCATAGTTACATGTTTTCGGCCGAAAGTTAGTTTTAACGAAAAATTGTTGTTATATTTAAAATTTGTGTTATATTTTTCAACGGTGTTGTTAGATTTAAGTTTCGGTTGAAAAAATAGTTCGGGCAAAAACTATTTCAGGTAAAAAAATCAAGAGTTTGACCGAAAGCATGTCATTACCAATTTTCGCGACCTGATTCTTACGGAATTGTTACCCAACTTCGTTATTTTACTCTTTTGTAATGATGTAAATTTCCTAATGTTTAGTTTAGTTTAAGAGATTAAATTTATTTTTTGATTGAAAAAATGATTTTAGATGGTAATTAGTAAATTTCAAAGGATCGAGTTCATCTGAAACATATGCGTATAATGATGATCATCTAAAAATTTCACATGGCTACTCACAATTGGAACGACGTAGATCCATCTTAACTATGGATCTATCATGTGCCGAGAATGATGAAATCCCTCAAGGTGCAAACCTTTCCTCAAGTTTTGTGATCTAAAAGAAGTTTTCACCTTAAGATATTTGATCCCTCTTTATACATACTAAATCCAAAATTAAGATAAATCTACATTAGTTTATGTTTACTTTATAATAATTAATGATTATATAAATGAATGATTTACATTAAAATTTTTCTTATAGCATTCACAATTCATCATAACATCTATACATCAATGGTGGTAAGTATGCCAACATACAATATTTAAAGATGTAAAAATAACATATCATAGATTACCATGTTTAACTAATTAATTTGATTTTCAAAATCGTGAATAACACATTTTAAGAATTTCAATAATCTCTCTATAAATAAAAAATGAAATTTTAAAAATAATATAAAAACATAGGTTTCCCACATCGTTTCTACTACTCTCCCCCTTCCACACAAAAATAACTACATGCATCACACACTATAAAAAAAAATTATTTAAAAAAAAAAAATGGGGAGAGATTTCCAACAATTATATATATTTAGGATTTGATTGTTATTATTTTCTAATAATGACAAATTAATTGAGAAAAACATGTTGTAGCTATAAAGTTCCATTTTTATATCTTTATTTTTAAGTAAAATAATTAATTAAAAATAATATTAAATTGATAATAACATATTTTTAAATATTAATACAATAGTTAATAAGGTAATATTGAAGATGGAAAAATAAGTAATACACTAGCTCATTTACTAAAATTCAATTTTTTCACAAAGACAAACAATACCATAATAACATTATAATCTATGTTATATGAAAATTATTAAACTTGAAAATTGTTCTAAAATTATGAATTTATGCATGCTTTATATTTATCTATTTCACTAGAATTTAAAGGTTCAGGTTCTTGTCGCCTTAGGCCATGGCTAAATGGATAAATCACTAGAGAATATATATCATATAATAAGGATTAATGTAAGTTTAATTATGATCTAGTTAAGGTTAATTTGATTGTGGCTAGGTTGATTCCTAGTATACTCTTATTTAGTTCTTGGAAGAAGCTAGTTTCCTTTCTATTTGGGAACAATGAAGTGACACATTCTAAAGCATTGACCCTTTCATCTAAAAAACACTCTTTTTTCTCAAGTCTTAATATCTTCTACTATTGCAAAATACACCATAAGTAATCAACACACAATATGTTGATAAACATGCTCAATCAAACAATGATTTGAGGTAATATATTCGATGAGCAAAGGATTAATCAGAGAAGAGGTGGGATTTATGGGTCAATTCTATGAAGTTGAAGGATGAAATAAAAGAAGAATCTATGTCCCAAACCTCTTCCATTCCACTCTATCAGTGATATGAAATCTATCCCAATACACATATTCACATGGATTCTTGCAAAACCCCCCATTTAAACCATAATCTACACCTTTGTTGAAGGGACTATCTCTACAACATGATGAAACCATATCAGAAAAACCTAAATACTCATTCGTAAATCATCAAATCTCAAATATTTGTAAACCCCTTTCTCATAATTACCTAATGCGAAGTTATAGGCTTACCAGGGCTACTAAAGGAATATCCTGAGTATTAATCTTGTATATGCAACTTGGTTGGAAAAGTCCTTTGTCTTTAAGAAGGGTGCATGCCTACGATGCCCATCAATGATAGTTAAGTGTGATGTTCATGCCAAAGTACTTTTAGGCCTAAAGATAACCAATAGGGTTATCTTTTTCTATGATATTGGTGTTCCATTCCCAATTTTGTTGGAATCATCTTTTATATTGATTGGGTTTCAAATTTTGGATGGATTAGTTCTAAGCTTGCATATTATATCACTGGTTGGAATTTTTTTTTTCCATTAGAGTCATTATAGACTAGAAAGGAGATAATATTTTTAGATATGTAGGATTGGTTTTTGGAAAATAATGTGAAGGTAGATAGGAAGGGATGTTTTCCATACCTAAGGGAATGTAACTTTTATTTTTGTGAAAATAATTGAAAACAAATTTATGGAATGTACATTTTTTATATTTAATAAAATGTTATGACTTTCATCCAAGAAAAAAAAAACTAATGCCAAGTTTCATTGTTAATTATGTTGAGGAGGTCATAGTTAGTCACATAGATGAATGTTTCTGCATTGATGTTTTTGTTCAAATAAAGAATATGTTTCTACAATCTAGAATTGAATCACTAAAACAACCTGTTATCGCATAAGTTGTAGGTTGGGAAAAGCTCAAACCAACCACCAATTGGTGACAACTTAGAGAACACCTACCCATTGTCACCTTAGGTAGGTGTTCTCGTCACTTTAGAGGTGAGGTATTCACCTCAAGAGGGGAATCTCGATGACCCTGGGGGAAATGAGATGGAAAGTGAGATGTATGAATAGAAGCCCCTATAGGTCAAGTTACTAGATGGAAAATGGAACTTGGTGATGAGTCTTGAGGGTTGTTTGAGCTTTCCAAAGTCTTAAGTGACCTTCTAAGAATGTTTATACCTGCCCGAGACACAATAGAGCCAAGTGTACTTGTAATATGTTAGGTGGAAAAACAAGTTAATCTTGATGTCCCTAATTGTAGAAAAATCAATGATATATATCAACATGTAAAATATAATAGAGGCTTCAAAATAAGTGCTAAAAGTCTATTTGAATAAGCAAGAGACAAGCTAGTAAAGACTAGTTTAACTCAAGAATGAAAGAGCAAGACTTTAGCATAAAAGCAAGGCCATCATATAATATCTATGTGGTGAAAATTATCAGCCTTATTTATGTAGAAAACCAAGCCTTATAAAAAAAAAATAACCAACAAAAATAACACTAAATTATCCTAAAATATATGCCTAGGTTAGTAGTTAGTTAGGGAAAAGTTTTAACAAGTTTCTAGGGTTAGTTTAGGAGTTATCTAGGTTTAGAGAGTTAGATCTTTGGAACCCTAATGGTTGTAGATTAGTTTTATTACAACAACAATTTTTAGTGGGTGAAAGGGGACGCCTCAATGAGGCAAGATAGCCTAAGTCTCCAAGCACAATACCCAAGTGAGAGAACTTCAACTTTTCACGTTTACCAATGCAATGTTTTATTTCTCCAATGCAATGACTAATGCCTTTGACTAATGGGTTAATGGGGTCAAAAGGTAAAGAGCTAGAGATACTACCTCCTTGGGGGTATAAATCCTCTTATTCCCCAAGGAAAGTAACCTAGCTAGGGTTTGGTCTAAGGGGTGTATGTCCTTATACTTCTTTAGCAAACCTTTGCAAAAAACAATTCTATGCTTAAATTTATGGTGGAGCTAAAGTAGGGGTGTATGCACTTATACTCCCTACCTAGACTTAGAAACAATAAAACTTGAGCTTGAATTACAAATGATAGCAACAAGTAAAATTTATTACCAATCCAAATAGCAACAAGATAAACCATAACATGCCAATATAAACCACCACAAATGGCTAGAAAATACCTCCAAGAGATAGTGCATCATCATCATGTAGTCCGTAACCAAATATAATACCATACCATATCACAAGAGAACAAAAATCTTGAAGGTAGTGAAAATTCCAGTCCTTAGCTCTTCACAATGGGAGAGTTATGTTATGAAAAGAGATTGACATGATCTTTATTTATACAAAATGTCTAAATCATAGTTTTTCCACTTAGTAAGGGTAAAACATAAGATAAGGGGTAAAAAACCCTTATCTTACCCCTTGAATAAAAACAATATTAAACAATTCATCTTAAAATTCACTTTTTCACAAATAAACCCTAAAAAGAAGATGATGTCACCCCTTTAGGGGACGTTTTGGCACTTTGAGCAAGTCATTGGAGAAGATTTGGAAGTTGTTGGGGCTCTTTGAGCCTCCTCATCATGTGATAATCCTTTTCCATGCATCATCCGGTGAAAATATGCCAAGTTTCAATGTGCAATCACTCCATCACCATCAAACCCCCTCAAGTATGATGTCAACCCTCAAAATATGATGTTTTTCTTCTCATAGGAAAATCATTTGGGTACTAGGGGTTGGATAAGATCCTCCATGATGTCAAGTAAGCCTCCAAAGGCATCTCTTTGTGATCCTATGTGAGGTCCTACCAAATCCAACATGTGGGCTCCTTGCCCCATGGAAGCCCAAGCTAGGCTTGTTCTCCCAAAACTGGCCACCAAGCAAGGTCCTGCAAAACAAAAGGGTACACCCTCCAAATATCTCAAGTCAAAGATATTATGACAAGTATAAACCATGTCTAATAAGAAAGGAACCTAAACATGTGCATCAAAAATACCTCATCAAGTTAAACAAAAGCTCAAAACCCTATACCATTGACCAAGTTTAAGTATGGGAGGGGTGTCATAGGAGTCCTATTGGGTAGACCAAAGCCATCATGTAGGGGATTCTCCCAAGGATGGCATTTTAAGGTTATGTAGTGGATGATGAGGTGGAAGGGGTTTAGATTTCATAGGCCTATGAGTTTCATGACATGCAAGGGCTCGTATTATCTTATTTATGGGTGCCTTTGTAGAGGGTGTGTGGCACCTTCGTTTTCCATGCACTTTTTGCAAGCCCATATTCTTGACATTCAATATTTCTTTCATGTTTTAAGGAATGAGTTGAAGGCCATTGTCCTGGCGTGGTGTCCAGATAATGACAATGTCACTAAAAAATACCTCGCAGAAATGAAAAGGTTGGGTTGTGATGAGACCCCCTTTCTCTCAGTTGTGTAACTAAGAGCCACTACCCTGGCTTGGTCACCAGATGATGGTAATGTCATACTACTAAATAACCATGATCATGATAGGTTGGCTCATGATGAGACCTCCCATCCTCCAACTAACCCTATAAGCATTCATTATCATTCAATTTTGTAGGTCCCCATTTTCTTACAGAGAATTGTTTCATTGCTTTCTCAGGGATCCCCAGGAAAGCAATCTAGAAGGTTATATCTAGGATTTTATATTTATAGCCAACAACAATCCCTCTGGGGCTTCAACCCCTTCTTCCCATGAAATGAGGTGCATTCCCTTCTTGGGTCACTAAAGACAAAGGGCCTAAAAGAGGGAAACATGATGTGAATGTGATGAGCAGAAAGTGGTATATATGGTTGGGAATGGTACGATAACCCCTCAAGGGACCCCCGGTTGCAAACCTTCTCCAAATTTTGGCCACTTACTAGGAAATATATGACACTCACTAAGGTGAAACAAGGTCAAAAGCATAATTTCCAATAAGGCATTCTATAATCAAAAGTAGCTTAAATACAACATGCTTAAATGCCTTAAATATTAAGGTGATTACCTGCCACACTACCTAACTTGTACCGCATGGAGAAAGACCCGTATTCCTTACATAAGCTAGTTGGTGTGGTTGATGCACTAAAAATGGATCATAATGTGGTGATAGAGTGGGCTTCCATATGTGCAAGTGGACACTATTGGTCATGTGATCTCTCAACACTACATATCTACAACCCAAGGGCCTCGAGACATGATCTCCTTCGTTACCCCACAAAATGGGGATAACATCTGGCTCCTACTCGGGGACATGCGCTCATCGTAGAGTGCATGAGAACCACAACATATACTGGTAGACCCGTGCCTACACTTAAAAAAAACCCATCAAATCTAGGGTGGTTCTATCACCCTTAGTCCATACACATCCAAGTCAAAAAATGAAACTAATCTAAAAAATAAAATTTTAGCATATTTTAAAAAATTTATAAACTAAGAATGAAATCAAAATGCAAGTAGAGAAAAATTAAATATGAAATACATCTAAACTAATATGAGAAATCAAGATGAAAATAAAAGGAAAGAAATATGATCTACCTACTTACCTGGGGCCTTGGGGCCTTGAATATCAGGTGATGGGTGATGTTAGGTGAAGTCATACAACCATTGCAACCAACTGATCATCTCATCAGAGTATCTCCCCATTTGATTAATCATGTAATATAACAAATGTAAGCCAAACACATAATAATCATGGGTATATACACATATAATCGATCATGAAATAAAACTCATGGAGATGGGTGGGAGGGAGGAAATCTTGCTGGAAAGTGAAAACATCATCCCGATCATCCCACCTGGAAGTGTATCCACAAGCCTGATCAATCCATCTCTGGAGAAGGCTACCAAATGTAGACGATGGATTGTATTCATCTTCACTTAGAAAATCACTGCTCTCTAAAGGCTTAGAAGAGATAAGAGATCCCAAGAAAACATTTTGGTTTCCCATACAAGGGGAAATGGGGTAAGGCACAATCTTATGTCTAGAGAAAAACTCCTTCCTTGGACTTAGGAAATGTCGCTTCTCTGTCTGCAAATATTCACCCAAAATATCAACATGAAAGTACTTTCGTTTGGTAGTCTGGACCTTGGACTGCTTTGGGCTGGCCACGACCCGATGTCTATCAAAATATGAGCACAATGGTTGAAAATCCTCATAGAAAAAATATGCATCCTTAAAAGGGTATGTATCAAGGGATGTCTGAATATCAACCTGAGTACGATGTGATGAGTCATCCTTGAATGAATGAAACAAATATGTAACCATATCATCACCAGGTTGCCAAATGTCTAAATCATATATGCATGAAGACCAATCCTCTGATGATGAAAACTTAACCCCTTTTTCTTGAGAGCTACCCTCAATATCATAAACATGGTCTCTATAAAAAATGAAACGACCAAAATCCCATCTATGTCTCCCAACCTATATGAAATCATCAATGTGTAGATCAGTGATGTCAGAGAGGTTTTGCATGAGATCATCTACATCATTGAATATAATCATTTCTTCATCTTCATGTGTAGGAGGAGAAAAAGGATGAATGATATCATCTTCATCAAGCGGGAGCAAGGATACCAATGTTTCCTCATCTAGATGTTGTACTTCATCAGGGTCTTCATCATTGAGATATTATTGAAAACTTTCTTCATGAATATGTTCTTAGACCATGTATTTCTCATCTTCACTAAGATCAAAGAACTCACCATTATGAACTTGATATCTAACAAGTTTGTAGACTTCCTCGGGCATGGAGAGAGGTTCATCGTCATTTGGGAAGTTTTTCTGGTACCCATACTTCTTGGTTACAACATTATATAATGAATTTGTTCCAAAATATGCAATGGCCACTTCCAAGGATGAGTTTAGGGTAGGAATTTCATCATAATTGTCGAGGATGATGTCATACTCTTCTTCACTCTATTGAAATAACTTAACCATAAATTCCTTGTCAGGACAAATTTTCATCAATTTTTTATAAAACTCATAATATTCATTTGCACTTCACTTGAGGCACTCAAAAATTTCCTCATTGCTATTGTCAACTTCTTGTCTTTCAATTGTTGTTTCAACAAACTCTGGAAGAAGTGTTTCTCTCAAGCCTTCAATAGGATCAAGGTCAAAACCTTCTCTCGAAAAAATTTCCTCCAGTTCATGGATTGTATCTTCAAGACTTTGAGATTCTTGTCCCCAACGTTTAAGGAATTCTCTAATGAGGATTGTTAAAGAAGATATACTTCTTGGCTTGCAAGAATGCTTGATCCAATCCCTTTTTTCATTTACCAAGGATAGAAAGAAAAATTGTAGGAATACATTCTCATGTAGTACATTTTCATAGTAGATGCATCTATTAAACTCAATAATGTGTGCTACGATCGACAATGGATTACCATCGAACTTTGGGAGGACATTGAATTGGTTTATCAAGCACTTGTTTGGGTATCCATAAATATATTCACGATCCAAGGCCTTGTATGATTCATGAAAGAGCCACAGAAGCATGCTTCCATTACTTAGGGTAATACCTCAATAGATTTGCCACATGATCTTAAGGCTCATCAAAGGATGGAAAGGAGAAAAAAGGGGAAAAGTGTTGGAAGAGGAAGGGTTCTAGGAAGGTGGAGTTGCCAGATGAGCTTCAAGAGGATCACATCAAGAAAGGTGGAAAGGGAAAATCCCTTAGGTGGAGTCACCATGCAAGCTAGGGAAGAGGCTTTGGGGTATCTTTCCAAAGTGTCGTTAGGGTTCAGAAGAGGATTCAAAATCCTCCCTGACAATAGTGCCAAAATGTTATCGCACAAGTTGTAGGTTCGGAAAATACCAACTCAACCACCAATTGGTGACAACTTAGAGAGAACCTAGCCATTGTCACCTTAGGTAGGTGTTCCCGTCACTTTAGAGGTGAGGTAGTCACCTCAAGGGGGAAATATCAGTGACCCTAGGGGGAAATGAGATGGAAAGTAATATGTACAAATGGAATCCCCTGTAGGTCAAGTTAATATGTGGAAAAGGGAACTTGGTGATGAGTCTTGAGGGTTGTTTGAGGTTGCCAAAGTCTTGAGTGACTTGCTGAGAATGTTTATACTGCTCGAGACACAAGAAATCCTAGTGTACTTGTAAAATATTAGGTGGAAAACCAAGTCAATCTTTTTGTCCCTAATTGCAACAAAAATCAATGATATATATCAACATGTAAAAGATAATAGAGGCTGAAAAAAGTGCTAAAATTCTAGTTGAATAAACAAGAGACAAGCTAGTAAAGACTAGTTTAACTCAAGAATGAAAGAGAGAGACTTTAGCATAAAAGAAAGGCTATCATATAATATATCTGCAGTGAAATTGATCAGCCTTATGTCTGTAGAAAACCAAGCCTTATAATAGAAAATTTAACCAACAAAAATAACACTAAATTAGCCTAAAATATGCACCTAGGTTAGTAGTTAGTTAGGGTGAAGTTTTAGCAAGTTTTTAGGGTTAGTTTATGAGTTATCTAGGTTTAGAGGGTTAGATATATGTATCCCTAATGGATATAGGTTAGTTTTATTACAAAAACAAGTTTTAGTGGGTGAAAGGGGATGCCTCAATGAGGCAATATAGTCTAAGGCTCAAAGAACAATACCCAAGTGAGAGAACTTCAAAACTTCAACTTTCCATGTTTACCAATGCAATGTTTTATTTCTCCAATGCAACGAATAATGCCTTTGATTAATAGGTTAATGGGGTCAAAAAGTAAATATCTAGAGTTACTACCTCCTTGGGGATATAAATCCTGTTATTCCCCAAGGAAAGTAACCTAGCTAGGGTTTTGTCTAAGGGGTGTATGTCCTTATACTTCCTTAGCAAACCCTTGCAAACAACAATTCTATGCTTAAATTTATGATGGAGCTAAAGTAGGGGTGTATGAACTTATACTCCCTACCTATCCTTAGCAACAATCAACCTTGATCTTGAATCACAAATGATAGCAACAAGTAAAATGTCTTAACAATCCAAATAGCAAAAAGATAAACCATAACATGCCAAGATAAACCACCACAAATAGCTAGAAAAGACCTCCAAGAGCTAGTGCATCATCATCATGTAGTCCATAACCAAAGAGAACACCATACCATAACAAAAGAGAACAAAAAGATTGAAAGTAGAGAAAATTTCAGTCCTTAGCTCTTCACAATGGGAGAGTTATGTTATGAAAATAGATTCACATGATCTCTATTTATACAAAATGTCTAATTCATAGGTTGTCCACTTAGCAAGGGTAAAACATAAGATAAGGGGTAAAAAACCCTTATCTTACCCCTTGTATTGAAATAATATTAAAAAAATCATCTTAAAATTCACGTTTGCACAAAGAAACCCTAAGAAGAAGATGATGTCACCCCTTTAGGGGATGTTTTGGCACTTTGAGCAAGTCAATGGAGAATATGTGGAAGTTGTTGGGGATCTTTGAGCCTCCTCATCATGTTATAATCCTTCTCCATGCCTCATCCAATGAAAATATGGCAAGTTTCAATGTGCAATCACTCCATCACCATCAAACCCCCTCAAGTATGACATCAACCCTCAAAAGATGATGTTTTTCCTCTCATAGGAAAATTGTTTGGGTACTAGGGGCTGGATAAGATCCTCCATGATGTCAAGTAAGCCTCCAAATGCATCTCTCTGTGATCTGGTGTGTGGGCCTACCACATCCAACCTATGAGATCCTTGCCCCATGGAAGCCCAATCTAGGCATGTTCTCCCAAAACTGGCCACCAAGCAAGGTCTTGCAAAAAAAAAGGGTATTCCCTCCAAAGATCTCAAGTCAAATATATCATAAAAATTATAAACCATGTCTAATAAGAAAGGCACCTAAACATGTGCATCAAAACTACCTCATCAAGTTAAACAAAAGATAAAACCCCTATACAATTGACAAAGTTTAAGTATTGGAGGGGTGTCATAGGAGTCCTATTGGGTACACCAAAGCCCTCAAGTAGGGGATGCTCTTAAGGATGGCCTTTTAAGGTTATGTAGTGGATGATGATGTGGAAAGGGGCTTATATTTCATAGGCCTATGAGTTTCATGATATGAAAGGGCTCGTATTATCTTATTTATGGGTGCCTTTGTATAGGGTGTGTGACACCTTCATTTGTGATGCACTTTTCCCAAGCCCATATTCTTTTCATTCATTATTTTTTTCATGTTTTAAGGAATGATTTGAATGCCATTGTCTTGGCGTAGTGTCCAGATAATGACAGTGTCACTCACAAATACCTCACGGAAATGAAAAGGATGGCTCATGATGAGACCCCATTTCTCTTAGTTATGTACCTGAGATCCACTACCCTGGCTTGGTCACTAGAATATGGTAATGTCATACCGCTAAATACCCATTATCATGATAGAACGACTCATGATGAGACCTCCCATCCTCCAACTAACCCCTAAGAATTCATTATCATTTTTATTTTTAGGTCCCCCTTTTCTTACAAAGAATCATTTCAGTTCTTTCTCAGGAATCCTTGGGCGAAGCAACTGGAAGGTTAATATCTAGGATTTTATCTTTGTAGCCAACAATAATCTCTCTAGGCCTTCATCCCCTTCTTCCCATGAAATGAGGTACATGCCCTTCTTGGGTCACTAAAGACAAAGGGCCTAGAAGAGGGAAACATGATGAGAATGTGATGAGCATAAAGTGGTATGTATAGTTGGGAATGGTACGATAACCCCTCAAGGGACCCCTAGTTGCAAATCTTTCCCAAAGGTTGGCCACTTACTAGGAATTCTATGACATTCACTAAGGTGAAACATGGTCAAAATCATAATGTCCAAGTAGGTGTTCTATGATCAAAATTAGCTTAAATACAACATGCTTAAATGCATTAAATACTAGGGTGATTACTTGCCACAATACCTGACTTGTACCACATGGAGTAAGACCCATCTTCCTTCGAAAAGCTAGTTGTTGTGGTGGATGCGCTGAATGGATCAAAATGTGGTGATAGAGCAGGCTTCCATATGTGCAAGTGGACACTATTGGTCATGTGATCTCTCGACACTCCATATTTGCAACCTAAGGGCTTTGAGACATGATCTCGTTAGTTACCCCACAAAATGGGGATAACACAACCCATTGGCATTGTGATCACACTCATCATTCCACCTATTTAGGTTTAAAAATATCATTCCAAAATTGCATTCTAATAATGAAATACCAAATACGACAAATTTCCTTCTTCAATCTTGTTCCTTTGTAATAGTAACAATTAGAATAATATCAAGATAAATACAAACATACCAAATTCATTTAGAAAAACATTAACAACCTTAACTACTTGAATAGTTTTATACACCTTCGAGAGAAACTTCTCAAAACACTTTAAAGGCTCATGCTTTCTTATAAAGATTTATTCACCTTGTAATTCCCATACAATCCTATTAATCCAATGTTAATTGGATAGCAACATTAAACATAAAATCAAAACACTTTAAAGGTTAATACTTTCTTATAAACATTTATTAACCTTGTAATTCCCATGCAATCCAATTAATCCATTAATCCTAATAATCCAATGTTAGTTGGATATCAACATTAAACATAAAAGTATTTTGCATAGATATCCATATCCATTCCCTAGATTTTAAAACAAACTTACAAACTCCTTCACGTTGTGGCCAAACAAAATCATGTTCTCAATAAATATAAAAGAGATTAAATAATCAAATAAACATCATACATAGGTAAGTACTTCTATTACAAAAATCTAATGTCAAAAAATTATTTTAACGGATGTTGAAGCATTGAGGAAAACAACCCACTTCCAACCTAAGGAAAATTAACACCATGAAAATTACATAAATCCATTTGAGGTTGGACTAAATATAAATCCATTTGAAGTTGGAACTAAGAGTAGAAAAGGGTACTCTTGAACTATGTGGTGTGAATCCAAAATTACAATAATTCATTTTGTATATGAAAAATATGCATATAGATGTAACCATGATATTACTTTTTGAAACATGAAAACAATATATAAGTATTGTTGGATCATGTTGTCATTGATGCCAAAGGTTTTATTGATTGAATTCAAAGGATTGATGTCAAGTGATCGATTGATGTCAAAGGAACAATGTCTTGTCATAGCATACTAATGTAATATGCATTGTCCTTGATATGAATGGATAGATGTCAAGTAGAATCATAGTCCTATGATGATGAAGATGGATCAATGAGTTTTCATTGATACATGATGCAAATATGAAGATGGATCGATATGGTTTCTTTGATATATGATGCATAGTTGGATTGATTTAAAGATGACTCATTATTGTCTTATTATGGTTGATAAGGAGTGCAAATGGATGGACTCCAAAGTGGTCCCCTTATTGTGAAAGCCCTCACGGGAAGATGCTTTGCAGTTGAGTTATCCTAGAAGTATGATTGGAGAACCCATGCTTAATTGTGGAATAATGATATGAAGATTAGTGAATTTGTCAGTGAAACTATCCTAGATGGATAGTGCTTGTCATACCATTTCTGGTGGTATGTGGAACACCACATAACTCCTCATGGTTTGAGATTTATGGCCTTACGGAGTTGGAGGACCCTCATATGATGGATTGAAGCCCCAAAAGGTCAAAGAAGTCAAAATGCCTACAAAGAAGATATTATTTAAATAAAGAGAAACAAATATTTAAATAATAAAGTATAGTGACAAAGTCAAGGAAGATTATTTTAATAATCAAATAAATGGAGAACTTTCTATTTATGGAAAGTATTTATGAAAAGGTAAACCCTAAAATGAGGAAAGAAGGTTAAGTGGTTAGGTGAATATTGGATATATGGACAAGTGGAAAATTGGGCAAAGTTGAACATAAATGACTATGTGGGCCAAGTGACCTAGAAGATGATTCTAAGGAAGCTACTTGGAGAGTATAAATAAGAGGCAAGGGGTCTCTTGTAATATATCTCTTGAGCATGTATTGTAGATCTATTCTGAGAGAGAGGAGATCTGGAGGATCTCATGGATGCATCAAAGTTTCAGTAAGTCTGAGATCATGACGAAAAAAATCTCGAAAGTTTAGAAACCCTAGTTTCTGAAGTATACGTGGGCTGCAGTGAGCTAGGGTGCGTACATACGTAGACTGTATGAGGAAAGAGCGCATACAATGGATGAAGTCATGAAGACTTGTGTGTGAGATGGTACCTAGCTCTTGAAGACTGAAGCAAGTTCTAGATCTTCATTCTATGGGTTCAGATCTTCCATAGAAACTCTGGTATGGTTACATTGTTGTCTTGATGGATACTCTTGCTTGTTGTATTGTGAATTCTTAAGGCATTATTGGTATGGTTGTTGTGATTTGGTTTGTGTTGGTTGATGAAGTGAGCAACACTCTTATGAGTCAGTACTGATATGATTTCTATAGTATAATGATTGATTATACATGATTGAGTAGCATTCATATTGTATGGTTGAGAAGCATGAGTTAGTTGTTGGAGAGCTTGGATGTGTTGTGATTCGTTATGGGTCAGATTGGAAAGTGAGAGACATAAGCGAATGCGATTGAAGGTCGTAGAGGATCTAATTTCATCTTGAAGAGAAAACCCTAAGTAACTCAGAAGTGATATGTAGGATGTAGTACAGACTGACCGCATACATACGTGAGCTATACTACTGGTAGGGCATGTACATACGCGTGTTGCACTACCGACGGGTTGCGTACCTGTTGACAAATTTATATCTGTTGAGGATTGTTGCCTCATCTCAGTTGGTGCTGAGGGTGTAAGCCGAGTCTTGCATTATAGAGCTGGTGCTCTTGTAGAGTTGTACTCTATTCAGTTGTTGCTGATAAACCAAGGATTGTAGTCCGTAATAAAAAGAAAATTGTACATACATCTTGTGTTCTTTTTGTTCCTTGTGGTTATGATTTATTGATGATATATGTAGCTAATATATGTTGCTGATGCATGTTCAAATTTAACTG
>ML777356.1:620896-636291 GCA_009831015.1 Picea engelmannii
TGGTGTGTCCAACAAGTATATAATATAACTTATTTTTTTTAGAAATAAATATCAATTTAAAACATTTAAAATATAGATAATGATGATGAAAAACCATGTCAATGTTAAAACTGTTGGACATATTGTCATTCATGTGTTGTCATTGATGTCAACAGTCATGATAAGTTGTTATGATGGCAACATGAATCAATCATGATCAGTTATACAGTTGGCATTAGTGTAAAGATGGCCAATAATGTCTTTCCATGTGTAATGAAAGGTCAATGATGGAAAGAGAATGTCAAACAATAAGCAGAGAATCAAGGTTAATATCAGGAGCAAAAGTATACTAAAGATTGACAAAAGAACATCACCTTAAGGATGAAAGCAATTTGTGATTATTGTTGATCACAATGGGATTAAAAATATTCCTATGATCAAAGCTCAGGAGAATTAGCGACTGACTATCAGTGCATAAAAGAATGCACAAACAGTTATTAAAGCTCAGGAGAGTTAGTGAATGAAGAGCACATTCTTGAAATGTCGTCTAATCGATGGAAAGACTGAGAAATCAACCAAATTCACGGGAAAAGGTGAGAAGCCTCAACAGCCATCTGATCAAGAAATTGATGGTGTTGATCATCTCATATAACGGACATCGGTCATATGAGTGACTGTGGGCTTGAGGACCATTGGAGGATCAGGACCGTCAGATCTGCAAGCCAGATCAATGACAGAGATAGATTGCAGAGATCGGAAGGAGAATTAAATGACTCGCTAGTTACAATACCGCAATTGGTCTATATCATCAAATATCATAGACTCGAATATCGATGACTATGGTTGTTCCAACAAACAATCAGATTCAGTCGGATTGAGCCGTGACCGTCGGATGTGCAATCGCCAGATCCATGACAAGGATAGATTGTGGAGATCATAATAAGTATTAAACATCACGCTATTTCCAATCCCACAATTAGTTAGGACCATCTGATCTTACAGCTTCAAAGATCGAGGATTGTGGTTGACTCACCAACAACGCACAACTTCAAATTGTGGAGTTTGGGTGTCAAGTTAAATCACTCGTAAGTTGTGGTTTTGCAATCATCATCGACCTTTAATCTGCTTCGAAGAGTATACATCGATCGTAAGATCCAATCAAGTGGAAGGATAGGATAAGAGGGGAAAAAGTTGAGATCTCGATTATCTGAAATCCCATCAGCCGTCAGATTAAAATTAAGTGGAAGGACAAGATATGATGAAAGATTCGATATCTTGATTATCTGAAATCCCATCAGCCGTTGGATCTTTTTTGAGTGGAAGGACAGGATAAGCGAGATGAAATATCTGAGATCTCATTTATGCAAATTTTCGTCAACCGTCGGATTGATTTAAGTGGAAGGATAGGATAATCAAGGGTTAAGATCTAAGATCTCAATCACTCGAATATCTGTCAACCTTCAGATCATTCTAGTGGAAGGACAGGATAAGCTAGAAGAAGAGTCGTTGGATTTAATCCAAGGCTAAGCAGTATCACAGATAGATCAATCCGTCGATCTAAAACATTGATCAACGAACAACATTTGTTTCGGGTTAAAAGATGTGAGGAGGTTACACTCCAGAAAGTTTGATATTTGAAATTCTTGAAGTCTGGAGACTCAGAGAGATGAAATAAGTTCTTGACCATCAGATCATCCGAAGTAAGCCTCAATCATTCGATTCAAGGGGATATGTGGTAGACCACGTTAGCAAACCACATCAAGAAGGATGTGTGGGATATCTACGTCAACAGACCACATCAGCACTGACATATGGCATATCACGTCAACAGACAAAGTCAATAAGGATGTGTGGCAGACCACGTCAGCAAGGACGTATGGTAGACCACATCAGCAAGGACATGTGGCAGACCATGTCAGAAGACCATGTTAGTAGGTACACATGGAATAATCATATGATGACATGTGTCAAGAGGAAATTGGCTCGTGCCATGTCAACATGTGACGTCAAATAAGTTATGTCACTCCAGAAGGACAGAATCCTGAAGTAGACATGGTTCATTGGATCTAAAGAACCACTTCAGGTGCATTCTTATTCGTCGATATACTACAGTGGAAGGATAGCGTAAGTTGAAATAGACGAAGTCCCAGAGTAAATGGTGGCCATCCATCTCAATGTTTGATTAAGTTCGAGCCGTCGGATTGAAAAATAAAAGGATGAGTGTAAGTATTAAATCTGACAATTGATCAGTTTCCACGAATAAACGTAAACCGTATGATCTGTTTGGGAAATCTGATTTAGAAGTTTTGAAAGGTTTGAAAATTTAAAATCTCGAAGTTTCGAAGGGTGAAGTTCTGTCAGCCATCCATCTCATCGGGAGATTGAATCATGGCCATTGATTCTGATAAGCGCTCAAGCGATCGTTTGGCCTAGCGCATGGTCACTGCATATGGTCATATGAAATAAGAAAAATAAAGGTAAATATTAAATAATAAGATCGTGGTTCTACGCCTATGGTCATATGAAAATGGTTTGAAAGGAGCGCCTCATACATATTTCATTCGACAGAGAGTTACACCAGAACAATACAGAGAATTGATAAATAATCGAATATGATCTGTGGGTGAACTGAGAACGCAACAGAAGCACAAGTACGATCTAATGAGTTGATCCATGTCTGTGATCAACTCATGAGGATAGATGAATCAATACATAACCATGATTAAAAGAAAGTTAAATCATGAAAATATGAATAAAGAATAAAAAGGAAAAAACAATATTAATTAAAGTTTAAAATTATCATTTTAAATGAAAAGGTACAATGGTTCAAATATCAAAATACACAATGCTTCAAACTAACACCAGTTGGAGGACTATATAAACAATAAATAATGGTGAGAAGATATGTAGTTGAATTTGTTGAAGTATATATATTTATATATAATGGATTGAATGAAAGTTCATTCTATCAGGTTGGTTCCTGTTTACAAGCTGGGTCTTGTATGAGGATTGGATTCCTCACATCTTAGTTGGATCTGAGATCAACAAGTTGGGACTTTTTATGAGGATTGGATTCCTCATTTCTCAGTTAGATCTGAGAACTACAAGCTGTGTCTTGTAACAAAGAGCTGGGTCTCTCATAATTGTATGAAGATGATATTCAAAGATTGATATTATGTATTCATTCAAGTTATTTAAATAAATAAAGTATTTATTCTTATATATATATATATATATATATATTGATTGAGAAAATGAAATAAATATTTGTTGTTCAGTTAATTTGTGAAAAGTGGAAAAATTTCCAAAGTTTTGTGACACTGATTCACCCCCACCTCTCAGTGTCAAGTACCCATTTTCATCAATTGGTATCAGAGCAGGTTCCTTTGGCACATTTTAGACACTAAAGGTAGATTCAGAAGAAATGGGTGGACAAATTTTTATCTCCACAAATGAAGCTCCCTTATTTGATGGAACATATTATTTATCATTGAGGGAAAATATGAAAAGATATCTGAAGTCAAGAGGATCTAGAGTTTGGGATTCAATAGTAATCAAGCCTTGGCACTTAACTACTTCAAAGAGAAAATCCAAAACTGCAAAAGAAGCAAGAGAAATAATTCAGTAGCCTTAAAAGCAATTCAGGATGGATTAACAGACCAAGTCAAAGAAAAAATGAAGCACTACAAATTTTCTAAAGAGTTATGGCTTCAACTAGAAAAATGTTATCAGAATGAAACACAAGAAGAAGAGAAATCATATCAAAGTGAGCAACAAGAATCATATACAAAGGATTCCTGTTAGAATAAAGAACAAAACTTAGAAGAAGAGATTTCTTATCAAGATAATGAAGAAGATAAAGAAAGGGAAAATTGCAATCGGATTGAAGAACATAGTGTAGAGAAAAATATTTCTAATCAAAATGAAATACATGATTTGATGCAAATCTTAGTCAACAGTGAGGAAGACAACCTCATCAAGGAATTGAACAATTCCTTAGTAATCACTAAAGAAAGATTACATAATCTTAAAACTGATGTTCTGGCTACTATAGGAGAGATTCGGTTGGAACCAGGAAATTATATGCATACTAAAGTTCTTGTGGAGGCTCTTGATAGTCTTGAGCACACAACCCTGTGCACTTTAGAAGAGTTGGAGAAAATCCAACAGAAAGATATGATGCTACTACAAAATCTAGATCAATCTAACCATGAAGAGCGTGAACAAAAGTTTCAGCTAGAAAACAAAGAAGATGAGATAAAAAGTTTGAAAACCAAAGTTATTAATCTAATAGATGAGATGGAAGAATTAAAGAAACATGACAGTAAAAGAAAATAAGTATTAAAAGAATAAAAAAAAAATTATGTTAACATTTATCCCATAGATGAAGTAGAAGAAGAACTATCAAAGGCCAAACAAAAAGTTGATTGGAGTCTCTATGTATACCACTATGACCATAATGAATCAGACTATAGTTTTCTTCATGACTACACTAAAGAATTTCTTGAAAAGAGTCAAAATCATATCATGGAAATAAAGGAAATACTCAAAGACAGTGAAAAAATCATATCTGATCAAAATATTCAGTTAGAAGAAAAAGAAGAGGAGATTGAGAAATTGAAGAATGAAATCAGTCAGGCAAAAGAAGAAACATGTCATAAGCTAGAAGCATAAGTTGTGAATCTTAGAAAGGAGGTTGAGAAGTCAAACACTCAACTTGAGGAAATTAAAGAAAGTAAAGAAAACCTAAAAATCCAGTTAACAAGGAAAGGAAATTCTTACCACATGTTGGAATTGGAAATCATCAATTTCAAAAAGATTAATGAAAGTACTAATGCATATCTAATGACTAAAATTGAAGAAGCTAAGAAAAAGGAAGAATCCCAAAAGATCCAAATAACTAAAAAGGAAGAATCATGCAAAATGTTTGAATTGGAAGCCATCAAACTCAAAAGGATTCAGAGAGAATACGAGAAAGAAATCAAAATATTGAAAATTATTTTTTTTGATCTAACAAAATATATGGAATAATTGAAGACATATGACAAAACTATTAAATGCAGAGAAGTCTTGTATGAGACAGAAGAAATAGTCATCAATCTAAAGACTCAACTTGAACATGCTAAAAAGGTGGAAGAAGCCCTGAAAATCCAGTTGACTAAAAAGGAAGAATTATGCCACATATTGAAGTTAGAAATAGTCAATCTCAAAAGGATGAATGAAAAGACAAATAAGATTGTCAATTTCAAGAATAGCTCAGCTATCCTATATAAGATTTGGAAAAGCCAAAAATCAGCTGATGAAAAAACTGGTCTTGGATACAATAAGAAAGAAGACAATAACAAATGGAGTATTATTTACAAACATGAGAAAGGATCATCCTTCTTAAAAGGAAAAGATTCAAGTACAAAGAAATTACAAGTCATGAACTTTGTTGAGGAAGACAACTATAGAAGTAAAAAGGAAGAAGAAAATCAAATGACAGATCCTTCAAGCCAAAATAAAATCAAGAAAGGAAACACCTTCAATGACTATTGTTTTTCTTGTCATACCTTTGTCCATAAAGAAATGGATTGCAAGAAACTAGAGAAAGGATATACAAGAAAATCCAAAAACTCAATTAAATGTTGGAGATGTAATTTTGTCGGGCACACAACAAAATTTTGTCATACAATGAGATGTTACAACTGTGATAGGTTTGGGCATAAATCCCAAAACTGCAAGAATACAAAAAGTCAATATTTGAATAAGTCATTCAATTCAGTGACAAAACCTAATAAAAGTTGGAACAAGAAAGGAGATGACAAATCTCCAAAAACACAATTAGAAAGAGAAGATCCAAAAAGCATAATATCTCACAAGAAGATATGGAGAAGAAAATCTAAAGGAGAAAGCAAGAAAAATGTTATTACACCTGAAAATGAAGAAACTAATAATAAGAACATGATGGGTAAAAATCTTAATAAACAATGTGAAATTCAATATGAGATAAATCAATATCAAGAAAAGGAAGTACCTATAGAAGAATATGGGACAATAATTTTTTTTTGATGATGTCATAAGTTGTTAGCAAAACAAAAAAGGAAGTTTAAATTGGTTTTTGAAAAATCAAAGGATTATGCCAAAGACTTTCTAAATTAACATATTGAAAATCTTGACTATCTATGGATTAGTGGTCAAAATAAAAATCATTGGTAGGATTAATTGTAAAATACAAAAAAAAAAGGTAGTAGAGAAGTTTAAGGAGTATCATTCAACAAAGATCAATTGATAACAAAATTGGTATTTAAATCAATTGGTATAATTCCTCAATTGATATTCCTGTAAAATATCAAAAACGAATAAAAAGTAGATCAAAAATATCAGTAAGATTCATACTCTTGTTCTATTTGACAAAGGAAAGTCAGTAAAAACTCAGGAGGAGTATTTTGATTATTGAATAAGAAAGTAATTAGATTAAGTTTTGAAAAAGACTTGATCACTACAAAATTTGTATCAAGAAGATTACTTAAACACAAAAATCCCAATAAACTGAGATAAGAAGTTAGTAAATTAACAGGAGAAGAGACCTTGTCAGGAAGAGATACCCTTTCATAAACAAAGGGGGAGAGTAGTCAGAAGAAGAGAGAGAACATATTGACAGGGAGAGTCATTTAGTTATGGTAGACAGAACATGATTCCAACGAGAGTTACCCAAGATCTTATTTTGGTCAACAAAATGCAGAAAAACAGAGGTTGATCATAAGGGGAGAAACCCTTTTCCATTGATGTCAAAGGGGGAGAGTAACTTCAAAGGAGAGAAGCATCATCATAGGGGGAGTTTGTGTATGAAGTTAATGTGTTTTCCTCAATGACAAAGGGGGACATTGTTGGACATATTGTCATTCATGTGTTGTCATTCATGTCAAAAGTCATGATAAGTTGTTATGATGGAAACATGAATCAATCATGATCAATTATACAGTTGGAATTAGTGTCAAGATGGCCAATAATGTCTTTCCATGTGTAATGAAGGGTCAATGATGGAAAGAGAATGTCAAACAATAAGCAGAGCATCAAGGTTAATCTCAAGAGGAAAAGTATACTAAAGATTGACAGAAGAACATCACCCTAAGGCTGAAAGCAATTCGTGATTATTGTTGATCACGATGGGATAAAAAATATTCCTATGATCAAAGCTCAAGAGAATTATCTACTGAATATCAGTGCATAAAAGAATGCACAAACAGTGATTAAATCTCAGGGAGTTAGCGAATGAAGAGAACATTCTCGAAATGTTGTCTGATAGATGGAAAGATTGAGAAATCGACCAAATTCATAGGAAAAGGTGAGAAGCCTCAACAACTGTCCGATCAGGAAATTGATGGTGTTGATAGTCTCATATAACGAACATTAGTCATATGAGTGACTGTGGGATTGAGGACTGTTGGAGGATCGTGACCGTCGGATCTGCAAGCTAGATCAATGACAGGGATAGATTGCGGAGATCGGAAGGAGAATTAAATGACTCACTAGTTCCAATCCCGCAATTGGTCTAGATCGTCAGATCTCATAGACTCGAATATCGATGACTTTGGTTGATCCAACAAACGATTTGGTTAAGTTAGATTGAGTCGTGATTTTTGGATTCACAATCGCCGGATCAATGACAGGGATAGATTGTGGAGATCACAATAAGTATTAAACATCATGCTATTTCCAATACTGCAATTAGTTAGGACCGCCAGATCTTACAGCTTCAAAGATCGACGATTGTGGTTGACTCACCAACAACGCACAACTTCAAATTGTGGATTTTGGGTGTCGAGTTAAATCACTTGCAAGTTGTGGTTCTGAAATCATCATCGATCATTAATCTTCTTCGAAGAGTCCACATCGATCGTTAGATCAAATCAAGTGGAAGGATAGGATAAGCGGGGAAAAAGTTGAGATCTCGATTATCCAAAATCTCGTTAGCCATCAGATTAAAATTAAGTGGAAGGACAGGATATGCTGAAATATATGAGATCTCGATTATCTGAAATCTTGTCAGCCGTCAAATCATTTTCAAGTGGAAGGACAGGATAAGCGAGGTAAAAGATCTGAGATCTCATTTATGCAAATTTTCGTCAGTTGTCGGATTGATTTAAGTGGAAGGACAAGATAATCAAGGGTTGAGATCTGAGATCTCAATCACCCAAATATCCATCAGCCATTAGATCATTCTAGTGGAAGGACATGATAAGCTAGAAGAAGAGTCGTTGGATTTAATCCAAGGCTAAGCAGTATTGCAGATAGATCAAGTCGTCGATCTAAAACCTTGATCAACGAACAACATTTGTTTCGGGTTAAAAGATGTGAGGAGGTTATGCTCTGGAAAGTTTGAGATTTGAAATTCCCGAAGTCCAGAGACTCAGAGAGCCAATATAAATTCTTGACCGTCGGATCATCTAAAGTAAGCCTCAACCGTATGATTCGAGAGGATATGTGGCAAACCACGTCAACAAACCACATCAACAAGGACGTGTGGGATATCTACATCATCAAACCATGTCAGCAATGACATATGACAAATCACGTCAGCAGACCATGTCAGCAAGGATGTGTGGCAGACCACGTCAACAAGGACGTATGGCAGACCATGTCAGCAAGGATGTGTGGCAGACCACATCAGCAAGGACGTATGGCAGACCACGTCAGCAAGGACACGTGGTAGACCATGTCAGAAGACCATGTTAGCAAGTACACATGGCATAATCAGATGATGATATGTGTCAAGAGGAAATTGGCTCGTGCCATGTCAACACGTGACGTCAAATAAGTTACGTCACTCAAGAAGGACGAAATCCCTAAGTAGACATGGTTCGTTCGATCTAAATAACCACTTTGGGTGCATTCTTATCTGTCGATCTACTACAGTGGAAGGATAACATAAGTTGAAATAGCCGAAGTCCTGGAGTAAATGGTGGCCATCCATCTCAATGTTTGATTAAGTCTGAGACGTCGGATTGAACAATGAAAGGATGAGTGTAAGCATAAAATTTGACAATTGATCAGTTTCTGTGAATAAACGTAAACTGCCCGATCTACTTGGGAAATCTGATTCAGAAGTTTTGAAAGGTTTGAAAAGTTGAAATCCTGAAGTTTCGAATGGCGAAGTTTCATCAGCCGTCCATCTCATCAGGAGATTGAATCGTGACCATTGATTTTGATAAGCGCTCAAGTGATCGTTTCGCCTAGCATCTGGTCACCACATATGGTCATATGAAATAATAAAAATAAAGGTAAATATTAAATAATAAGCTTGTGGTTCTACACCTATGGTCATATGAAAATGGTTTGAAAGGAGCACCTCATACAGATTTCATTCAACAGAGAGTTACACCAGAACAATACAGAGAATCGATAAATAATTGAATATGATTTGTTGGTGAACCGAGAACGCAACAGAAGCACGAGTACAATCTAATGAGTTGATCCATGTCTGTGATCAACTCACGAGGACAGATGAATCAATACACATCCATGATTAAAAGAAAGTTAAATCATGAAAATATGAATAAAGAATGAAAAGGAAAAAATGATATTAATTAAAGTTTAAATTTATCATTTTAAATGAAAAGGTACAATGGTTCAAATATCAAAAGACACAATGCTTCAAACTAACACCAGTTGGAAGACTATATAAACAATAAATAATGGTGAGAAGATATGTAGTTGAATTTGTTGAAGTATGTGTATTTATATATAATGGATTGAATGAAATTTCATTCTATCAAGTTGGTGCCTGTTTACAAGCTTGGTCTTGTATGAGGATTGGACTCCTCACATCTCAGTTGGATCTGAGATCAACAAGTTGGGTCTTGTTATGAGGATTGGATTCCTCATTTCTCAGTTGGATCTGAGAACTACAAGCTGGGTCTTGTAACAGAGAGCTAGGTCTCTCATAATTGTATGAAGATGATATTCAAAGATTGATCTTATGTATTCATTCAATTTATTTAAATAAATAAAGTATTTATTATTTTATATATATATATATATATATATATATATATATATTGATTGAGAAAATGAAATAAATATTTTTTGTACAATTAATTTGTGAAAAGTGGAAAAATGTCCAAAGTTTTGTGACACAGATTCACCCCCCCTCTCAGTGTCAAGTACCCACTTTCATCAAAAACTTACAATTGAGTATTTTTCATTAAAAAAAATTGACCAATAAGTTTATTAAAGAAATATTGCTTATAAAGAGTAAAGTTTATGCATATGGTTTTTTTAAATAAATTTAATAGAAAATTTGTCAATAGTTGTAGTTCTCTTTATTAAAATAAATTTGATGATGGAACTTTGTCTTTAGTAATTTTGGTTCATTTTAAAATGATCCAAATCACTTAAATTTTGAAATTAGTTTGTTCAGTTATTAACTCACTTCTTTATTTATTAGATATATATTTATTTTGTCAACTTTTCTTGAAATATGTAATTAAATTCAATGAATTTTAATATTTATTAAATATTCTTTATGTAACTTTTTTTTAGATATCAAAGTATCCGGATATAGATAATTTCAACAAACAAGAAGAAATTAAAGTGGAAAACTATAATTTATTCTTTGCCTCTCATGACATGAAAAATATGTGATATCACAACTACAAATCAATTCACATAGGTTGAGATGCTAAATGGAGAGATGGAAACAATTCAAGACACTATGTGAAGAAATATTATGTGGAAATGGGGATTGGAAATTAAGGAGTACTTTTTCCTACACTATGCAACATATTAAAAAATAAAGAAGAGGTCAAATCTGCATATCATAGACTAGGAATCACTGTTACATAGTGATTTAGTGAGAGGTACAACCAGGTTAGCTAAGAAAATGATGTGGGTAAGAAACATATGGTTAAGAGTTGAGTAGTCGAAAAAGCAGGTAGCCATTGATGTAAAGGGAAGGGGCCCAATATTAGTTGAGTAGACTAAGACCATGATTTGAGTCTTTTCGTTACAACACTAGCTCTAGTTATCATAATTTTTTACTTTATTCCATTGAAAAAGGGCGCACACAATGAAAACCATGTTGTCACATATAACCATTCGATCTGATGGACACTTTAATAACATGCATGTGTGTGTGCACACACACACACATTAAGAACAAAACTAGCTTATAAATGTGATATTAAGGGGCATAATTGATAGCAAAACTGTCAAAAAAATAAATTGGTAGGGAAGGGTGCCAACTAAATTATATTCCCACTTGCAACCAAATTCATTTATTTTTTGATAAATTTCATTTGGTGAGGTATACCATGTGAAAACATAACCCATATGCATAACTCGACACTCTGACATCTTCACTAGTAAACCAAAACCTCGTTGGTAATTCAAACAATTATAACTTCCATAAACCTTTTAATTAATACAAATCTTGATTCAATTATAAAATCGCAATCTAAATTCAAAATTTAAATGTTGGAAGCTCTCACCCCTCTACTCCCTAGTTGGCCCTCGGCCAATTCATAAACACTTCTCTATACTAACTTATACTAACTTGGTGTGATTGTCTAACACAATTCTATTGTTTGTAATTCACCCTATTATATTGACAACTACTTATCCTTTAATTTAACTCTCCATATCATGCTAAAGTCTCTTTAGTGACTAATCTAACTATTTCAATCCTTGCGCCATTCTTTATTCCACTCTCTTCTTGTTGCACTCGACCTATTTTTCATCATCATGTTACTGCACATGCACTTCTATGATTATCTTTTATGCAATGTATTTGTATTTTCATCGTGACAAAAATAATAACTTATTAGCATCGTTCTTATTCTTTTTTTCTAACGATATTTCCAACTCTTTCTTTTGTACGCCTTTCTCAAGTTCCAATGTTTTGTTATTTGTTCGACTTATCTTATATTTTACTTTGTCATATATGAGGGACTCCCCTTATATTCACTATTCATATACACCAATATTGCTTTGAGCCAATGAATTATAATGATTGATAGATTCATAAACAATCCATACAAATCATAATGAAAATATTAATATGTAACAAACACAAACATCATGTTAAAATTTTAAACCTTATTAGTCCTTGTCCTTAGTGCTGCAAGGAATAATAGTAATTGATTTTCCAATGTTTTATTATTCTGGTACGGAAACCAATGGATTTAACCAAATTTTAAGCAATGTCATGCACTTTTTCAATGCCCATTTGGTTTTTAGTCCAAAGTTTAACTTTGAGGCCTTATTTGGTCTCTTCCTGAGAAACCCCCGAACAAGATCTTAGCTTAAAGCACTTTGAGGTGCGTATTTTAGGAGTAAGTTTGTCGAACTCGAGTAATGCTAGAACTAAGTCTAGCATTAGATCTTGACATTAAATGTTAAAACTTTTTCCAATCTTAACCATCAGAATTCCCTTGACTTGCCACCTTATTGGCATTGTCACACGTTGCATGTTGTGTTGAATCGCTTGTTGTTTGCATGTTTCCCATGTGTTGCATCGCTCCCACTTCTCTTCTTACCTCATATTGCTTGCAATCTGCAATTTTTCAACCACTTATTCCTACAATTTGAACTGAAATTTCAGATTGCCAGCTATATATCAAATAGAAAGAGATTCTACCTTTCGCTGGGAAAATTTTTGGCCCACATTTCTATTTTGGTAAATTTGGAATCTAGCAGGTTGGGTCTGAGGTTGATCTCTTACTACTCATGGTTGGTTCTCCCCAAAGAAAACTTGCAACGGTCCTAACCCATGTTTTAAGGGTTCGGTGAATACCTGCAGCGGTCACATCCCATGTTTTCAGGGCTCCTCACTCACTGACCCATGGATTTGTTCTTGTGGGCCTTCTACAATTTTTGCAATATCTATTTCATGGAGAATTGGCGAGCTTGAGAAAGAAATGATTGATTCCTCTATCTAGTAAGCCTCTAACTTATATCTATTTGAATATATGATCAAACTAAAAATAAAACATCAGGAAACCAAAATAATTAGGCTTCTATGAATTTATCACTTACACTTTGACAGATTCCCAAAACAAGCTAGGGTTTCAAAAGATATTTTGAGAATAGAGGAAACCAAAAGCATACCCGAAATAGTTGGTTGGCTTCCACCACCTTGGGGGATCTGGGAGTTGCAGTGATGTCCCAGTCATTGCTCTTTTCAATGTAAGCCTGGATTTTGAGGCATGTATTGCCCGATTCACTTCCTTCTGATGGTTTATCTGCTGAACTATTCAAACCTATAACAAGAAATGAATTGTAGATATGAATTGATCAAATTACTAGAACTTCATAAAAATGGAGTTAAAATGTTAGAAAAACTTTAGACCTTCCCAATTGCACCTCCAGAGGTTTCGGGTTTCAATTTATCCAGGGGCTATTTGATATCACCATCACCATCACCATCACCATCTTCATCCTGAGTACCATCATGGAGTTGGACTTCGGCTAGAATTATATAGTTGGGTTCGTTATCCGATGTATGGGTACCAAGTATAACCATTTGGGTGTTGGTATAATCAATGTCATCATCCTTGATAATGTCTTGTTGCTCCTTGCAGGTGGGAGGAAACGATTGAACAGTTAGAGAGGGTGGGTTCAAGATCATAGTGAGAAGGTTGTCATCTACATTTCATGTAATCACTACTTGGCGTTCCATTCTCTTGGCATAAAAATAAAGGGATAGGAATAGTCTCACACCGACAAACCCACAGAAAAATCAGTCCCTAGACTACACGACCTCATTTCCTTTTTCACAATTGTGAAACCTTGAACAATAGAATTCTCATTTCCCCTATCAAAATCATGTCTGGATGCTTCATTTCTCGGCTTTTGAAGATTATATGAAGTGGTTCATGAAAAAAACTTAGGGGAAAGAGTAGTGGTAGTCCTATTGTTACTATCTGCTATAGAACTAAGTTTCGATTAATTTCTCTGATCGATCCAAAAAATCATCATAGATGTCGATCCTTGGGTGAATTGCACTCATTACATGCCCACATGACTTCACACATGCTCCCTGCACGTGCAACCAAATCCACAATGACCATACCCGACCCCGCTCACACATCTCGTGTCACCCAATAAATCCGATTGTATATGTATATCAATATTCCCTCCACTTATAAAATGCCCATACACCCTGCCTAGTTCTCAACACAGATCAGAGCCTTGCAACGAGTTTCTTTGCCAGTAATTTGATTGACAAGGATGTTTACATTGAATGGAACTAACGATGTTGTAGTCAAGTCCCGCCGACAACACGGGCTGGGGAAGACGACTGCCATGGTGTTCGGTAAGGCATTACCAAATCAACTAGTGCTGTAGGGGAAATCATAAACTTCAAAGACTTTTAATTATTTCTTGGTTGTGGAAAAAATAAGAGACATAAATTCATGGAAACCTCTCGCATCATAACTATTGGCTCTAAATATGTCCTAAAAACAACCTCTATGCATCAACCAAAGGTAGGCGATGGCACAATCATTTTACTTGTCGCCTACATAGGTTCTTACCTTCCGTTTTCAATACCCAGCCTCTAGAGATGCAACACCTGTAAAGGAACAACAATCGTAAAGGGAACGATAGTTGTTCTATTCAAAGGAACAACACGCCCTGCAAAAGGAACAACAATCGTCCCGTTCAAATGAACAACAAAAGGAACAATAATCGTCCTGTTCAAACGAACAGCAAAAGGAACAATAATCGTAACAAGGGAACGACAGTCGTTATATTGGGACGAACTAATGTTGAATTAATTTCATTGTAGTATTTGCCCAACTTATCTAATTTGTCAACCCGGGGTTCGTAAACTGACGAAGCACATGCAAAGTATATGCAATATTGAAGCGAGACTAATCTAATCTAATGTTTAATCTACAACTGAAATTAAATCATTAATCTAGTTGCATAAATGAAATTACTCTAAGAATGGGAAATTGTGTAAAGGAAATTAATCTAGAAATGGAGAACTACATGAAGGAAAAGAAGATACAACAAGTGAAGAGTTAAATGGCACAACAACACATGAGAGTTCTCACCAATGAAGCAATCTTACATTCAATAATCAAATCAATCTTCATAAAAGAATAATGAAAGCATGAAAACCAAAACCATGAATCAAAGCTAAGAATCCCTTTCTCTTTCGAATCCTAATGACTACTCTAATTCTAATTACATCTTAATTGAATAATCTAATTCCTCTTCTACTTGAATAATCTAATTGAATCCTCATGAAGAGAGAGAACTATCTTTTATACATGAGAGCCTTGGAGATAAGATAACCATCTCATTATTACAGATCCACTATTCTCTCAACCTATTTTCCATTATTACAAAATATAATCCCTTTAAATCCTCACACATATCTCTCATATATCTTAGATAAGATATTCTAACCAAATCTCCATGATCTT
>ML777356.1:636341-667820 GCA_009831015.1 Picea engelmannii
CATTATTACAAAATATAATCCCTTTAAATCCTCACACATATCTCTCATATATCTTAGATAAGATATTCTAACCAAATCTCCATGATCTTCTCCTTGGAATGGGCTTGAATTATCTCCTCAAATATTGAAATGGTGGAGGAAGTGATGCAGGAGCATCCCTCACGACAAGCAAAACCAACGTGGAAGCAGAAGACAGCTGGAAGACGTCCAGCGCAAGTATTTTTTGAATTTTTAAATTTTCTCTTGAAGTTGATGTGTTGAATATAAATGAGATCATTTAATTTAGGTGCCTTGGTAAAATGTAATCAGACCTCGAGCCATACGCTCTCGTCTGAGATAGACAGAGGCATTTATAGTAGCAAATGTAAGTAGGTAGGATTAAATTTGTAGATTAGACAGTTCTAGAAGAAAGAGGGAAAAAATGGATATAGACACCCTCATTGTATCATTGTACCAATAATAGGAGCAAGAAGAATCCAGAGCATAGAAGAGAAGCAGAGAACTGTAGAAGAACTCCTATGTACAGATCTTGAATTAATAGAAGAAGTTGATTCAGATTCATGGTTTGTGGTGTTTTCTCTGTGTATTGATGTTATGCTCAGGAATGTTTGCTTCTTGTTATGAATTTGCTTTGTATATGCTGTGCATGTGATTTCATGTTTAAACTAAAATCTGAAAGGGAGAGAGAAGTGAAGTTCAATTGCTTCTCTATTTGAGCCAGGAGGTTCCTGCAAGGTGTGCAGTCGAAAACATCCGCAAGGAGTGCGTTGATGAAGGCTCAGGTAGTCTAACTCTTGTTCTTATTCACTCAGAAGTGGATTTGGATTGTTGAAGCCATGCAAGGAGTGTGTAGGCTGAAGAAGAAGTCTCAGTTGTAAATCTGAGCAAAGGAGATCGAAGACTGCTGCTGCAGGAGTGCGCAGAGTCGGAAGGATTCAACACTTGGGAAGTTGTTGAATGTTGAGCGCAAGGAGTGTGCGCAAGTTCCTCTGAAAGAATCAGAGTGGAAAAGCTCAGGAGGTATAGCACCTTCATGATATCATTAAAGGAGAGCACAGGAGGTTCGTGCCGTAGAAGGTTCAAGCAAGAGTTGTAAGCGCAGGCGTTGGAGAGCAAGTTCTGAGAAGGAACACTTAGCCATTCTCAAGACATCTTCAAGGAGGAGAAATCGATGGTCAGGATTCGTAGAGGAAAGTCACGAAATCCCGTCAGCCGTCAGATCTCGAGAAGTTGTGCCGGGGTTAAGCCCAGGGGTATAGAGGAGAAGTACCGACCAAATTCATTGGGACATTAGTGTCATCGGGGTTTTGTTAAGCAAGAGAATCGAGACTTTGCGAGTCTTGAAACCCCGAGAAAAGATCCTAGCCGTTGATCTTGGCAGGACACGTGTCAGAAAGCCATGGAGGCATCAGGGTTTCGACCCATCGGGAATTCTGGGAGTGGAGAAATCACAACACCAGGAGTCGCAATCTATGAAATCCCGATGAGCTTTGAACCATCCATCAACGAGGACGCGTGGCAGGAGATCCGAGGAAGTCATGAATCGGAGCATCGGGGTTTCCGGAGTCAAGAAAATCTTGCACATTGAAATTGTGATCCGCGATTTCCCGACAAGATCTGAATGGTTCATTTTGGGGACATGTGTCAGAGGATCCCAAGGAATCAGGGTTCGACATTTCAGGGTTTTCAAAGACATAGAACTCTCGCATGTTGGAATCGCGATCCGCGATATCCCGACGGGAGATTTGAACCATCCATCAGCGAGGACACGTGGCAAGAAATCCTGAAGAGTCGGCATTTGGAGCATCAGAAGTTTCCAGAGGCAAGAAACTCTTGCATGTAGGAATCGCGATCCGCGATTTCCCGATAGGATCAGAGCCATCCAACAGCAGGGACACGTGGCAGGAGATCTCGCAGAGTCGGGGATCGGGGAATTGAAAGTCCCGTGCACATGACAACGGGAATCGTGATATCTCGATACACGATTTCCCAATGGGGTTAAGGATCGTAGTGGAGGACAGGTGTCGGAAGGGTCAACCCTCACAGGGAGTCAACGCCAAAAGGTGTCGGGGAGCAGAGAATCGAAGATTCTGAGGACGCGAAGTCGATACACTTCATTCCCGCGAAGTCCGAAACCCCAATACAATGAGTATTGTGGTCACATGGACCGGGAGGCCTAGCAGAGAGTGCCATCGCAGATCGAGAATCGGAGAATCGGGGAGGCAGGTTCCCGCAACACTGTAGGTGTCGATTTCCTGATAGCTGAGAGTCCCGATAAGGTGGGATAAGGTCCGCGTTGACTGAGACATCGGGACTCGGGGATCTGTGAGGTGAGTGATTCATGACCTCGTAAGTATCGATTTCCCGATGGGGAAATTTCCGACAGGAGCAGGAAAGCTTGGAGGATATTCATCGGGGTTCGGGGATTTGTGAGACCCGATCTGGTGGCTGCAGGGCTCGCGATCACGCGAGGTCCGATTTCCCGATAGGATAAAGGGAGATCATAAGGAGCATTCTGTGGGTATTGAGAACTCCCGATAAGGGGGTTGAAGAACATTTCAGTTTTTTGGGCCTAAGGAAGAGAAGGTCCTGTGGGAGCGGACGTGCCCTGGTTGGTGCTCCTATGTCAAGTGGTATCAGAGCACCAGAAAAGATTCTTTGCTTTTTGTAGCAGAGGACAGGGAGAATTTACCATGCCACCAAGGAGAAGAGGTAGACAATCACCCGATCCAGAGGAAGAAAGGGAATTGTCCAAAGAAAGAGGTAGGCAAGTACAGAATCCAGACGTGGAGAGAGGAATGCAAAATCTTCATGCCAGAATGGAGGACATGGAGATAAGACAAAGGCGCACAGCTGATGCAGGAGATATCAGTGAATCCAAGAACGAATATGATGCTGGACATGAAGAAGAGGGAATCCCAGCGGAAGATGCAGCCAATGAGCGATTGATTAAGGCTATCACTCAGATGAGTTCGAAAACAAAGATGGACATTCCAACTTTTGAAGGGAATCTGGATGCATAAGAGCTTCTAGACTGGATTAGAGCTCTTGATACTTATTTCGATTATGAGGATATCGAAGAAGATAAGAAGGTTAGGCATGCTATCACAAGATTGAAAGGACATGCAACATTATGGTGGGACGAATTGCAAGCTGACAGGCATTGCCAAGGCAAGCAGAATATTAAGAGCTGGGACAGGATGATAGCCAAGATGAAGGCAAAATTTATTCCCAGGGACTATCAAATTTCTCTATTCAGGAGGATGCAAAACCTAAGACAGAAGATGATGATAGTGAAGGAGTATACTGAGGAATTTTACAGATTGAATATCAGGGCAGGTCATCGCGAAAGCAATGACGAAAAGGTGGTCAGGTACATAAATGGCCTGAGGTATGAAATTCAGGATGAAATAAGTATGGCAACCATATGAACGGTGGAGGATGCTTACCAATTGGCTCTGAAAGCTGAGGAGAAGCTGAGCCATAAACAAAGTCAGAGGGGCCGAGGAAGAAGTCAGCCCAGAGGCAAAGCAGTTGCCCAAGATAAATACCAGAAGCCCAAGGAGGAATGGAAGAAACCTCAGGGAAAATTTGAAAGAGGTGGAACCTCACAGAGAAGGTCGTATGTTGAGAAACAAGGATAGAAAATCGAACAAAGAGGAGGATATGATGATAATGATAGGTTTCCTCGTACCAGAGGTAGAGGAAGAGGAAGAGGTGGAGTAATTACATGCTTCACGTGTGAGAAGAATGGGCACAGGTCGTTTGAGTGTCCAGAGAAAAAGAAAGAAACTGGGGAGACTCACATCACTGAGGCACAGAGGCGAGATACTGAGGCAGAATACAATGAAAGAAGAAGGTCGTTGGTGATGCAGAAAGTCCTTTTGATGCCAGAGAGGGAGATGGAGAATTCAGCACAAAGGAACAGTCTTTTTAGGACTGCTTGCAAGACCAAGGATAGAGTGTGCAAGGTCATTGTGGACAGTGGAAGCACCAATAATCTCGTTTCAACCGAGATGGTAGAAAATATGGAGCTAGAGACAACTGATCACCTGAGTCCATACAAAGTTTCATGGCTACAGAAGGGACATCAGGTAAATGTCACTAAACAGTGCTTAGTTGACATTAAGATAGGAGGATATAGTGACAAAATTTTATGTGATGTTATTCCTATGGATGTCTGTCATTTATTGCTGGGCAGACCATGGCAATATGATAGAAATGTAATTCATGATGGGAGGATGAATACATATACCCTGGAGAAGAATGGGAGAACTCATATGTTGTGTCCAATTAAAGATAGAGAGGTGAAACCGGAAGTGAACAACAGGGTACTTCTCATGAGTGGGAAGGAACTTCTTACGGAAGTTAAGAAGAAGGAGGATCCACAATTCTTTGTGGTCAAAAAACCGAGAATTGTTCTGACTAGCACAAGAGTGGATGATTTGCCAGAAGAAGTTCAAGAACTGCTGGAAGAGTTCGCTGATATTGTAGTGGATGAATTACCTCGTTCATTGCCACCGATGAGGAGTATGATTCATCATATAGACCTCATACCAGGAGCCAGTTTTCCAAACAAAGCCGCATATAGATTGACGTCGCAGGAGAATGAAGAGGTTAAAAGACAGGTCCAGGAGTTGTTGGACAAAGGCTTGGTCAGGGAAAGCTTGAGTCCGTGTGTTGTTCCAACAGTGCTCAGTCCAAAGAAAGATGGAGGTTGGAGAATGTGCACCTATTCCAGAGCCATAAACAAGATAACTATTAGGTATAGATTCCCATTGCCAAGAATGGATGATTTGATGGATTGCTTAAGTGGGGCAAATTTTTTTTCAAAGATAGATTTGAAGAGTGGATATCATCAGATTTGCATGAGGGAAGGTGACGAATGGAAAACAACATTCAAGACAAACGAAGGTTTGTATGAATGGGTTGTCATGCCGTTTAGCTTGACGAATTTTCCTAGTACCTTCATGAGGTTAATGAATGAAGTGCTGAAGGAATTCATCGGGAAATTTGTTCTTGTGTATCTGGATGACATATTGGTTTTCAGCAAGACAAAGGCTGAACACTTGAAGCATTTGGCTATTGTGATGAAGAAGCTACAGCAGGAGAAGCTGTTGATTAACATGAAAAAGTCCTCATTTATGAAGACATAACTCATTTATTTGGGTTTTGTTATTTCAGCTAATGAGTTGAAGATGGATCCAGAAAAGGTGGAGGTAATTAAGAATTGGCCATCACCGAGAAATATTTTCGAGGTGAGAAGTTTTCATGGATTGGCAAGCTTCTACAGGAAATTCATCAGGAACTTCAGTGGGATTAGTGCAACAATGATGGATACAGTGAAGAAAAGACATAAATCTTTTCACTGGACGGAAGAGGCTGAGCAGAGTTTCAATTTGTTGAAACGAAAGATTACAGAACAACCAATTCTGGTGTTGCCAGATTTTCAAAAGACATTTCAGGTGAAATGCGATGCAAGCGGGTTTGCCATCGGAGCGGTCTTGAGTCAGGAGGACAGACCGATTGCATATTTTAGCAAGAAGCTGAATGAGGCGAAAGAGAAATATTCCACATATGATAAGGAATTTTATGCCATCATACATGCATTGAAGAAATGGAGACACTATTTGATTCCGAGAGAATTTATTTTATATAGTGATAACCATGCATTGCAGTATGTAACTCAACAAGAGAAATTGAATCAGAGGCATGTTAAATGGGTAGAATACATGCAGAATTTTACATTTGTAATTAAACATATTTCTGGTACTGCTAACAAAGTGGCTGATGCTTTGAGCAGGAAATGTTTGCTGTTGCAGGAGTTCAAAGTCAAGACTTTAGGCTTTCATGATCTTAAGGACATGTATGCAACTGATTAGGATTTCAGTGAAGCATATGGAGCAGCTGAGAACCCAGTTCTCAGAGATCAAAGTTAGTGGATAGAGTATGTGATCCAGGACGGGTTGTTGTTCAAAGGAAATCAACTATGCATTCCAGATTGCTCTATGAGGGAGAATCTGTTAAAAGAAAAACACAGTGGAGGCTTGGCAGGGCATTTTGGCCACGACAAGACATTTGCAAAGCTAAGTGAAGCATACTTTTGGCCAGGGATGTAGTCGGAAGTCAAGAGGTTTATCGACAGATGTAGAATTTTCCAGCATTCAAAGGGCAGGAAGCAGAATGCAAGATTCTATCAACCATTACCTATATCCGAGAGGCCGTGGGATGAAATCAACATGGATTTCATATTGGGATTGCCTAGGATGCAAAGAGGACATGATTCGATCTTTGTGGTGGTTGATAGGTTTTCCAAAATAGCACATTTTATCCCATGCCAGAAGACTAGCGATGCGACTCATATTGCAAATTTGTTCTTCAAGGAGGTCGTTAGACTTCACGGGTTACCTAGAAGCATAGTATCGGACAGGGATACGAAATTTATTGGACATTTTTGGAGGACACTCTGGAAGAAGATGGGAACTAACTTGATGTTTAGTTCTGCCTATCATCCTCAGACGGATGGGCAAACAGAGGTGGTAAATAGAAGTCTGGGAGACTTATTAAGAAGCTTGGTGATAGAGAACCACAACAGTTGGGATAATATATTACCACAAGCAGTGTTTGCATACAACGATTCAGTAAATCAGAGCACAGGGAAAAGTCCATTTCAGGTTGTCTATGGAAAACAGCCGAGAGGAGTTTCTGAATTGAGGGATTCAGAGCAGAATGATACTAGCAATGCTAGTGCAGGAGAATTCGCTGAAGCAATGAAATAACTTCACAGTAGGGTGAAGGAGCGACTACTGAAATCAAATCAAGAGTACAAGCACAGAGCAGATCAACATCAGAGACAACTTTAGTTTGAATTTGGGGATCTTATTTTGGCACATTTGAGGAAGGAAAGGTTCCCAAGAGGAACATACAACAAGATGAAAATGAAGAAAATCGGACCATGTAAGGTCTTGAAAAAGATGGGAGAGAATGCTTATGAGATCGAGGTACCAGAGGGCATTGGAATATCTCCGATATTTAATGTTTCAGATTTATATCCATATAAAGCTGATGAAGCAGGAGCAGAAGGTGATGATCAACCAGAGGTCTAGTGGCAGAAGCAGATGCCAGTTGCAGAAAAGCCATATGATGCAGGAGCATCCCTCACGACAAGCAAAACCAACGTGGAAGCAAAAGACAGCTGGAAGACGTCCAGCGCAAGTTTTTTTTGAATTTTTAAATTTTCTCTTGAATTTGATGCGTTGAATATAAATGAGATCATTTAATTTAGGTGCCTTGGTAAAATGTAATCAGACCTCGAGCCATACGCTCTCGTCTGAGATAGACAGAGGCATTTATAGTAGTAAATGTAAGTAGGTAGGATTAAATTTGTAGATTAGACAATTCTAGAAGAAAGAGGGAAAAAATGGATATAGACACCCTCATTGTATCATTGTACCAATAATAGGAGCAAGAAGAATCCAGAGCATAGAAGAGAAGCAGAGAACTGTAGAAGAACTCCTATGTACAGATCTTGAATTAATAGAAGAAGTTGATTCAGATTCATGGTTTGTGGTGTTTTCTATGTGTATTGATGTTATGCTCAGGAATGTTTGCTTCTTGTTATGCATTTGCTTTGTATATGCTGTGCATGTGATTTCATGTTTAAATTGAAATCTGAAAGGGAGAGAGAAGTGAAGTTCAATTGCTTCTCTATTTGAGCCAGGAGGTTCCTACAAGGTGTGCAGTCGAAAACATCCGCAAGGAGTGCGTTGATGAAGGCTCAGGTAGTCTAACTCTTGTTCTTATTCACTCAGAAGTGGATTTGGATTGTTGAAGTTGTGCAAGGAGTGCGCAGGCTGAAGAAGAAGTCTCAGTTGTAAATATGAGCAAAGGAGATCAAAGACTACTACTGCAGGAGTGCGCAGAGTCGGAAGGATTCAACACTTGGGAAGTTATTGAATGTTGAGCGCAAGGAGTGTGCACAAGTTCCTTTGAAAGAATTAGAGTGGAAAAGCTCAGGAGGTATAGCACCTTTGTGATATCATTAAAGGAGAGCACAGGAGGTTCGTGTCGTAGAAGGTTCAAGAAAGAGTTGTAAGCGTAGGCGTTGGAGAGCAAGTTATGAGAAGGAACACTTAGCCATTCTCAAGACATCTTCAAGGAGGAGAAATCGACGGTTAGGATTCACAGAGGAAAGTCGCGAAATCCTGTCAGCCATCAGATCTTGAGAAGTTTTGTCAGGGTTAAGCCCAGGGGTACAGAGGAGAAGTCCCGACCAAAGTCATCAGAACATTAGTGTCATCGGGGTTTTGTTAAGCAAGAGAATCGAGACCTTGCGAGTCTCGAAACCCCGAGAAAAGATCCTAGCCGTTGATCTCGGCAAGACATGTGTCAGAAAGCCAGGGAGGCATCGGGGTTTCAACCCATCGGGAATTCCGGGAGCGGAGAAATCACAACACCAGGAGTCGTGATCTGCAAAATCCCGACGAGCTTTGAACCGTCCATCGGCGAGGAAGCATGGCAGGAGATCTGAGGAAGTCGTGGATCGGAGCATCGGGGTTTCCGGAGTCAAGAAAATCTTGCACATTGAAATCCTGATCCGCGATTTCTCGACAAGATCTGAACCGTTCGTTTTGGGAACGCGTGTCAGAGGATCCCAAGGAATCGGGGTTCGACATTTCGGGGTTTTTGAAGACATAGAACTCTCGCATGTTGGAATCGCGATCCGCGATATCCCGACGGGAGCTTTGAACCGTCCATCAGCGAGGATGTGTGGCAAGAAATCCTGAAGAGTCGGCGTTTCGAGCCTCGGAAGTTTCCAGAGGCAAGAAAGTCTTGCATGTAGGAATCGTGATCCACGATTTCCCGATAGGATCAGAGCTGTCCAATAGCAGGGACACGTGGCAGGAGATCCCGCAGAGTCGGGGATCGGGGAATTGAAAGTCCCATGCACATGACAACGGGAATCGCAATATCCTGATACACGATTTCCTGACGGGGTTAAGGATCGTAGTGGAGGACAGGTGTCGGAAGGGTCAACCCTCGCAGGGATTCAATGCCAAAAGGTGTCGGGGAGCGGAGAATCAAAGATTCTGAGGACGCGAAGTTGATACACTTCGTTCCCGCGAAGTCTAAAACCCCAATACAACGAGTATTGTGGTCACATGGACCGGGAGGCCTAGTAGAGAGTGCCATCGCAAATCGGGAATCGAAGAATTGGGGAAGCAGGTTCCCGCAACACCGTAGGTGCCGATTTCTCGATAGCTGAGAGTCCCGATAAGGTGGGATAAGGTCTGCGTTGACTGAGACATCAGGAATCGGGGATCCGTGAGGTGAGTGATTCATGACCTCGTAAGTACCGATTTCTCGATGGGGAAATTTCCGACAGGAGCAGGAAATCTTGGAGGATATTCATCGGGGTTCGGGGATTTGTGAGACCCGATCCGGTGGCTGCAGGGCTCGCGATCACGCGAGGTCCGATTTCCCGATAGGATAAAGGGAGATCATAAGGAGCATTCTGTGGGTATTGAGAACTCCCGATAAGGGGGTTGAAGAACATTTCAATTCTTTGGGCCTAAGGAAGAGAAGGTCCTATGGGAGCGGACGTGCCCTGGTTGGTGCGCCTGGATCAGGTAGTATTCGAGAAGTCCTTTGAATTAATCCTTCACATATTCCTACACATTACAAAGCTCACACATATTTGAGATATATATGAAAACATGTTGATTTTCTAACATTTAATCACAAATTCCTTTTAAATACTAAAATGAATAAAGTGGAGAACAATAAGGTGAAACCCAAGTATATTTATAGAAATGATATCGTGAAAGGTTAATGGGGCGATGAAATGTGAAGAATGATGAAGGGAAAGGTGGATGAGAATAGGACATTTATGAGCCCCAACATACCCCCCAACTTAACTTGTTGCATGTCCTCATGCAACCATGCATGGATATTCTTAATAAATTTTGACATCTGAATGTTGGCTTTGAGTGATGATAATGAATGTTTTCCAGGATGGGATTTACATGAGTAACAACTGACATTTTTTGTATGGTTGGTTCTTGTGTGACAACCATGAATATAAAGAATGTTGGTTCTTGTGTTAACAACATTCATTTTATTACTTGTTCTCTTGCTATTATGATAATAATTTGCCCATATTTTTACTGGAAAATGTATGCTATCAATGTGCATAAGGAAAACATCACTGAGTATAAGAAAGCCCCTTTTTTTGTTTTTGTATATATGTGAATCATGCCAATATGTATATCAGTGCTTATGAAGTAAAGTGCAACATAGTATCGTTGGAAAAGAAATGTTCATAAATGGTAAATGAGATGAAAAATGGAATGATGGTAGTGGAAAAGTAGAGTGATGATAGTGAATAAAGTCCCGTACCCCCCAACTTAACTTGTTGCATGTCCTCATGCAACGTGACATAAGTCATATAAGTGAAAAAGGAAAGGGAACTTAATGAGGGAATTTTCCAAATTATTCATTGCTAGCAGTTGAGGAATTACATGATTAAAGTTTAGAAAATAACATACCTCCACTTACCCAAAATGTTGATGAACTATGCAATAGGAATATGGCTGATGTGGCTGCTAGATCATGGAAGATGTCACTGCTGCAGGATCATATGGAAAGTGACTGCTGTTGTAGCTGCGACTGCTATTTGCTGAATCAGAGAATGTGAAGTGGAGGAAGCTGAACCATTGTTGAATGCACCATGGAAAAGAGAAAGTATGAAAGTGGAACTGTGGTAGTCTCATATGGCTGAATTCATGCTACTGTAACTACTGATAGAGTCATGAAAAGTGTATAGTCTTCACCCGCTGCTAAACCTGATGGTACAATTCTAATCATGCGAATTAATGTGTCGATGTCGAGCATGAAAAGAAGTCATTGGATTATCGACCAATGATGAATGTCGTTAACCAATGCGAGGCAAATCACCATTGATGTCAATGAGTGCCAAGGTACTCGAGTACATCTGGTGAAGTGAGAATGAATGAGTTAATGTCGAGCCACTTGCAAGATATGACGATCAAGGGACATTGATGTATTCCCATGATTGTTAGCGAGAGAACTTGCCATTAAGGCATGCAAGCCTCTAGGTACTAAAAAATGGACTCTAGTCTATATCCCAAATAAGGTGTTGAGGTCGATGGGGCAAGACTTGTTGAAAGGTGGGCCTTAAGGAATCCCACATCAGTCAACACGAGTTCGGATAAAAATATTGGTAGGAATATAAACGAAAAGATCTCAATAGTAACAGTTTTTATGGCAAGGCAATGTAGTCAGGGAAAGGGAGTTGGATAGTTTTATTGACAAGGCAAGATGAACTGAAAAAGCTAAAGAGATGTATGCGACTCAGAAATATAGGCATGTGCGAAGTCATGAAGGATAAGTAAATGGGATATGGGCTTCAACACAGGGATGAACAAGCTTCTTTGAAGGAGAAATGTGTGAAAGGCATTCATGGCGCAAATGGTTTTATGAACAGGTTTATGTGTAACTGTAAACGCCATGATGTGTAAGACATGAATCAACTCCTTCAAGCAGTCAATAAGACATGTTTCTTTTTGAAAAGTTTTGTGATCTTTGAAAATCACTTTAGCAGCACGATGCGATCGACCGTGCGCCTGAAAAAAAAACTTAGTACAAATCCTGCATGAAAACTTGTGAGATGTTCAAAGAAAAACACAACATGCAAAAAGAAGGACAAATGCGACAAAGTAAAAATAAAATGCGGTTCTATACCTCTTGTTGTGCGCGTGTATGTATCATCGTCAATTGCTTAGAGTAAAATCGCAAAAACATGTGTTCACTATTGTTTTCAAGAATTTATAAAAATGTCAATTTGCAATGTTATTTATTTGTGTTGTTTTACTTTTTATAATTTGTTTTTATTTTAAGATTTTTTTGTCTTTTATTTTTATTTATTTATTTATTTTTGGTATATTTTCAAAACAAATAAGATTTTGTATTCTTTTTTTTTTTTTNGTTTGGTATTATACAAATTTGTATAAGTTTTTTTTGTTTTGTTTGTTTGTTTATTATAATGGTTTTGTAATAAATAAAAAAATGAAATTTTATATATAACGAAACAAGAAAACCAATTTTTATTTATATACATTTTTTTATTTTTATTATTATTTTTTTTTATAATACAACAAAACAAAAAAAATAAAATTTTTATTGCGCAATCAAACTTTCATATACCTGCACCATCAGGCCACCATGAATGGTGTCATTAGATAGGAGAAGTTCGTGACCAAGATCGTGATCCAGAGCTTTAATTTAAAGATCGTGATTCAGGGTTTCACATCATAGTCCATAGCGATCAATGCATGGGATCGATGAATGGAACGTTGGTCTTGCGGGGGTTGCCAGTGAAAGTTGGACAATAGACCTGGCAATAGATAGGTCCCGCAAGGGTGGTATAACCCTAAAATCAAACAACTTTGATTGGATCAGATCGATTGTTTTTGTGCATGCATGTAGAGGCAATTAAAAGAGCGATTATGCCAGAAAGTATATGGCGTGTGTCATAGCCATCATTCAATTTTTATTTTGTCCATTACAACATCCGAGAGAGACACATTCATATCGTGCACTACTTCCTTGGTTTTCTCCATAATCTTCTTGCCACTCTATCTAGCTGCCAATTCCCGAATTTCCAGTGTCTTCCTATTCAAATTTTGTATCTCCTCCTCCTACCTCCTACATATCTGATCACTGACCTTGTCCTTCTCATCTCGTACTATCTCACATTTTGCAGTCGTCGTAAAAGAGTACCCACGCTCATTAAGAATCTTTATCAATGAATCTGTCATATCATGCCCAACGATTGGATATTTGAGAGATAGAATGCCATGCTTTGGCTGAGATTCCAACATATGCATCCTTCTGCCCCATACCAACCACAATGCCAGTGTGTCTTTGGTCTACCAATAATTCCAAGTGTACCCTGCAATAAGATCTAGGCCTTGCTTTATTTACGATCCAATGCCCAATTCTGACTTCATTTATCCTCTGGTGTTTCAATTGGACTTCCTTAGAAGCAACCTGCATTGTACTGAATCTCTTTGGGTCACAGATTGGTTAATGTAGACATCGACACATGTACTATATGTGCCATAAATGGAAAAAATTATTCCACAAACTAAAATGGACGGATCAATGATTTTTTTTGTGAAAAATGTACGCAGCCTCTAAAAGATCTAAGGTGAAACAATGCTGGGAAAACAAATTCAAGAAATGTACCAGAGAAATTGAACCTGAAAAAATATGGACAAGATAGTTGTGGAAGCAGATCCATAACTACAGGTTCTATAACCATCCTTTGCTTTGCAGTTTGTGATAATTTTTTGCAGCTAAAAAAACTCAAATTTGTTTTGTAGGAGAAAATGGAGTCATAATATAGGTGGCCAAAGATGAAGTTGAAGACGCGCTAGTGACGGGGACTGTCCTTCCCCTTCTACCTCCATAGCTTGAGCTAACCAGTGTCCTATGTGAAACTATACCCAGGTCGATGAGACTGTCGCAGGTTGATGTGACTTATGGAAAACACATGGCATTTGCCGCGGAGTTACCCACTCAACATCTAGCGTCAATATTGATTTATGGACAATCAGTTGCATGGAATCCAGATGTATAGTGGAGCTACTACATAGATCTATGTGTTACATATAAACACATGTAACACATAGATCTATGCAGTAGATTTATTATATTCAAATCACTTGTCGATTATGATCCGGGGCTGGTTCATATTGCATGGGAGTGATAGAATCCAACTATTGGTTAAAAGGCGTCAGCTGCTACTGAGATCTTATATGTGTTAAATTCAAAGAAGTGATATTGACATGAATTAGATGGTTCTTGTGGTCTGATGAAGTTGTGAAAAACAAATAATATTGTTCGCTTATAAGGGATTACCTAGTTATCCTGTTGATTTAATTTCCTTGTTTACAACTCTTGTGTTTTTTTTGTTTTTACCCTAGGTTACTAGGCAGTTAATTAATTTTAAATGCATTTCCCTTAATTGTATTGGAAGGGATGATTCATTGTGATAATCATTGTTGTCAAAGGAGAGGTTTTATTTGATAAGTAAAGTCTTATCTAATCAAGCAATATTTTTGTGATAGTCCCAAAGAATTCATATCAGCCTTAAATCAACCATTGAGTTTAGGACTAATCGACGATTGAAAACGTAACCTTATTAATAAATTAATCTAGTATAAGGCTACCAGATCTCACCTTCCACTTTAGTTAATCCATTTAGCATTGTTTTGACAGCTGTATTTCTATGTTTTAAAGGTAGACAACAAGCTCATCTACCTTCTGGGCAGGGACTTGTTACTCCGCAACCTCCCTTGTTAATTTAAAATTTAAATAAAAATTCCATATACAATTATATTTTTAAAATTATAAAAAAAAATGTCAATGACAATTCAAGTATTTTCCAAGACTATGTCTTTGCATTTCACTCTCACATCAACACAGAGGTGATTTCTAACTCATAATTAAATCTAAAGTATATGTGAATTAATGATTAAGAGTGATATGTTAAGACAATATTTACATTTCATCATAATATCAACTTTAGTAGTGGTAAGTTTTCACCTTTGGGTTGTCAATTGGGTTTAGCTTGGGTGGTTGGGAGGAATGATTGTTATCCTTCCCACTTGGGTTCAATTTCCATGAGTGACATGTTGTGCTCATAATGAGTATATTGTTTGTAATGGCTTTGAGCCATGTTGTTGATTGGCCTTGTGCTCTAAATATTCTAGGATTTTCCCTGGGTACCATCCTTGAAATGAGGGGAAGTACTCGGGGGTTTCTCCAGGCTTTGTAACCTGGAAAAAAAACATATTCACCTTTGTGTTACATTTTGGGTGGTAGGTGCCTACCATAGTTTTGGTTTGTGTATATTATTACTAATTATCAAACAACACTATGGACATCTATTAAAACATAATGTATCCTTTGGATTTTCAAGAAGCATATTTAAGATTCAATTATTAAGTAGGTATATGGTATAAGTGAGTTTATAGGGGTTATATTAATATAATGGGTTAAGAGTTATTTTTTAATTCGAAACAAAACTTATATTTTTTCTTCATAATAGTGAAAGGGTTCATGTTTCCAAAAAAATCATATTTTCCTTGTGATGCAAATAAATGACAAGATGTGAAAGAAAAGATAACTTTAAAAAACAAATAGCGTAAATAACATATCAATTCCAAATATATCCTAAATCCTTCATTTCTCGGAGTAGGATAATAGGCCAATGATTTGGCCCTTTTCTCACATCCTCTCCTCCCCAATTTTCTCAAAGTGTACTCCTGACCACTCCATCCTCTGGCTCCTTCAACCACACATCCTCTCCTAAATTATCATTAGCATGTACCCAGTCCCACCTCCATGTACCCAGTCCCACCTCCCACCTTCTACATGATAACATGTAGTGATCCTAGTTGGAGAACCCTAGTTAGCTCCTAATTTTATTACATGAAAGAAGGTGTGAAGGTTAACGATGTACATGTAAAACCATAGGGGCTCTACCATTTATCATTTAAACTCCTTTATCAGTCATGTTCCTACCCATTTGAAAAATGTCCTATATCACTACAATACCTTGTTCCAACATACCCTCTATTTTGAAAGTGGAGTTGCATTCCTCTATNTGTAAAACCATAGGGGCTCTACCATTTATCATTTAAACTCCTTTATCAGTCATGTTCCTACCCATTTGAAAAATGTCCTATATCACTACAATACCTTGTTCCAACATACCCTCTATTTTGAAAGTGGAGTTGCATTCCTCTATGAAATCCAATGAAGGCAAAGTTCTAGTAATCCTCGTAAGTCTCCTTTTGAACCATATAATTTTTATTGGTTTCTTTCTCTTTGTGGATATCCTATTCTAAGTTTGTAAGATGCAAAGAAACTCTTCTCCTCCCTCCACTCATTGAAAATCTTTTGTTGTGGGGTTTTAAGTGAAAATATCATGATGGGTTCATATCCACTAAATCTTATTCTCAAATTTATATCATAAATTTTCTATCATCCATTGCTTCCTTATTTTCCCTATGTTGATATCTTTGAGATAATTTATTTTTTGTGAATGTTGCAAAATATTTGAACCAATTTATAATTTTGAGTAGGTTTGGAGAACAACTTCTATCCATCATGCGTATAAGGAAATCTAGAATATGAGTGAGAAAATAGACCTTCACTAGTGGATTCATATACTAGTGCAAAAAACATAACCTAGTCTACCTTTCTCAACACAAAATCATCCTAGGGAGGAGACAAAAACTTTAAAAGTGCTTTAAGGTCTTCAAATGGTTTCCATTTTGAGCTAGAGGAGCACGAGGACGAGAATGACTCTCCATCTATGATAGTCTCCAAAGGGTACCTACATTGAACAACCAAACGAAACCCTTTCCCACCTTTCGAAAATGGTAAAGCCCTACTTTATAAGTGATTAAGAAGAGAGAAGCCCTAAATCTATTAATGATTTAGTGAAACATGAACATACCAATAGAATGAAAAGCAAGAGATTTTAGGGAAGATATTAGTCTCATTCATCAAAACAAATTACAAAATAATGGTTACCTTGTCACGTGTTGAGGTGGACTTTAATTCTCCAATATTTAAGGTTTATTCCTCTCGTACCTCTCAAAGGTTACCTTATATTCTTCAACAGTATGAATTCCAAGTGAGCCCTAACAAATTCCATAAGAATGATCCAAATATCCTTAATCCATATGGAGGAGAATCTTAAATTGAATGTTTATGTTTCCTAGTTTTTTTCTCATAATTATGGCCCATCACTTGGTGAATCCAAAAGTATTTGCAGTTTACCTTCTTTCTGGAGATTGAATTTGACTAAATCAACCCTTATTTGTCGAGCATGCATCCTTGGATAAATGTTATTGATCCCAAGGGATAAGAAATATTTTCATTGTTTAAGAGTGTGACAACACTCCTATAGAGAAGAAATGTGTGTGGGATAATAACATTAATGAATACTAATATTTCTCCAAAGTTTTTAACAAATTCAATATCTTTGTTCTTTCATAATTACCTTGCAATGTTTTCAGGAATGAACACAAATTGTCCCAAGGTGACAAAACTAATGCCTCAACATACCCAACAATATTGAGGTTTAGAAGGTTTTTTCTTGGGGATATTGTTTCTCTAATGTCCTCTCTCGTCATTATAAAACCCACAGGATAATTAATGGGTCAACTTTATGTACTTTGATATTTTCAATACACTAGCATAACATGTGGATGGACCTAATGGTCCTACATCCATTTACAATGCAATGCTTGAGCCTCTACCACAAACCTATATAGGATGCCCATATCCTTTCCCTACAATCACATCCTTTGAATATGAAGAGAAGTACCTAGGACCATTTATTCCTTATATGTTGAAGAGTTCTCATGATTTACCCTTAGTGTTTGGGGCTACCTGTACGACATTTGTATGATCAACCATTGCATCAATTTTTTGTAGTTTCATTTTAGAAGGTTGATCAGATTATAGTGATCATGAGTTTCCTTAGTCTGCCCTATTCCACCCCATTGAATTTTTCTTAGTTATAAACTTTCTCCAACCTTGCATTCAACGAAAGGTTCCAAGATACCATTATGAATGTCAAAGAGATATTTCTTTTATATGATCCCAACTCACTACATTTTTTAATCGAGGAGATAAATATTGGACCAATTTTTATGTTTCCATAACTTGGCATAAGAATCAAATCATTTCCACCACTTCGCCATTAGATCTTAGTAATTTCTCTAATCTTGAAAGGAATTTGTGAAAAAAAAAAGTCCCTGGTTATTGATGGTAGAAGTAATTACTTTTGCAATCATTGGAAAAAACACTCTTTTTGCAATTGGGAAAGGCAACAAAACTTCCATTATGTGTTTTTTCCAAGCATGCCCTTGATTGGATATTGTATTGATTACAAGGATGCATACTTATGAGTGTCTTAGTTTCAGGATAACATACATATCTTGGCTACATTAAATAGAGTTGTGGTTCATTAACATGGACATGCATGTTGGTGGACGCATCTAAAATACCATCTTTGATAACTCCAACCATATACATTAGTGGGTGCATTAGGCAATCCGTGTATGAAATTAACATGGCACTCATTGTTTACATGCATATTAAGTTTACAACTATATCAGAAAAGTTTGAATTGGAACAACTAGAGCTTGAATATCAAACTCCCATCATGCTCCAAACTTACCTTCATTAGAGCTATACTTTCTTTCTTATTTTTATTAGCAATCATGATATAAATGTTTCTTTTTTTTTCTGAGTGTCAATCGATATATAATCCTTAAGAGAGGTCAAAATATATTTTACTGTGCTAGTAATTCATTATACGTGTATTATTGATAGCTAATATTCCAATGTCTTAATATTTTGTAAAGAAGAATGCTGAAATTTTTGAGTTTGATTATTGAAAGGTCAATCAAATGTTCTCTTTCAAATGTAATGTTTAATTGTTTAATTTCCTCTACTCAATTATTGAAATTGTTGTTTTTATCTATTGAAATTTCAATTTTTGGCAATGCAGCTTTGTTTATGTAATTGTGTTTCTTATTTGGACAAACATTCATATTTTCTCATTGAAATTGTAGTTTTTTTTGTTGTAGATAATAAATGCACTTTTCAAATTTTAGATTGGCTTTTGTAGCCTAGATGGGAAGATCACATCATAAGGCTATTGGCAATGACACATACAAAGTGAGAAAGAATAATGTTGGTACACTGTCTGACCCAAAAATGCATATGTTCTACACATGTAGTAATTGGTCATATTACAAGCCAAATAGTCAAAAGTGCATGATTGTGTTTATGCTTGAACGTTTCGTAGAAATAGATCGACAAAGGCATTTATATTACATTGAAGTTTCATACAATGTCAATGTGAAAATATATAATTCTACAATTCATGCATGCATAAATGAAGGTGAAGGTAAGAATATATGTTCTATATATGTGATATTTAAGTTTTAAGTTATGTTCTATTTAATGATAAAATATAGTATGTTATCTAGAGAGTTCAATTGGCATATGATTTTATCAATGGAGTGTAACAACATGTTAAGGAAATGATTGTCGGAAATGATTTCCAAATTTGGCAAGTAGAAAAATACATTGTAGTAAGAATTAATGGAAGAAATTAAGAAGTAAGATGAAGAGAAAAATGGGAGTTGTTGTGAGCTATGTTTTAGGAGGAGACAATAACCACACAAACACAATAGGTAGTTTTTTATCACCTAAAAATTTCCCACCTAGACCAAAATTCTAGGCGTACCAGAATGCACTAGCAATAGTATGGGTGGCATGACATAAAACCCAATTTCACACCATGTCCTATCCATTTAACTTATAATAACCCCTTTCCTAAAGTTAATTTCACTTAATAAAGTCATAAAATCCGTTTTTATGACTTTTCCCTCTTAATTTTTATTAAAAAATCGAAATAATGAGAGAAAATTCAAAATTTTTCCTATAAAAGTAAGAGGGTTCCCCCCCATATCATTATCTCATTTTATTTTTCTTCTCATGCATTTATTTCTCTCCATTGTGGATGTTTTCCATTGGAGTTGTTTCATAGCTCATGAAACCCTAGTTTCTTCAAGAGCTTTTCCTTGGAGTAGCCATTATCTACAACCATCAACATAGGAGAGAGTAGCCACACACTAAGGGAACTCAAAGAAACCTCCTATGGAGAGGCCACCAGGAGATGAATATCTTCAAGGGTTTCTCCACAAGTGATGTTGTAAAGTTTTTTCACTTGGGTGATGGATTATTTATTCATTCTTTGACAAATTGTTGTTCTTGCTTCTTTATTTTGCTTAATTTCCTTTCTATTCACATGAATAGCTTAGATCTTAGATATGAATGCATTTATCCATTTAAAAACATGGGGTTTTAGTTTTTTCTTTAATATGTCTGTAATCTTGAAGCAACTACAAGATCTGTATATTTGTGCACCTTGTATGCAGATTTACACCAACATAGTTACTTCTCTAAGGGACACATCCACTCACATTCAAGAGGTAATCTTCAACTATATATAATTTTTTATGTAGGTTTTTATGTCCATTTATCAATCTAATGTTTTTAGATAGTATTATTTTTTCATAATGTTTGACATATAGATGAGATACCAAAGGCGAAAGGAGGTTCACGAAGAGCCTACTAGCTCATAATCAACAAATGCAGAGGTTTGTGTGTGTGCATGCATTTGTGTGTGTGTGATTTAATTCCTTTTTGTAACACCCCAAGACCCAACCCCAATTGTAAATGTGAATATGTTTTATAGGCTGGTGAGCCAGGTAATTATAAGTCAGGAGGCTTATGTGTTGATTAGGATGAACAATCTAGATGCCAAAAGGCCAGTGAGCCTATTTTTGTATATGTAAACACTCATATCATTAATATAATACATCGATGCATGTAGACCAACCATGATAAACGAGTATGGGGGACTAAACTCCATTAGAAAGGGAAAGAGAGGGCTAAGAGCCTAGAAAAGGGGCTAAGATAGAGGGCTTATTGCCAAAGGAATATTATAATATTATTCCTAAAGATTATGGTGAGGATAATTATTTTATCCTAAGTTCTTATGTGAAGGTGAATGAATCCCAAGTGGATATAAAATGAGCTCTTGGAGAGCCATGTGTCATCCAGGGCGCATGCAAATATATGTGGGGAAATTAGTCTATTTTGGGATCTTTTCCTCATGCACTCAGCTATTCACACACTCAACCATTCTCTCCATCGTTGAACCTCAGCATCATTCACATACCTCTGGAGCCAGCACGCACTACTGAAGCTACCATGTACTTCATGTTATCAACAATAAACTATATCCCTCCTGGGAGGCATAACACACCCGTACCTACCTAAGTCAGTGTTGTACCTTTATGTTATGAGTTGTGCCTATACCAAACTCAAATAATGTTGTTGTTGACCATCACCCGTACATTTCCTGTTATGTTCAGCCCCATGTTCCTTAACTGAGCACGGTTACTGCCACCACATGTTCCATATTCCATTTTCTATTGCTTCCTTCACCTGAGCCGATACCTTGTTGACTAGAGCACTGGATTGAAGAACCGGGTTGTCAGGCCTGTGGTATTGAAGAGGCAGGTTATCAGGCCTATGAGAAACTCTCTCCAGGTGAGAGAACTGTCGGGAATTGAATTCCTAAAGGAGCCAAACTACAATTACAGTGCTCTAAGATTTCATGTCCAACTTGTTGTTGAAGCCCTAGAAGAGAAGTGGGGCAGTCAAAGGATTGTTGAGAAGAGAAGGGGCACACTTCCTGGGGTGGGACAGGCATGTGGGGAATGAGATATTGTAGGTTGGTAGTTTGAGTTGGCTCCTGGGAATAAATCCTTCCTGTTGTTTGTATTCTCTCAACCTAGCTAGGAATCCCTTTACCCGGGTGGAGTTTAGTCTCAGCTCAGGGGTGACCCACTACTGAGAGATTTGAGCAGCATGGTCTAAGGATGGGATGTTTATGGAAGGTCTGCACGCAGTTGATGGTCTTCTATAAAATATAAGTATCAATTATGTGTCCAATTGCATGCTCTATATTTGTACATGTCTTTGTAACTATGAGTATTTCCTGTGTATGATGTATGTATAGGCTTACTGTTATTTCCGTATGATTCTATGCATTAACAAAATGTATTTGTTTGTATTAAACTTGTATAAATGTATATAGTATAACTGAACAATTGTTACGTGGCATAGCCCATCACCCTAAGGTTGGGTATGCTACAATTTGGTTTCAAAGCTCAGTAAGAGTGTGTTATGGAGTAGCATGGTCCGGCCTGGAAGGCTGTGGATGTTACAAATTGGTATCAGAGCCCCAGTTTCCAACACTGAGAATGGATGGGCCGAGCAAGTTGAGGTGATTCACTTGTGTGGAATTGGGCAAAACCCCCAAAATATTATGTTGTTAAATTCATGGAAAATTGGAGGAAACTGACCAAAGTGGTGAATTTTTCATAATTTAATACATGTTCGGGCCAACTCAGACCCGAAATTGGTTGAATTGAAGCATAAGGAGTGCGCAGGTGACTTCTTTAAGTTTCAAACTCAAAAAAGATAAATCTATCTTTGTGAGCAGAAGAACAGATGAGATCTTTTCAGGAGGGGAATGAATCCGTCACAACCTTTGGATCTGGAAAAGGAGCGCGCCGGTTAACCCCTCAATTCATTTAGACTTTGTTGCTTCGAAAGTTTTTAAGTCTTGGACAAAAAGTAGGTAAAAGTCCCGAAGCTTTGAATTCGTGGAGTGAATCTACAATGTAGGTCATAGGGGAATAATGCTTGGGCATTGGATTTGGAGAGAATCAGATCTACACGTAGGTAAGTTTGAGCCACAGATATCATGATAGTTCAAAGGTTGGACACTATGGGAGGAAAAATTTCTTAAGTTGCCTGAAAGAAAATATCCCAAAGTCTCGAACTCCGCAGTAAATCAAAACCGTCCGTTGTCTGGGACACGTAGCTATAGATTATCGAATATTTGACATTCAGAATGTTTATGGTGTAGTGTGGAGAAGTCTCCTAAAGCCCCGAAGTTTCAAAGCTTCGGAGAACATTGTTCGGGTGTTCGAGAGTTCTACATTCAGGTGTTTTGACGTGTTCTGGTGTGAGATCCTCTGAAGTCCCAGAGTGTCGAAGTGATGCAGCGTGTTGACATCACCTAGAGTGATGTGGACCTATTCAAAAATTCAACATTCGGGAGAGTTGTTGTGTTATACTAAGAATTTCTCTGAAGCTCGAAGCTCTGGAGAGACGAAGTAGTAAAGCTCTGGAGAGAGAGGGTTTGGGAGTTCACCAATTCGACATTCGGAGGAAATGATGTATGGTTTAGGAAGAACCTCTGAAGCCTGAAGTCCCAAAGTCCTGAAGCTTCAGATAAGTGCCTTTCAATTAAGTGCTTGGTCACAACTCGTGGTCACATGAGATTGGGGCCTAAAGGAAAATGGTTAGTGCCCAAAAATTGTTTTTAAAGACAGAAAAGGGCCTAGAGAAGGAGCCTGTGGGGTTTCTGGTTTGTATGGACTTGCATTGGAGGAAAAATACAGGATCCTGTAAACTTAAAGAGAGGATTCAGCATGAGTCCAAGAGCTAACTCATCTCTGAAGAAGAAGAACAACTGTACAAGGATCGATCTCACAGAAAAGACAATTTTTTTTAAAAGTATCCATAACTATTTTCTCAAGACTCAGAATTGAGCAAGGGAGAAGTCGTTGGAAATGTATTGAACAGTAGAATATCACTGTTCACACAAAATGTTGAGTTGAAGGGTCAATTTTTTAGGAAATCAAAAGAAAGAAGTATGATGTATTATTGAACCAGAATGGTTCATAATTTCATGAAATTGTTGAATCAATTAGCCTAACAGATTCTGTTGGTTGCACATTTTTGCAAAGAGATGGAAGATACATAGGGGTATTAAAACCAATAGGGTGAGATCGGAGGGATAGATTTCCATATGGGTATTGAAGGTTCAAAATCAATTGGACATGGAGAAGGAAAGGAAGAAATCTTGAACTTGGCAGAGACTATTAAAAATTTGAAAAAGGATGTCCAAATCCATAAATATGATAATGAAAGGCTTATGAAAGACAAGGAGTAGCAGGAGGAATTCAACATGAAGTTAATGCAAAGATTGAACATAATAGAAAATAAATTGGATAAGAAGAGTGGCTCAATCAAATCAGGAAGTCACATGTCTCCTAATGAGAAAAGAAGAACACAGAGTGTTAGCAGACATCACCATCACTCCCCAAGACATTCCAATAGGAGAACACCCAATAACTCAAGTTCATCCCCTCTCAAGAAGCATAAGAAGAGGACTGGGGTGGATGAGATATGGGGATAAATGAAGACAATCAAACCTCCTACATTTGATGGTGAGCACAAGAAGGATGAATATGAAGAGACATGGTTGTTGGGCATGAGAAAGTATTTTCAATTACATAATTATTCTTCATACGCAGAAGAAAGAATTTCTATCTACTAGCTCAAAGGAAAAGAATCCATGTGTTGGGATCAACTTGTGCAAGTGCAACACATTAAGGAGAAAATTGTTACTTGGAAGGAATTCAAGAAGTATTTTGAAAATAAATACTTGACTAAGAGGTACTATGACAAGAAAATGAAATATTTATTTGAACTCAAGCTTGGGAGTATGACCATTGATGAATATGAAAGAAGGTTTTTGGAGCTATTAAAGTATGTTTTTTTCATCAAGGATGAGACTGTTAAGATTCAGAGGTATTTGAGTGGGCTTCCACCATTCATCAGTGACAAGGTACAATATGATGATCCCAAAACAATGGAGGAGACCATAAGGTGAGCTAAATTCCTATATGATCAGCATAAAGCAATGCCAACTTTCCAAATATCTTGGGAAGACAAGAAGAAATATAAGATGGAACATAGGAAGAAGGGGACTAAGCCACCATTCTTCATAAACAATCCTTAGGGACAACCAACTTTTAGAGAACCTAGAACAATTGAGACATGGGGGAAAAGGCCAAGGAAGCCACTTATTCAATGTTGGGGTTGTAAAGGAGATCATATGTATAGGGATTGTCCCCACATAGGAGAAAAGGTGAGGATTTTTCACAATGTACAAAAAGCTGAAACAATGGAGGACATGGACATAAGCGTACCAAGGATCTATGCAACCCTGGACAAAAAGCAAGCCAAGTTTCAGTCACATATGATTGAAGTAGAAGGTATGATCAACAAACAAACCATTGTTATTTTAATTGATTAAGGAGATAGTCATAGTTATATAGATCCTAATATGGTGGAAATATTGCATTTTCCAAGAAGATAGCATGGAAAATCTTGGTTAGTGTAGCTGGATATCAGAGCCAAAAGAAAGGTTAATGAGTTGGTAAATTCTTGTCCAATGGACATGAATGGAATGAACACTAGGGAAGATTTGAAAATCTTTCCTTTAGGTTTCTATGACTGTCTAATTGGTATGGATTGGTTGGACCAACACCATGCTATCCTAGACTGTCATAACTAGACATTTACTTTCCTGGATGGGGAAAGGAACCTAAGGACAGTCCATGGAATTCCCATGGCAATAACTATCAGAGAAATATCAGCAATGCAGTTGAAGAAAAGTTATAGGAAAGGATGTCAATTATTTACAGCTCATATGGAAAAGACATCTAGAGATCAGGTGTCAAATATTGAATATCATGCAGTCCTAAAATAATTTGAGGATTCATTTAAAGAAATACCAGGATTACCCCCTAAAAGACATATTGATTTCTCCATAAATATGATGCCTGGAGAAGCTCCAGTATCCAAGACTCCCTACAAGATGAGTACACCATAACTGAAGGAGTTGCAAATGTATCTTGAAGAGATTCTGAAGAAGGAGTCCATACGCCCAAGTGTGTCACCTTGGGGTGCCCCAATTTTGTTTGTGAAGAAGAAGGATGGAACTTTGAGACTCTACATGGACTTCAAATAGTTGAACAAGGTAACTATGAAGAATAAGTATCCTTTGCCAAGGATTGATGACCTCTTTGATTAGTTGAAGAATGCAAAAATATTCTCCAAGGTTGATCTCAGATCAGGTTATCATCAATTAAGAGTTAAAGAATAAGACACCAACAAGATTGTTTTCCAAAAAAGGTATGGCCATTATGAATTCACAGTGGTGCCATTTGGGTTATCAAATGCACCAATTATTTTTATGTGTTTAATGAATGACATTTTCATAGAATACATGGATAAGTTTGTCATTGTCTTCTTGGATGACATTCTTATATATTCCAAGTCAGAGGAAGAGCATGAAAAACACTTGTGGTTGGTACTACAAATATTAAGGGAGCATAAATTATATGCCAAATTGAGAAAATGCTCATTTTATCAGAAGAAAATCCATTATTTGGGACATATCATCTCAAAACAAGGGATAGCAGTGGATTTGGAAAATATTGAGGCCATTAGAGGATGGTCAGCACCAAAGAATGTGATAGAAGTCAAATCATTCATGGGCCTTGTAGGCTACTACAAAAGATTTATTCAAGGATTCTCAAGGATTGAACACCCAATCACATCCCTGCAAAAGAAGGGAGTGAAGTTTCAGTGGACATTGGAATGTGAAAAGAGTTTCCAACACTTAAAGCATCTTTTAACCAGTGCTCTAATACTAAGGATTGTTGATCCAAATGAAGACTGCATTGTATGTACAAATGCATGTAAAGAAGGAATTGTTGGAGTCCTCAGTCAGAATGGATATGTTATATGTTATGAATCAAGGAAGTTGAAGGAGCATGAAAGGCTCTATGCTACTCATGATTTAGAGTTGGAAGCCATAGTGCATGCCTTGAATATGTAGAGACACTACCTCATGGAGAAAAGGTTTGAGTTAAGGACAAACCTTAATGGTCTGAAATATTTATTTGGACAACCAACTCTAAATTCCAAACAATGTAGATGGTTATAATTTCTTAGTGAATATGACTTTGATATAAATCATATCAAAGTGAAAGAGAACAAGGTAGTTGATGCACTTAGTAGAAGGGCGCATGAGTTACATGCTACAACCATCAGTATGTACCAATATGATTTGAAGGATAGAATCTTTGAGGCTGCAAAATCACATTTACATTACATGGAAATGGTAAAAAAATTACAACAAGGTATTTTGTAACAGAAAGTTGAAGATTACAAGCTAGGAGAGGACAAATTTCTCATGTACAGAGGCCGAATTTATGTGCCAAATTCCATGGAATTGAAGAATGTGATATTGAAAGAAATGCATAATGTACCTTATGCTGGGAACCCAGGGTATGAGAAAACTATTGTAGTTGTCAAGAGCCAATATTATTGGCTAGGTATGAAGCGGGAAGTTGCAGAGTTTATTGCTAAATGTTTAGAGTGTCAAAAGGTCAATGATGAGCATAGGCACCCAGCTGGGTTACTACAACCATTACCCATTCCTGAGTGGAAATGGGAAGTTGTGACAATGAATTTTATCACCAAGATGCCTAGAACAAACAAGCAACATGGTTCTATCATGGTAGTAGTGGACAAGCTTACCAAAGTTGCCCATTTCATTCTAGTGAATCTCACTCACAAGTGTTGTAGGAAAATCTCCCTGTGAACAGGTAGACCTCCTCTTGAGAGCTAGACCCTTAACTCTAAGACAAAAGGTGCTTAACATGGCACTAACTTCCTTTTATATCTAATCAAGCCAATGAACAAAAGAAGAGGAAAGCATGTACCTTATGAACATTGTTTGTCCTTGCAAGGTCCAGGATGAGCCTCGATCTTGAGCTCCTTGTTAGGTCCTGCAAGACAAACAAAAGTACAAACAACTTCCTACTCTACTAAGATTAGCTAAAACATAGATCCATATACTGTAGACAAACTTATATAGAACAAGTAAAAGTTTGAAAGAAACAGGCCAAGCATTGATGAGAACAAAGTGTTACTTACAGCCATGGATGTAGTGCAATAGCTTCACCAAGCTCTCCTTGTCCAAACCCTTGCTCAAAAGCTCCATGATCAGAATGACAATAGCTTCACTAATTATTATCCTCCACTTCTCATGAGATCATAAGTTTGGTATCTCTAAAATTCTTTCTCCCCCTTCCTCCATGGAAATCCCTCATTATATAAGATTTCGAGACTTAACCACCATGGAGAGGATCTCTCATCAGATCCACTAAGGAAGGGATCTCTAAGATATTTAGGGAAAAAATATCTCTTAAGGATTTTAGGGAGGAAATATCTCTCAAGGATTTTAAGGAGGAAATATTTCAACCATCCATGAGATCGTCCACCTTCCCTAAAAAATAGGAAACCAAATGTGAGGTGGATTCTCACACTTAATTACTTTCTTTTTTCATGAATATTAATAATAATTCATGTGCACTTGATTCTCACACTTAATCCATTTCTTTTCCATGAATATTAATAATAATTCATGTGTACTTGGTATTTTTGCCTTCATGTAATATATCCCTCCTCCACATTGACTAGGGATTGTGACATAGGTTATTCCATGGTGTCAAGGTGTATGCGACACTTATACGACACTTTACGACACTTAGGGCGCGGTACCTAGGTGTGAAAATTTCATGTGTAACAACAAGAAAACTAATGTTGTTGATATTTATATGAAGGAAATTGATCGATTGCATGCTATACCCAAGATAATTGTGTCTGACAGAGATACAAAGTTTACATCAAAATTTTGGAAAGGATTATTTGAAGGATTTGGAACAAATTTGAATTTCATCACAACTTATCATCCATAAACTGATGGGAAAATAGAGAGGGTGAATCAAGTGATCGGGGATATGTTGAGGATGTATGTGATGGATAAACCATCAAAATGGGAAGACTACCTACACTTGGTAGAGTTTTCTTATAACAATGGGTACCAAGCATCTCTAAAGATGAGCCCATTTAAGGCACTTTATGGCAGAAGGTGCAACACACTTGTAAGTTGGGACAACCCAACATATAGAGAAGTAGTTGGGCTAGAACTACTCAAAGAAATGGAAGAGCAGGTGTTGAAAATAAAATAAAATTTAAAGGCTACTCAAGACAGGCATAAAATCTATGCAGACAAGGGAAGAACACACAAGGAGTTTAAATTGGGTGATCATGTATTTTTAAAAGTGAAGGCCAACAAAAGTTCCCCAAAGTTGGGAAATTGTTCAAAGTTGGTAGCTTGTTTTTGTGGTCCGTTTGAAATCCTAGAGAGGATTGGGCCTGTGGAATATATTCTTACATTTCCTGCATCCACATCTATTCATAATGTATTCCATGTATCATTGCTCAAAAAGTATATACTTGATGCTAATCATGTTATTGATTGGAATGCGATTCAGGTGGAGCAAGACAACACTTTTCAGGTGCATCTGGTGTGCATTCTAGACTAGAAGATCAAGCAGCTCCAGAATCAAGCCATTGATCTATTAAAGATCCAATGGACCTGGTACGGTCCTGAGGATGCAACTTGGGAGTACGAGGATGCTATGCGGGCATAATACCTGCATCTTTTTGAGGGTTTTTGAAATTTTGGTTGTACATGTTATATATAATGCACTAAGGAAAATGCATAAAATAAGGGGGGGGGGATGTAACACCCAAGACCCAGCCCTGGTTATAAATGTGAATATGTTTTATAGGTTGGTGAGCTAGGTTATTATAAGTCAAGAGGCTTATGTGTTGATTAGGTTGGAGAGCCTAGATGCTAAAAGGCCAGCGAGCCTATTTTTGTATATGTAAACACTCTTATAATTAATATAATACATCATTTCATGTATATCAACCACGATAAAATAATATGGGGGACTGAAATCCATTAGGAAGGGAAAGGGAGGGGTTAAGAACCTAGAAAGGGGGCTAAGCTAGAGGGTTTATTGCCAAAGGAATATTATAATATCATTCCTAAATATTATGGTGAGGATAATTATTTTATCCTAAGTTCTTATTGGAAGGTGAATGAATCCCAAGTGGAGAGAAAACAAGCTCCTGTAGAGCCATGTTTCATCTAGGGCGAATGCAAATATATGTGGGGAAATTAGTCTGTTTTAGGATCTTTTCCTCACAGACTCAGTCATTCATGCACTCAGCCATTCTCTCCATCGTTGAACCTTGAAATCATTCACATACCTCTAGAGCCTACACAAACTGCTACAACTACCCTATACTTTATGTTATCAACAATAAAACATATCCCTCATAGGAGGCACAACACACCCGTACCTACCCGAGTCAGTTTTGTACCTTTTTGTTATGAGTTGCACCTATACCAAACTTGAAGGTTGTTGTTGTTGACCATCACCCGTACCTTTCCTACTATGTGCAGCGCCCTTTTCCTTACATGAGCATGGTTGCTGCCACCACCTGTTCCATATTCCATTTTTTGTTTTTTCCTTCACCGGAGCAGGTACATGGTTGATTAGAGCACTGGATTGAAGAAGCGGGTTGTCAGGACCATGGGATTGAAGAGGTAGGTTGTCATGCATGTGAGAAACTCTCTCTAGGTGAGAGAACTACTGTGAATTGAATTCCTAAAGGAGCCCAATTGCAGTTACAGTGCTCTAAGACTTCTTGTCCGACCTGTTGCTGAATATCTAGAAGGGAAGTGGGGAAACCGAAGGACTATTGAGTAGAGAAGGGGCACAATTCCTGGGGTGGGACATGCATGTGGGTAATGAGAGACTGTAGGCTGGTAGTTTGAGTTGGCTCATGGGACGAAATCCTTCCTATTGTCTATATTGTCTCAATATAGCTAGGAATCCCTTTACCCAGGTGGATTTTAGTCCCAACTCAGGGGTGACTCACTACTAAGAGATTTGAGCGGTGTGGTCTAATGATGGGAGGTTCGTGGAAGGTCTGCACGTAGTTGGTGGTCTTCTATAAAACATAAGTATCAATTATGTGTCCAATTGCATGTTGTGTATTTGTACATGTCTTTATAATTATAAATATTTCTTGTGTATGTTGTATGTATAGGCTTACTGTTATTTTTGCATGATTCTACAAATTAGCAGAATGTATTTATCTGTATTAAATTTGTTAAAATATATACAGTATAAATGAATAATTGTTATGTGGCATAGCCCAGTGGCCTAAAGTTGTGGATGCTACAATTTGGTTTCAGATCTCAGTAAGAGTGTGTTATGGAGTAGCACGGCCCGACCTGGAAGGCTGTGGATGTTACACTTTTTGATCTCCTAGTGTGAAACCTGAGTAAAATAAATTGTAGGAAAAATGGACAACGACTTTCCATGCACCAAATATGATAGAGAATTTGAACACCACTCTTGTCGAGGAGGTAATTTCGTTGAATATCCAAATTTGTTGACACCCAAGATGTAGAAGAATAAGGGAGGTTAAAAAATATCCTACTAGCTCATCATTATTGAATGTAGAGGTCTGTGGTGACTGCCACTATTGTTGAGGAAGTAACTTTGTTTAATATTCATTTTTTTTTGCATCAAAGACATAGAAGAAGAAAGGAAGTTCATGAATATCCTATTGTCTCATCACCAATAAATGTAGATGTGTGTGTTTGCGCAAGGGCACACATGTGCACACACTTGCATGCACACATTTGTGTGTTGTAATGAATCTTTGATATCAAAGTGTAATTCCTAACCACCACTTTTATTGAGGAGGTAATTTTGTTGAATATTCAAATTGTTATGCACATTTTTATGTATATGTATTGATCTGATTTATTTGTTTTTTGTTAGACAATATTAATTTTATATAATATTTGACATACAAATTGAACACCCAAGGCATAGAAGAAGAAAGACGCTTAAGGAAGCATGTAGTCACTTTGCACCAACCACATAAGAGGTGTTATATATATATATATATATATATATATAT
>ML777356.1:682277-773562 GCA_009831015.1 Picea engelmannii
TTTGTTGTAGGTTGTATCCCTTCATTTGCTGGATAATAATAAAGGAAGGACCTGGCAATTTCTTTGGTGGACGTAGCCCACACTGGGTGAACCACGTAAATCTATGTCTCTCTTGTATTGTGTGTCTTCTGTGTTTTGTTTCTGCATTTGTTTTATTTTATTGCTCCGTGCTCCTGTTTTTCTAACACACCTTTCCTCTAATTTAAATAGAGCTTCCTAATTTCCTGATCTCTTTTAATTTCCATGCCCAAAATGAAATTTGCAGCACCAACATCCTTCATGTCAAATTTAGAGGACAACTGAGTTTTCACATCCTGGATAATATCCTTGACATTCCCTATCAACAACATATCATCCACATACAAGACCAAATAAGTAAGATGATCGCCGATTAATTTGAAATACACACAATGATATTATTTTCTCCTTGGGAAGCTAAGTCCCAACATTTAAGTATCAAATTTTTGATACCACGTCTTTGGTGATTTCTTTAACCCATACAGGGACTTTTTCAGCCTGCATACCAACTCTTTCTTTCCCTTCACAACAAATCCTTCTGGTTGCTTATTGTAGCTTTCTTCTTTCATATCCCCATGTAGGAATTTTTTCTTCACATCCATCTATTCTACTTCAAAATCAAATGCAACACCAATAGATAAAATAAATCTAATTGAAGTTAACTTGGCAACATGAGAAAAAATCTCACCGAAGTCAATTCCCTTACCTGAGAATAACCTTTTGCTACTAACTGAGCTTTGTATTTCTCCTCTTTGTCTTCTTCATTGAACTTATTATTAAACAACCATTTTCTACCAATGCACTTTCTTCTAGTCAGAAAATCCACTAGATCCCAAGCTTCCATCTTATCCAAGGCTTCCATTTCCTCAATCATGCCCTTTTTCTAGAGTTTTCCATCCTTTGAATCCACTACCTCCCTAGCGGTTATATGATCATCTTCAATACTAAACAAAGAAAAAAATGAATGGAAATTAGGTGGAGTATACATTTATGGTTTCCTTCTTTCCCGAATCGATATCCTCAATACTGCAGTATGAGGATATTCTTCTTCTGAATCTTGTTCTTATGTAGAGTTTGATTCATCATCCTTCAACTCAAACTCTATTTTATTTGGTTCTTCCTTCTTGGTAGGAATTCCTATTTGAAAACATATTTGATTTCTCTAAATACCCCATCTCAGATACACACTACCTTATTAGTTTTTGGGTTCCAAAGATGATAACCTTTCAGACCATATTTATACCCAATAAAGATACACTTTTCAACCTTTTTATCTAGCTTCTTCATTTTTTCCTTTGGAACGTGAACATATAAATGATAGAAAAATAACCTAAGATGCATGAGAGATGTTTTCTTACCATTCCATACCTCATGTGGAGTCTTTTCATCTAGTGCCAATGAGGGTGATCAATTAACTAAGTAACATGCAGTACCCACTGCCTCTGCCCAAAATTCTTGTCCTAACCTGACAACATTAAGCATGCACCTTACTTTTTTCGTCAATGTCCTTTTCATCCTTTCTGCAACTCCATTATGTTGAGGGGTATAGGGATTATTTTTCTACCTTTCTATCCCACACTTCTTATAGAATTCTTCGAAATCATTTACACATAACTCTCCACCATTATCTGTCCTCAATACCTTAATTATTTTCTCTATTTGATTCTCCACAAGATCCTTAAACTCTTTAAACCTATCAAATACTTTGGATTTCTTCCTAAGGAAATATATCCATGTATTCATTGAGAAATCATCTATAAATGAGACATAATACACAAAGTTTCCCAATGATAGAACCAACACAGGTCCAAGCACATCAACGTGCACCAACTTAAACTTCTCTCTTCCCTCAATGCACCAAAGGGGAATCTTACCTGATTCTTCTTCCCATATATGGAATGTTAACATAAATCAAAATCTAGAGAGAATTTAGACATACCTTCAACCATACCTTTATCATGAAGTAATTGAAGGCCCTTCTCTTCGATATTCCCCAGTCTTTGATGCCACAACATAGTCTTTTCTCCAGAGGTTGTAAATGTTTTTTCTTCTTCTTCAGCTCCAATATCAGGAACAATGGAACTATTACACCCATCACTAATAATGCTTCCTTTAATATTATATAGAGTTCCAAACTGAAATTCGTTCAGCACCACCATTGCTCCTTGAACCATTCTATAGGTTTCTTTCTCAAACACTATTTTTACCTTTGCATTGTCCAATTTTCTTACATAAATCAAATTTCTGGCCAATCTCAAGATGTGAATAACACCAGGGAGTGTTCTAATCCTTCCATCCATGAGATTAAACTTTACTTTTTCTCATCCTATGATTTTGGATGTCAAGTCATCACCTAGGAAAACATCACTTGCATCATACCTTTCATACTTGCAAAACCACTCCCTATGAGGAGTCATATGGAAGGATTCACCTAAGTCAACCAACCATGTCTCATAATATGCATGTGTTCTTGACGAAGCCAAGTATGCATCCCCTCCTTCTTCTGTGGAGGCTTTTTCTTCTGTAGAAGGCACATCTTCAGATCCCTTCCCTCTCTCAACACTTTTGGATATAAATTTATTCTTGTAGTTCCCTTCTTTTCCACATCTCCAACATACCTTTACAAACTTTTCGGGAGATTTAGATCTCCAACTTGAGGACTTAGATCTATTTATTTCTTGGGAGCGTCCTCTTGTAAATAATGCATTTGTGCTATGTCCTTCCATGTTCTTTTGTCTCATCTCATATGACAACAAGGATGAGACCACATCATCAAAACTTAAAGTAGTTGTATTACTACCTATGGCCACAACCAAACTATCCCACGAGTCTGGTAAATAGCACAATAAACTGATACACTTATCTTCATCAAAAATCTTAATATCAATAGATAATAGTCGACTTACCATAGTATTGAAGGCATTAATATGCTCTATCACTGATTCTCCATATTTCATCCTCATGTTGTACAACTTCTTCTGTAGGAGCAATTTTTTCACCGGGGATTTTGATTGATACAAATCCCCTAACTTATCCCATAATTCCTTGGTTGTAGCTTCCCTTGACACATTCAGTAATACTAAATCTAAGAGACACAACTGGATTGTGCTCTTTTCCTTCCAATCCAACTTTTTCCAGTCTTTTTTTTATGTTCCTATAGGTTCAGTACCTAGATCCACAACAATCCATTAATTTTTTTCCACTAATAGATCTTCCATATTGAAATTTCACAGCTCAAAACTTTACCCATTAAATTTATCGATCTCTATTTTCGAATTGCTCGTCATTTCTTTTCACCTAAAGAATCAATACCACATACCTCCCTCTATAACAAGGCTTATCATAGACTCGAGCCAAACCCTTCACCACAAAGGTGTCCCCCTGAAGCGAATAATTTCTCTGATACCAAATGTATATTTTAACCTTATACAATAAATTACTACAGACAGATTCTTAATGAAACACAAAATATACAATGACACAAACACATGCATTACACATATATTTTTACCTTGGAAACCCAAACCGGGAAAACCAACAACCTGTTTAGAGTTGTAGCTCTAATATTCTACTCATCATATCTCTTCATTATTTACAATACAATATATATAGGATCCCATGACATACAAACCCCTAATTCATTGACCTGGATTAGTCAACAACCATAATTCCTTAACCGGAACTAGAAAACCATCGATGAAAACCATGTGTTGAAAAACCACAAAAAAAGGATGCAAAAAATTCCCAAAATTATTTTTGGGGGGTGCTTCGCCCTCACCCCCTGCCCCATGTGACCCCGCGCGTGCCCGACGTAACACAACAACTGGATATAGTCATGCAAAGAATATAACACATGCCCAACATTTCATACATTAATATAAATTGTTTTTCATTATATTACTTTGCTTCCAATATTCTATCGGTGTTCTTTGTGCAACATTACATGTTCTTTCCTATAATTCTTAATCCAATTAGGATTAGTGATATTAGAGAAATATACTCTTTATTATTATTTTGTGCATGTACCTGATGAGGTTAGGGTATAGAGAGTTGGACATTTAACTAACTAATCATAGTGAATGCATCCATTTCCCATCCAAGACACCTCCTGTGATAGACAAAAACAAATATGATGGAGCAGGAGATCCTATCAAGTTTTTTCTCCAAGAATCCATAGAGTGGCATGGACGAATACGATGGATCATTTCTCCTAGATCCTTCATCAACTCCCAACATCAATAGAGAAACAACTGACAAGCAATTATTTCATATAAAATATACCCTTCAAGGTACAAGTTAATTTTGATTTCTATCTATTTGAAGGAAAGATAGATAGAGAAACTTTGAAGAGATGGTTATATCTACTACAACATTATTTCTTTGTTTAAAACTTCTCCTACATTGAGAATATTATTTTTTTCACTCATAAATACCCTTCTGCATGTCAGATATTGGTTGGAAAATTACTATGTGTAACAATGATGATGGATATATAAACTATATGCGATAGAACCAACTTTTGAAGAATTTGTTAATATTCTCAAGGAGTATTTACCTATTAGAAACTACGAAGACATGTATACAATATGGACAATCTTGTGCCAAGGTAAATACTTGTTTGTGTGAAATTAAAATGACACATTTCATACCCAATATACAAAACTAGGTATTCAAGGCTTTGAGTGGCACTTGGTTCTAAAATATCATAGCATCCTACAAAAATACATCTAGAGACAAATGGAATTTATGGAAATCTCTTCACTAGAAATTACTTAATAATATTCCATCAATATTGAGAGAAACGTTTGGCACAAGAGAAGGGTAAAGGTGGCCCTAACTCTCATAATCAAGGATATATAAATATAACCAACCTCAATACAACCAATTAAAGACACATACAAAGAAGAAGAGTCGGAATTCTAAGAAATACACATAAAAGTGGTGCGACCACCATAAAAGTCCTTGACATGACAAATTCAATGATGAATGTTGCATTAGACATTCATTATTTTCTAAGTTTGAAAGACTTAGTATCTGATTCAATGTCGATGCCACAACATTCCTTAAATGGGGGGAAATTGAACATTGATGCAAAACCTAGTGTTACTATCACCATCATAAATGTCCAACTAGAGGAACCCAAGGAAGGTGAATAGACATCATTGCATTTCATTGTTAATAGAATAAGATAAAAAAACCTATTCTCAACATATTTAATCAAGAATATGAAGTTTCCAATTATGTCACAACCCCATCCATACAACATCGGTTGCTAGGCTAGGGATAAGACATTTGTATCAATCAAGAATGCCACCTACAATATGACATCAAACCCTTCATAGATGAGGTATTTTGTAACATTTCCCCACTTTAATTTTGTGATGTTCTTTTAGGAAAAAAATATATGTGGAAGCATCATTTTTTTTACAACTCTAGGCCTTGTAGTTCTATTATCACGTTGGGAGATCATATCTACATGATTCCATAGGTATCCATGATTATCACAATCTCTATTATGACTATTAAGTAGTGTAGGAATGCAATCTCTCACATTAGGAGAATTGTCCTCTTAGTGGTCCACTCAAATGGTGCAAACAAAATCACCATGATTTTCAAGACCTCTATAAGGGACCCCTATATGCAACATAAACATGTATATTATTTGGTGAAATAATACAAAGACATGTGTGCCTCACCTATATGAGTACCTTTTCACTATTAGGTAAATAATACATCGATTTGACACCAGGTTCCCCTCCACCCAATGGACATGTATACAAATTCTCTCCTCTAGAGAACAAGTAGATCAAATTTAGATACAAGAGATGATATAGAAAGGTCACATCCAACCCATGTCATCAACCTATGTGAGATCCATTCTATTGGTTAAGAAGAGGGATGGAACATGGAAACTCTATATTGACTATAAATCCTTGAGAAATAGTTAAGAACTAGTATCATGTCCCCCAAATTAATGATATGCTTCATCAACTCAAAGGTGGCAAGTTTTCAATAAGATTTACCTTAAGTCAAACTATCACTAAGTGACAATAAATCCAATTGATGTGCGGAAAAAAACCTTCAAGTCTAAGGAAAGTGTATTTGAGTGTATTTCCATGCATTTTTCCTTGACTAATACTCTAGTGAAGATCATTAAGATGATGGATGATATTTTTTGACTATTCACCAATTTTGTTGTGGTTGTAAACCTAGATGACATCCTTATCTTTAGTGAAATATGAGAAAAAAATATAGACACATCAAATATTGATCACCTTGCAATAACACAAGTTATATGCCAACCTAGAGAAGTGCGCATTTAGGATGTGGATAAATAAATGTATAGGGTACACCATGGATATCTATTATGTGCATGTGGATCCAGGTAAGATCTAATACATTCCCAACTAGATAACCTTGAAGACACCAATGAAGAATCATATCTTCTTTAGCATCCTTTTCGACTTCTACCACATGTTTTTTTTTGGGTTGTCTCAAATCACTTGGCCCTAGAGCTAGGTCTCCAAGGGTGGATCCAAAGGAAAGTGTGTTTACATGTAGGGACAACACAAATCATCTGAGGAGAAGAAGAATTGCCTTTGCATGGAACTAGTCCTAACTCTAAAAAATATGTAACAACCATTTGAAATTGAGACATATGCCTCATACTATGAAATTAATGTAGTCCTCGTGCAACATGGACATCGAGTGGCCTATCACAATGATACACTCTCTGATTTTGTTAATAGATACTCCACCTATGACAACAAACTCTACTCCATTGTCCAAGGTTTTTGGTAATGGAAATATTATATCTAGGAAAGGAAAAATTGTCCAAATTGAACATAGGCCTTTTCAATGTATGTAGATGTGGGGGATATTTATAGACCGGATGTCATTATAAGTGTATATGTACCTTCAAAAATTTATCTTGAACTTCAAGTACCAAAAAGTAAGAACCAAATCAAGTTGTAAACTACCTCAGTCAAACTCTAGTTGTAGCACTAACTACAGTCATAAATTCTTGTAGAATCAAGACTTCAAAGTGGCCCACATTGTATGACAATGATCTTATATTTTCCACTACACACTAGACACTAGTTACATGTAAACAAAATTCAATCTTTCACCTCTGAGATGGACTTCTATGCCATCTGGGTCATCTCTTTCTTCCTTCAAGAGAGCATAAGAAGATAAATTGGGAGGTAAAATATAGTTAGGTGGCAAGGCATTTCAAAATGGAGAAAATAGTGGTCGTTCTATAGAAGTACTTCTACCAGCCAAATCTTTGTCAAGACACAAAAAAATATATTAAATCACACACTACATGTGACATCACTAAACCTACAATAAAATGGCAAGGATTGTGCACTCCTATGACCACTCTAGATAATCCTTGTGGGCCAGTATCCAAGGATTTTATGATAATTTTATCGTCAACCAAGCAGGGTAAATTTTTTATTTTTGTGGTTGTTGATCAGTTCTCTAAGATGGAAATTTTTTCACCTTCAAGAATAGTGTCATAACAGAAGGTGTTTCTAAGTTATTCTTCAAGCATGTTTGAGTTCATTTTGGGTTTCTAAAGAATATTGTTTTTATATGGATAGGAAGCTCCTCAGTATGTTTTGGTCTAGATTGTTCCCACACAAGTTTCAAGTTGGTGGCAAATTATGTCTGTACTTGCATAAAGATTGTCTCACAATTCCCCATAAGAAGGTCCACTCCAATACAAGACTTACACTATCATGAAGGTTTTGGGTCACAATTATTTTGAGTTTAATTTTCCATCCTTTCTTAGCTTACACCCTCTTTTTATTGTGGGGTTTCTTCGACCATATGTTTTTCCTCTATTGGACACATCAATGGTGGAAATGCAGTTGGCTCCTACACATCCCAACCCTAATTTCATTGAGTGGGATAAAACGTACTAAGTCATGGGAACCGATATGAATATCATCCACTAGTAGAACATTCAACCTTATCAGATTGTTAGAGTAGGGAAATATCTCCACTAAGAAAAATGTTTTATCAAGAACCAAATTCAGTATTTTCCCTATTTGGTGCAGTAACTCGATGCAATTAGGACCATTTCTTCCCAAAGGGAGATGGATGATCCTAGTTCCCATTTGGGATATCCAAGTGACCATTCACCACTACAATTGTCTTAAAAATGGTCTTTATATTTGAGCCTTGCCAAATTTACAAAAACATTGTAGGTCTTGAACTTCCAGTGCATTTTCAAACCCATATCGCTCATAATATGAATTATAATGTTCCAAAGAACACAAAAAAAAGATCATATGAAAAATTTATGGTCATGGGAAGTTGATATACCAACTAATCTTCCGAGGGCCTGCATTCCTTTTGTCACCACAAATCCTAGGCTTAGGGTTTCTTCCCCATGGGGTTTTGGTACTATGATATTTAATATGTGGTTTTAGCCTCTTGTTATGGTATTTTTGTGAATGATATTAGCCAGCACATCTCTTCTCAAGATGAACTACCATTATTCTACTGATTTTGTATTGTTATGTATATTGTAGTATTTTTTACCATTTATCTCATTGATAGTATTTGGTTTTCATACTCTACTTAGAATATTGTATATGTGTTCTCTCTACAATATTTTATGTTCTATAATTTCATTCTCAATCCAATATGGATTAGTTTCCTCACTGAAATCATTACCAACTTTTTTTCATGGAAATCTAACAATTTCAATCTTGTTTAATGGAATAATAAAATATAGATGTTGATATTTCATAACTACGTTGCATGAATTTACAAAATAGGAACAATGTTTTTTCTATAATGCACTTGTCATGTATAGAACCCCTTTCTTTCATAACACACCATGTATGGATACAACCTTGATCTTTGATAGGTCCCTTGTCTTTGATAGGATCCTTTCCATAGACACTACCCTAAATGACCCCACTTTTTGTTCATCAATGAACCATGATGATGCTGGTAATTAGACACTATCACAACATTCATAATAAATCTAAGGTTGAAATGAATTCACAATGCTCAACAAAGAGATAATTCCTTTCCACATCTAGGGTTTCCATATCCATTGCCATTACTGAACCTAAATCCATTCAATCAATCCCATGATATTAAGAACCAAGTTTTCCAGAATCATGGTCACCATAAATTCATGGATTTTTTGGTTTAGATAGTACGTGCATCCATTCTCAATTTGAGATAATGGATTTCAAATATTTTCTTTATTCCCTAAAATCAGTCAAAATATAACATTTGTTGTAGAGACATTTTGTTAAATGAGTAGATTAAATTCCTCCTATAAATGTTCTACCATCAAAGACAATGATAAAATATATTCATTTGTATGAGAAAGCATTAATCAAAGAGTTCATTGGCCATTGACCCAACCCTCGAGCAGTATAGTCATGGATATGAGAACACTAGGCTCCCAAGATCCAAGGTGAGGTTTTCTCTTATGTATGTGGTCATGGATTATTTTTTCTTCATATTCATTAGAAAAGAGGAACAATATTTGATCTTTAGATCTGGACTCTATTTCAGGGGATCTACGGGAATGTTTATTTCCCATTGGTCTCTTGAATTTGACCCAGAAATGGACATTTTAGTAGCCCCTCTGTGGGTCAAGATTCCTCATTTCCATTTAAGTTTTTGGGATGAATCTTCCCTCAAATCCATTGGAAACAAAATAGGTTGATTTATTGATGGATAATAGACAAAAGGAAATTTATATTATTGTGCAAGAATTTGTGTTGAAGTAGACTTGGAGAAGGGCCTTTTGGAGCTTGTGTAAATCAATAAGGAATGTTGGAGCCACTAGCAAGCTCTAAACTAAGAGAAACTTCCTTTCAAGTGAAATACTTGTCATGAGTATGGGAATTTTCCAAAGAGATAACCAAGAAAAAAATAGGTTCAACACCCTTCAAATAAGCCAATGAGTCCATCCAATGAAATAGAGAAGGGATCATTTAATAATATAAAATAAGGCACAAAAATTTGTAGTCTAAGGACTCACCACAAAAATCAAAGAAAACTCATATTGGCTTGTCCATCTGATCTAGCAACAAATATGAATCCCTTGGAACAAATGAGTTGGAGGTGGAAGGTAAAGGAGTAGGGAATGCAAAGGAAGAAGAATATGAAGGAAGTGCAGAATCATCTAAGACCCAATTGAATATAAATATATATGACCTAAAAGTAATAGAAGAGGAACCCATCTAAGAAACAATTCAAAAATATATTGCGGAGGAGGAGGCAACCCATGGTCATGAGAAGAATGTTCATTTGTTTGTGACTTACAAATCTCATTCTTATGCTAGAGTATTGAAGAAATCCCCTTGTCCCTCCCCTCCTCTCACAAGGGGAAGAAAATAAAATTGGGTTCAAAGAGAAAAAGAGTCAGAATCAAATATTTTTGGGTCATCGATTAACCTTGGATTGACCCTTATTTAAAGGGGGGTAATTCTTCATCCTAATTAATAATTATGTTTTATCTCTGCATTTTTTTTTGTGTAATTAATTCATAATAGTTTATCCATGTTCTCAATAATTTGTAAGAAAGAGCATCTGTAAGAAAAAAACATTGGCCTCTCTTGTCCCAACTCTTTGACTAGAAGATGGAAGAACGGGAAGTTTCAATCAACCTATTTAAATTTTGTATGAATAATTTGTTTAATCACAACCTTTTTTAATACAATCTCTAACCATTTTTGTTAAAAAACAAAATTAAAAAAGGAGTCACTATCACATTAAAGAAGATTATTCATTTCAGTACACATTATCATGATAAAAGTAAGCACACATAGATAATGTTAATCCCTATAACTAAACTAAAGGGTGCAATGGAGTAAAATCTACATATCTCCCAATTGTATTCTTTGTAGATTCTATTGCACACATGAAGAAAATTCGAACATGCACTATGGAGAAGAGTCAATTGTTACAGAGAAGAAATAAAGCCATTTTATAGAACTTTTGGATTAGAAATAGGACTAGGTAAAACCTTATTTCTCCCTTTTATTTTATGTTTCATTATCTTGTATAAATTCTCCTCCATATGTATGAAGAAGTTTTATTTCCCTACTCTTTTATGAGCTGTCTAATCTATTACTACAAGGGTGGTCTCGTAAATCATGACTTATAATATAATGGTATTGAATAGATGTACTTGTCAATTTACAAACATACCAAGGTAGGGAAGTCTCAATGGACCTTATGGGTTTATGGCCAAGGCTTTTAAATAACATATTTGGAGTACTAGAATACATTTTTCTCTTATTGATAGATACAACCAAATTTTGACAATATGAAATTAAATACTACATTTTTATGGTGAAATTGTTGATATATAGGACTCTACTGTAAATATTATGATTGCATTAAGAAAAATAAAGTGTTACTATTGTGATAATGCATACCATCAACCCATTGTTGCATTATAACATTGTTATTTTCCATGTTATGTGTTGGAGTATAGTGGTGCTAGTCATGTTATTGTTTTTTAGTGTGTATGTTTAAATGGTCGAATAATATATCATTAAATGAATATCTATCATCTTTATTATGATTCTTAATTTATAAAAATCTAAAAAATTAAAATGTCTTGTAGTGGATTTCATTTTGTTTAATTTTAATATGTAGTTGATTTCATTTTGTTTAAATTTAATATTTATTATATGAGTGTCTATTATGGATGTATAGGATGAAAAGTAACCCTTGTTAAAATATAAAATAAAATATAGAGAAAAAATACTCAACGATATCAAAAAATCTACATTTTATTCTTCTATTTTAGTAATTTTTTATAAAATCAATTTCATCTTTATTTTTCTAACTTAATTAATTCATCATTTTAAAATTTAGTATTAACTTAATATCGAACATCTCTTTCATCCTAGGTTAACCATCTCTTTTATTCCTTGGAAAAATGTTTAACAAATTCTATACATAATGTTTAACATATAATATTGAATACAACCTAAATCAACATCTATTAGACAAATGGTCCACATATTCTCTACATAATGTTTCACATGTATATAATATTTAATATTAAGTACAAATAATGTCGAAGTGGAGAATTTTTTAAGGTGAAACTAGATAGGGTGGTAATTAGATAAACAAATTCTCAAAATAATGCTCACATGTATGTAATAATTAATTTAAATGTAAACAATATTGTTAAAGTGGAGAATTTTCTTAAGTGTAAAAGGAATATGTTAAAAGGAATAGGTTATTGGCATACATGTATATAATATTTAATATTAAGTATAAATTTATATAATATTTAATATTAAGTATAAATTAAAATAATGTCGATGTGGATTTTTTTTTTTCTAAGGTGTAACTAGATTATGGTAATAATTAGATAAACAAATTCTCAAAATAATGTTTCACTATGTAATAATTAATTTAAATGTAAACAATATTGTGAAGTGGAGAATTTTTTAAGGTGTAAAAGGAATATGTGGACAAAGGTTGTTAATCGAAGTGTGGTGTGGAGTTGATTGGATAATGAGTTTGGTGGTAAATATTCCTTACCACCAAACTCATTATCTCCACTAAGTGGATAAAGTGATTTAACAAATTTTCCCTATTATTTAAATCCAACAAAGTCATGAAAACAACACATTTAGCATGGAGTGTTTAGATAAAGTGATTTGATGATTTTCCACTATTATTTATATCAAATAAAGTCGTGATAAAAATGCATTTAGTTATAGAATGTTGGTTTTTTCAAAATTTGTTCGGTTGTTATTCAGTGGTTGAGATAAAATATTATAAAAATTATTATATGTATTTGTTGGGTTGTTATCTAGTGGTTGTAGTGATGTTAGATGTATGAAAGAACCTAACTTCATGTTTTATGATGTTTGTGGTTGTTTATGTGAAGTAACTATACCACTATGTAATTGAAAACCTTAGAGTGTCCATTTGTCTAAGAATGGAAATTAATCAACATAGATAGATGTGTGTTGATGTGGTGTGAGAATGTCTTTCAAAAGACCTTAAAAAATCTAGAAACATAGTTGGTAATGATTGTAATTGGTAGAATATAGTGTTTCCAAACATGTTTAAAGAAGAGTTTTTCCCATTATTAAATAGTTGTAGTCTTCTTGTAAGGTATGAGGATAACTATTTTTGAAAATTTGTCAATCACTACCAAGATTGCATCATGTTGGTGCTCAATGATAAGATATCTAGTCAAGGAATCCATGTAGATAGACTCCTATGGTTGATTTGGAATCATCAAGGATGTATAAAAACTCTATAATCAATTTGACAACTTGGTGAAGTCACAAACCATGCATGATTTGATGTATATGTCAACATCTAACTTGAGTGAAGTCCAATAGAAATATTTCTACAGTATTGTAAGAGTCCTACACCAAAGTGGAGTCCTACACCAAAGTGGCATGTTGTCTTGTTGTAGGGTGCATCCCATATAATCTTATGTTGGTTCTCACCTTGAGATACACAAAGCAGTCCTAGTTTGTAAAGCAAGTTGTTTTTCAAGTGGTAGTCAATGGAAATAGACTCCACTACATGGATCTATTAATATACTGATGAAAATTCAATGTCTTATTCATACAATCAACACCAATTAATGGTGTGATTACCATGCATATGTAGTACCATACTAGTGAAGAAACTAGACATTATCTAAGGACAATCAATTATTGCATTGTCTTTGTATTTCATGTGTTTAATTACCAATTCAAATTACTGTAGGTAATTAATCCACTTCAGGTGTCTTATTGTCTACAACTTAGACTATGAAGGAACAAACTGCAGAGTTTTTTTCTCTATATGAATGATAATTTATTTAACCAATATGTATTGTCTCCATTGTTTAAGTGCTTGTACAATGGCATATAGTCCCCTCTCATTAGTCAAATACTTAGAGTAATATCACCAAAGGTTGTTAAATGGAATGTTGTTGGATGACTAGCTTGAGTGATCATGACTCCCATAGCATAGTCTATAGTGGTAGTCTCTATTTCAAATGGGTGATGTAAATTAGGTAGAAGGAGAACTGGAGTTATAAAAATATTGTCCTTATGTTGTTCAAGAGGCTATTGTTGTTTTGTTGTCCATTTTATGTTTTATTTCTACCCCCTTTCATAAATTGATTCATTGACCAAACAAAGTGGTTGAATCCTAACACAAATTTGCAATAAAAAATTGTTAACTAGAGGAAACACCTTATCTCATGAATGTCTATTGGAATGGGCCAATCCTTGATAAATTTATTTAGCATCAACTTAGAATCCTTTAAACAATCAATTAAATAATCTATTCTAAGCGAGGGATACCCAATCTTCATTGAAATCTTATTGAGAGATCTATAGTCGATGCACATATGACATGTCACATATTTCTTAAGAAGTAATATGGTTGGAATACCACAAGGGAGAAGATAGGTTGAATATTCCCTTACTCAATTAATTCTTGGATTTTTCTGTGGATTTATTTCATCATCCTTCAACTCAAACTCTATTTTATTTGGTTCTTCCTTCTTGGTAGGAATTCCTATTTGAAAACATATTTGATTTCTATAAATATCCCATCTCAGATACACACTACCTTCTTAGTTTTTGGGTTCCAAAGATGATAACCTTTCAGACCATATTTATACCCAATAAAGATACACTTTCCAACCTTTTTATCTAGCTTATTCATTTTTTCCTTTGGAATGTGAACATATGAATCATAGGCAAATAGCCTAAGATGCATGAGAGAGGTTTTCTTACCATTCCATACCTCACTTGGAGTTTTTTCATCTAGTGCCAATGAGGGTGATCAATTAACTAAGTAACATGCAGTACCCACTGCCTCTGCCCAAAATTCTTGTCCTAACCTGACAACACTGAGCATGCACCTTACTTTTTCCATCAACGTCCTTTTCATCCTTTCTGCAACTCCATTATGTTGAGGGGTATAGAGATTATTTTTCTACCTTTCTATCCCGCACTTCTTACAAAATTCTTCGAATTCATTTACACATAACTCTCCACCATTATCTGTCCTCAATACCTTAATTATTTTCTCTATTTGATTCTCCACAAGATCCTTAAACTCTTTAAACCTATCAAATACTTTAGATTTCTTTCCGAGGAAATATATCCATGTATTCCTTGAGAAATCATTTATAAATGAGACATAATACACAAATTTTCCCAATGATAGAACCAACACAGGTCCAAACACATCAACATGCAACAACTATAAACTTTTCTCTTCCCTCAATGCACTAAAGGGGAATCTTACCTGATTCTTCTTCCCATATATGGAATGTTAACATAAATCAAAATCTAGAGAGAATTTAGACATACCTTCAACCGTACCTTTATCGTGAAGTAGTTGAAGGCCCTTTTCTTTGATATGCCCCAGTCTTTGATGCCACAACCTAGTCTTTTCTCTAGAGGTTGTAAATGTTTTTTCTTCTTCTTCAGCTCCAATATCAGGAACAATGGAACTATTACACCCATCACTAATAATACTTCCTTTAATATTATATAGAGTTCCAAACTGAAATTCATTCAGCACCACCATTACTCCTTGAACCATTCTATAGGTTTCTTTCTCAAACACTATTTTTACCTTTGCATTGTCCATTTGTCTTACATAAATCAAATTTTTGGCCAATCCCGAGATGTGAATAACACTAGGGAGTGTTCTAATCCTTCCATCCATGAGATTCAACTTGAATTTTCCTCATCCTATGATTTTGGATGTCAAGTATTCACCTAGGAAAACATCACTTGCATCATACCTTTCATACTTGCAAAACCACTCCCTGTGAGGATTCATATGAAAGGATGCACCTAAGTCAACCAACCATGCCTCATGATATGCATGTGTTCTTGAAGTAGCCAAGTACACATCCCCTCCTTCTTCTGTGGAGGCTTTTGCTTCTGTAGAAGGAGCATCTTCAGATTCCTTCCCTCTCTCAACACTTTTGGATCTAAATTTATTCTTGTAGTTCCCTTCTTTTCCATATCTCCAACATACCTTTACAAACTTTTCGGGAGATTTAGATCTCCAACTTGAGGACTTAGATCTATTTATTTCTTGGGAGCGTCCTCTTGTAAATAATGCGTTTGTGCTATGTCCTTCCATGTTCTTTTGTCTCATCTCATACGACAACAAGGATGAGACCACATCATCGAAACTTAAAGTAGTTGTATTACTACCTATGGCCACAACCAAACTATCCCACAAGTCTGGTAAATAGCACAATAAACCGATACACTTATCTTCATCAGAAATCATAATATCAATAGATAATAGTCGACTTGCCACAATATTGAAGGCATTCATATGCTCTATCACTGATTCCCCATATTTCATCCTCATGTTGTACAACTTCTTCTGTAGGAGCAATTTTTTCACCAGAGACTTTGATTGATACAAATCCCCTAACTTATCCCATAATTCCTTGGTTGTAGCTTCCCCTGACACATTCAGTAATATTGAATCTAAGAGACACAACTGGATTGTGCTCTTTTCCTTTTGATCCAACTTTTTCCAGTCTTTTTTTGATGTTCCTATAGGTCCAATACCTGGATCCACAACAATCCATTAATTTTTTTCCACCAATAGATCTTCCATATTGAAATTTCACAGCTCAAAACTTTACCCATTAAATTAATCGATCTCTATTTTCGAATTGCTCGTCATTTCTTTTCACCCGAAGAATCAATACCACATACCTCCCTCTATAACAAGGCTTATCACAGACTCGAGCCAAACCCTTCACCACAAAGGTGTCCCCCTAAAGAGAATAATTGATCTGATACCAAATGTATATTTTAACCTTGTACAATAAATTACTACAAACATATTCTTAATGAAACAAAAAATATACAATGACACACACACACACACATTACACATATATTTTTACCCTGGAAACCCAAACCAAGAAAACCAACAACCTGTTTAGAGTCATAGATCTAATATTCTACTCATCATATCTCTTCATTATTTACAATACAATATATATAGGATCCCATGACATACAAACTCTTGATCCATTGAACTGGATTAGTCAACAACCATAATTCCTTAACCAGAACTAGAAAACCATGTGTTGAAAAACCACAAAAAAAGGACGCAAAAAATTCCCAAAATTATTTTTGGGGGGTGCTTCGCCCTCACCCCCTGCCCCTTGTGACCCCCCGCATGCCCGATGTAACACAAAAACTAGATCTAGTCATGCAAAGAATATAACACATGCCCAACATTTCATACATTAATATAAATTGATTTTCATTATAATACTTTTCTTCCAATATTCTATTGGTGTTCTTTGTGCAACATTACATGTTTTTTCCTATAACTCTTAATCCAATTAGGATTAGTGATATTAGAGAAATTTACTCTTTATTATTATTTTGTTCATGTACCTGATGAGGTTAGGGTATAGAGAGTTGGACATTTAACTAACTAATCATAGTGAAGACATCCATTTCCCATCCAAGACACCTCATGTGGTAGACAAAAACAAAGATGATGGAGTAGGAGATCCTATCAAGTTTTTTCTCCAAGAATCCATAGAGTGGCATGGAAAAATATGATGGATCATTTCTCCTAGATCCTTCATCAACTCTCAAAATCAATACAGAAACAACTGACAAGCAATTATTTCATATAAAATATACACTTCAAGGTACAAGTTAATTTTGATATCTATCTATTTGAAGGAAAGATAGATAAACTTTGAAGAGATGGTTATATCTACTAGAGGATTATTTCTTTGTTTAAAACTTCTCCTACATTGAGAATATTATTTTTTTCACTCATAAAGACCCTTCTCCATGTCAGATGTTGGTTGTAAAATTACTATGTGCAACAATGATGATGGATATATAAACTATATGTGATAGAACCCACTTGTGAAGAATTTGTTAATATTCTCAAGGAGTATTTACCTATTAGAAACTACGAAGACATGTATACAATATGGACAATCTTGTGCCAAGGTAAATACTTGTTTGTGTGAAATTAAATTGACACATTTCATAGCCAATATACAAAACTAGGTATTCAAGGCTTTGATTGGCACTTGGTTCTAAAATATCATAGCATCCTACAAAAATACATCTAGAGACAAATGGAATTTATGGAAATCTCTTCACTAGAAATTACTTAATGTTATTCCATCAATATTGAGAGAAACGTTTGGCACAAGAGAAGGGTAAAGGTGGCCCTAACTCTCATAATCAAGGATAGAGAAAGATAACCAACCTCAAGACAACCAATTAAAGACACGTACAAAGAAGAAGAGTCATAATTCTAAGAAATACACATAAAAGTGGTGCGACCACCACAAAAGTCCTTGACATGACAAATTCAATGATGAATGTTGCATTAGACATTCATTATTTTCTAAGTTTGAAAGACTTAAAATCTGATTCAATGTCGATGCCACAACATTCCTTAAATGGGGGGAAATTGAACATTGCTGCAAAACCTAATGTTACTATCACCATCATAAATGTCTAGCTAGAGGAACCCAAGGAAGGTGAATAGACATCATTGCATTTCATTGTTAATAGAATAAGCTAAAATAACCTAATCTCAACATATTTAATCAAGAATATGAAGTTTCCAATTATGTCATAACCCCATCCATACAACATCAGTTGCTAGGCTAGGGATAAGACTTTTGTCTCAATCAAGAATGCCACCTACAATATGACATCAAACCCTTCAAAGATGAGGTATTTTGTAACATTTCCCCACTTTAATTTTGTGATGTTCTTTTAGGAAAAAAATATATGTGGAAGCATCATTTTGTTTACAACTCTAGGCCTTGTAGTGCCATTATCACGTTGGGAGATCATATCTACATGATTCCAGAGGTATCCATGATTATCACAATCTCTATTATGACTATTAAGTAGTGTAGGAATACAATCTCTCACATTAGGAGAATTGTCCTCTTAGTGGTCCACTCAAATGGTGCAAACAAAATCACCATGATTTTCAAGACCTCTATAAGGGACCCCTCTATGCAACATAACCATGTATATTATTTGGTGAAATAATACAAAGGCATGTGTGCATTTAGGATGTGGAAAAATAAATGTATAGGGTACACCATGGATATCTATTATGTGCATGTGGATCCAGGTAAGATCTAATTCATTTGCAACTAGACAACCTTGAAGACACCAATGAAGAATCATATCTTCTTTAGCATCCTTTTTTACTTCTACCATAGGTTTTTTTGGGGGTTGTCACAAATCACTTGGCCCTAGAGCTAGGTGTCCAAGGGTGGATCCAATGGAAAGTGTGTTTACATGTAGGGACAACACAAATCGTCTGAGGAGAAGAAGAATTGCCTTTGCATGGAACTAGTCATAACTCTAAAAAATATGTAACAACCATTTGAAATTGAGACATATGCCTCATACTATGACATTAATGTAGTCCTCGTGCAACATGGACATCGAGTGGCCTATAAAAATGATACACTCTTTGATATTGTTAATAGATACTCCACCTATGACAACGAACTCTACCCATTGTCCAAGGTTGTTGGTAATGGAAATATTATATCTAGGAAAGGGAAAATTGTCCAAATTGAATATAGGCCTTTTCAATTTATGTAGATGTGGGGGATATTTATAGACCGGATGTCATTATAAGTGTATATGTACCTTCAACAATTTATCTTGAACTTCAAGTACCAAAAAGTAAGCACCAAATCAAGTTGTAAACTATCTCAGTCAAACTCTAGTTCTAGCACTAACTACAGTCATAAATTCTTGTAGAATCAAGACTTCAAAGTGGCCCACATTGTATGACAATGATCTTAGATTTGCTATTACACACTAGACACTAGTTACATGTAAAAAAAAATCTAGTGTAAAAGGAATATGTGGACAAAGGTTAATCGAAGTGTGGTGTGGAGTTGATTGGATAATGAGTTTGGTTGTAAATATTCTTTACCACCAAACTCATTAACTCCACTAAGTGGATAAAGTGATTTAACAATTTTTCCCTATTATTTAAATCCAACAAAGTCATGAAAACAACACATTTAGTTATGGAGTGTTTGGATAAAGTGATTTAATGATTTTCCACTATTATTTATATCAAATAAAGTTGTGATAACGATGAATTTAGTTATAGAATGTTGGTTTTTCCAAAATTTGTTCGGTTGTTATTCCATGGTTGAGATAAAATATTATAAAAATTATTATATGTATTTGTTGGGTTGTTATCTAGTGGTTGTAGTGATGTTAGATGTATGAAAGACCCTAACTTCATGTTTTATGATGTTTGTGGTTGTTTATGTGAAGTAACTATACCACTATGTAATTGAAAACCTTAGAGTGTCCATTTGTTTAAGGATGGAAATTAATCAACATAGATAGATGTGTGTTGATGTGGTGTGAGAATGTATTTCAAAAGACCTTAAAAAATCTAGAAACATAGTTGGTAATGATTGTAATTGGAAGAACATAGTGTTTCCAAACATGTTTAAAGAGGAGTTTTTCCCATTATTAAATAGTTGTAGTCTTCTTGTAAGGTATGAGGATAACTATTTTTGAAAATTTGTCAATCACTACCAAGATTGCATCATGTTGGTGCTCAATGATAAGATATTTAGTTAAGGAATTCATGTAGATAGACTCCTATGGTTGATTTGGAATCATCAAGGGTGTATAAAAACTCTATAATCAATTTGACAGCTTGGTGAAGTCACAAACCATGCATGATTTGATGTATATGTCAACATCTGACTTGAGTGAAGGCCAATAGAAATATTTCTACAGTATTGTAAGAGTCCTACACCAAAGTGGCATGTTGTCTTGTTGTAGGGTGCATCCCATATAATCTTATGTCAGTGCTTACCTTGAGATACACAAAGCAGTCCTAGCTTGTAAAGCAAGTTGTTTTTCAAGTGGTATTCGATGGAAATAGACTCCACTACATGGATCTATTAATATACCGATGAAAATTCAACGTCTTATTCATACAATCAAGACCAATTACTGGTGTCATTACCATGCATATGTATTACCATACTAGTGAAGAAACTAGACATTATCTAAGGACAATCAATTATTGCATTGTCTTTGTATTTCATGTGTTTAATTACCAATTCAAATTACTGTAGGTAATTAATCCACTTCAGGTGACTTATTGTCTACAACTTAGACTATGAAGGAACAAACTGCAGAGTTTTTTTCTCTATATGAATGATAATTTATTTAACCAATATGCATTGTCTCCATTGTTTAAGTGCTTGTACAATGGCAGATAGTCCCCTCTCATTAGTCAAATACTTAGAGTAATATTGCCAAAGGTTGTTAAATGGAATTTTGTTGGATGACTAGCTTGAGTGATCATGACTCCCATAGCATAGTCTATAGTGGTAGTCTCTATTTCAAATGGGTGATGTAAATTAGGTAGAAGGAGAACTGGAGTTGTAAAAATATTATCCTTATGTTGTTCAAGAGGTTATCATTGTTTTGTTGTCCATTTTATGTTTTATTTCTACCTCCTTTCATAAATTGATTCATTGACCAAACAAAGTGGTTGAATCCTAACACAAATTTGCAATAAAAAATTGTTAACCAGAGGAAATGTCTTATCTCATGAATGTCTATTGGAATGGGCCAATCCTTGATGAATTTATTTAGCATCAACTTAGAATCCTTTAAACAATCAATTAAATGATCTATACTAAGCGAGGGATACCCAATCTTCATTGAAATCTTATTGAGAGATCTATAGTCGATGCACATATGACATGTCACATATTTCTTAAGAAGTAAGATGGTTGGACTAACACAAGGGAGAAGATAGGTCGAATATTCCCTTACTCAATTAATTCTTGGATTTTTTTGTGGATTTCTTTGATCTCCAAAATAAACCTTATGTAAAAATATGCATTGGGTAATGAAGAACCTAGAACACTATATATAGAGTGTTCAACCTAGAAATGTAATCATACTCCAACTAGACCCTTAAAAAAATCTTTTTGTACTTCAAGTACTCTATCAACTTCTTGTTGATGTAGTTGAAAGTGGTGGTTAGTGGAGAGTCAACTGGTTGTTGTGATCTTCTAGAATTTTTAATTTTACTCATCAACAACATGAGTTTTAGATCACGGTTGTTCATATTTCTAGCTTGCTTAGATGAAACCAACAAGACTATAGACTTAGGTTGATATTCAAGAATTCCATACCAATTATGTTTGATATTGACAATCACCTTTTGTGGTTGAGACTAGTACTTGTCATGTCTATGTCATAAGTATGGTTTTGCAAAAAATACATCAACTACTGAAAGTGGTACTAAATCATAAAGCACTTCATCTTTAAAAGGATTGATAAAGTAGGAAATTTTGCACTTTTGAGTGAATCTAAGTTCTTGTCCTTCTTTCATCTAACTATTTTTGTAAGGCTATGAATGTGGAGTCGTAACAAGACCTAATTTCTTCACAATGTCTTTCTATTCAAAGTTCTTTTCATTACCATTGTTCACAATCATATGCAATGGAATGTATTTCAACCATATATGTGTATGGAATAGTATTTCTCTTTCCTCTTCATTGAAAATGGTTGAGTTCATAAGGGTCATTGAGGATGATGCAAGTAAATTCTATACTTTATGATTATATTCCATGATATCTTTACCTCTTTCATCAGTCTAATGAGAAATTGACTCTATGTTGGAGGAACACTTATATGTCAAGAATGTCTTTTGAACGTTGCATTCATATGCATCATGCTAAGCTAGATTGTGATAATCACACCATTTAAGCTCCAAATAGATGATGATAGAATGATCTATAAGATTGTCAATATATAGTTTTAGGTATCTATGTTGCATGAAATTGCAAGTAGTCAATGCTCCCCGGTGTATCGTGACAAGGGACTAATCGACTCTTGTGGATCCTTGAAATATGGCGGTGGTGAGTTTACCAATCACCTATGGGTTTTGGTGTAATGACAACCATACTACCAACAAATGGTATCAGAGCTAGAGGTCACAAGTTCGATACACACTCGGCGCGTGCTGAGGGGGAGATTGTTGCATGAAACTGCAAGTAGTCAATGCTCCCCAGTGTATCGTGACAAGGGACTAATCGCCTCTCATGGATCTTTGAAATCTGGCGGTGGTGAGTTTACCAATCACCTATGGGTTTTGGTGTAATGGCAGTCGTACTACCAACAATCTAACCAAAATTGTTATAGCCTTAATTTCCACCCTACATTGTTAGAGGGGACATAACAGAGGATGAAATCTAAGACACAAATCTCAACTCAAGGTTTAGATCATTTTTTAGGGGTGTCCCTAGTCACATATGATATGAATAGTGACATGTCACTTGACATCAGTCTGCAACAAGCGACACCCCCCAAAAATGATCTAAACCTTGAGTTGAGAGTTGTGTCTTAGTTTTCATCTTCTACTATGTCCCCTCTGACAATGTAGGGTGGAAATTAAGGCTATAAAAAAACCCCCAAAGTATGGAACTGTTGTGGGGCATCCCACAACAGTGCCCCCATATTTTTGAATTTTATGGGGCCCTCAAAAAAATTTCTCCTTTTTATTTTTGCACCTATGTTTTTTCCTACAAGAATGACATCCTTACTTCTCTAAGAAAACCAGAGCCCTAAATAACTCTGTTGTGGGATCTCATTCGTCGAAATCCCTTTTTAATGCTTTTTTTTTAAACTCTGATCTTAGTGCTCTAATCATTCCAGATCTTATCCTACTTTCTTGCACATCACCCCAAAGTTCATGCTAACCTGTCAAGTGACCACTTTCCCAAGTGGCATCCAAAGATTAGACTGTTGTCTGCCTCGTTTTATTCTGTTCTTAAATAAATTGTCTTTATCGCTTGAGGAATAGAATCATGTTTCTAAGGTATCGAAGGAATATTACCTTCAATACCATCGTCATCGGAACCCCTTTTAAGCATTATCTTATCACACTCCGAAAAGAAAACTCTGATGGACTTTTTGACCCTCCTTATGCTTATCTCGCAAGTTACCCTAAGTTGAGAGAATATTCTTCGATGCCTTTATCATCGGAGCTCAAACTTTTCATATCTTTCAAAACCCCGACAACCAAACCCTGAAATCCGGTAAAACACATGGTTTAGCATGCTTTTCTAAGCAACAAATATTCCATCGATTCCTTTCCCTAGGGTTTTAGTTCTACACTCATCATGATTTACCTCAATGTCAGTACCCCGACGGGTCCCACCTTAGTCCATATTATTATTCATTGGCTAATGCGCCATGCCCGCACATTGGCATATGTGTTAGGGAATATACCTTTGATACCTTCCCTGTCGGAATTCAAAAAAATATCGATCTTTCATACTCTGAAATCTCGACCCCGATAATGGTCTTATCCAAGGATGTTGTTTAGTTCTCCCCTCGATGTTTTAATCAATGCGCCTAACCACTTAATAAGATTTAATTTTGGAAATGACGCGCATTAATGGGAAAAGTTAAGATCAGATTTGGCAAGATCCTCGTACACACCTAAGTTATGGCATACCCATTCTAATTGAATGTGCATTACGAGTGATAAAAAAACCCTTTCAGGACACATCTTGCACCGTAAGATTTCAAAAATCAGTCCAAAAAGTTTGATTTTCATCTAGAATCCCTTGCTCACTAATATTTTTGTCTCTACTGCTGCAACTTCTTACTGATATATAACCTTTGTTTTTCTATCGTTTAACCATTTTTTTTTTTTTTCATTATTATAGCTAATGATTCATATGTAAGATAATCTTATATTTCGTTTAAAAGTGTTATTGCAGGTTAATCTGGTTATTCATCATGGTGATCCAGAATCCCAAAATACCTAGGAGTTTGGTTTACTTCCAGGCTCTCACAGGCCCCAAATCATCGTCTCGACTGGTTGAAACTCCGGTGACTTATACAATTCCTCATACTAGTGAGAACCACTACCCTGGCTTTGAAGAGATCCATAGGATTTCTTAATCCATAGAGTTTCTTGAAGACAAAGAAGTCTTAGAGGTTTACCATAATATCCTAAAAAGAAGAATTCATCGAGTACCTTCCAGGCCAAAACTATTCCCATATAACGAGGCAAAATAGTGGTGCCTCAAACAATTTGATGCTTCCATAATTCTTATCATGAGTAAAAAGGGAGCACAAGTATCTTCTCTCAGACCATAGGATATTATCTCTAGGTATCACCTTCCCACTCCTACTTACTCGTTGAATGAACCTTTCCTAAAAGGGTTCTCCTAAGCAAGCAAAGGACCGAAAAATAGATGAAACACTGGTGGGAGGATGAGGATGAGACTCTTAAACAAAGACAAAAACTGGTCCCCTCCCACAGGATTAAAACACCTTACAAGCTATTGACTGCCATGCTCTATCGATTATATGAAGAGAAGAGTGTGCACTTCCAAATTAATTGGCTTCCATTAGCGCACACCATCGTTAATAGATGACATATATTTAAATATGTGGATATCTTGGCCTTTAACATTTTCCTACACGCTAAAAATATCTCAGTTATGAAAAAATGATGTTTTTATATGTCTACTTATATGATAGATGCCATTTGTTCATCATTTAATTTTCCTAAATTGGGATGGAATCGGACCCAAAGTCTGCCCTTCGTTCATGTGTATTACTCCCAATTGTGGAGTGTAAATTTCAAACAACATTTTTATGAGATTTGCAATTTATTCTTCGCACCTCTGCATTCAGTCCTTTTTCATCTTCCCTAGACACAAGATATCCTTTGAAGCCATAAATGGGATGAAATGGGTGGCCAATTGGTTTTTCTACAAGTATTATTCATTCATCGGGGTTTACAGGACCATTGGGGCCCCACATATCTTGCCCTATTTCATCCCAAACCGATTGTTGATAAGATAAATAACATATCAAAAAATGGGGTCTGGGGTCACCCCATTGTTGCAAACCAATAGTAAAAGACTATGGCCAGTCTTCCCTCTCCACATTGGAAGTTTTTTCGTCTCCAACGCTCAACACACAAGGAAGGAAGCTAAGACCTTACAATAATTAATCCTATGCTCAAGTGAAACCAAAGGACACAATCCTCATGAACAGGCTATCAATCATGTCAGGTCTGTCGGACTTACTCATCCAAATATTCACATTGTGGATTTTGAGAAGGATAGGTTTAAAGGAGTACTCTCGTATGATGAGGTCCTGCACCATCTACCCCATGACACTACAAAGTGAGAACTTGATCTCGAACAAGAAGAGTTCAATGTGGAAAATTTGGCCCAATTATAGAAGTTGTGTCAACAATAGAAATATATTGGTGGTGCCAAATAACAGGAGAAGACCAAAAGGGAAGAACAACTTGAGAAGAAAAGGCTCCAGGCGGAGCAATATTTTCATAGAATACAAGCTGAGGAAAAGATCATAATAGAACGTGAACACATGGCACATCAGGTTTCTCTACAGAAGAAGAAAGAAGAGGAAGATAAAAAGTTAGTGGAGGATGATGAATCCGAGAGGATAGTTGATGAAGCACAAGCCAAAAAAATGGCTAAAGAGGCAAAGGCAAAGAGATTGGCCAAATAAGCTAAAGAAAATAGGAAAGCTGATGAGATTATGAAACAAAATCTAAACCAAGACCCAGGAACTCCATTGATGACCATTCTAGGAATCATGAATATACCTCCTCTGGATTATACCTCCTTAAGCTCCATATTAGTGGATTCATCCCTTTCTTCTCAAGCTCTAAATTTCGAAGGATTTGTATTCTCTATTGGATACTACTATTTTGACAACAGAACTAGAAGTATCGAGAAGAGATCTTTGAAAAGAAAAAGAGGAGAGGTCTCCAAATCAAAGTCGCATGTAGCAAGGATTTTGGAATGGAAGGTCATCCCTGATCCTGAGGAGAATGCAGTTCAAGCATCTTCAACACTCAACGCTTTTGCAGGATTACATGCCTCCTCTGTTTTGGAGGTATCTAATGCCTTCAAAACTGCTAGGATTGGGGTAACAAAGCTCGAAATAGAGTTGAAGGATGTAAGACACCAATTCAACATAGATGTCCAAGAAGCTATCAATGCAGCTGAAAGCCTAAAATCAAGTAAGATAAGGGGTTCCCTACATGCACAAAGAGACAACATGAATGAAGACTTCTAAAAGAGGATGAAAATCCTATGGGACACCCACAAGGAGGCGTTGGAAGTAGAAAAACATAAACTTAACATCACTCAAGAAAATACTAACGCCTCAATAGGTACCATGGAATCCATCAAAGCTCAAGCATTGGATGTCAATGAGTATATATCTAAGATAAAGAACGAGCTCCTTGGTCTTTTGTTCGATATACGAGTAGAGCGGCAAGAACAATTAAATCTACAGAGTACTTTGATTGAGACTCAAGGAAGGTTTCAAAAATCTAGTGAGGATTTTGAGTAGGTGATAAAATGGAAAGACAGGCTACAACCTATACCTACCTCCCTACCAGTTTATTCAAAAAGAGAAATAATCAGGTACTGAATGTTGTTTGACACCAAAAAACCTCTCTTTGTGAGTGTATGTTCCACCCAAGGGGTGGCTCCTGACACATGTGCACAACTATGGAAAAACGTTAATGATCGCGTAGCAAAGGTAGGGATACATCCAAAGCAATCAATAGATGAAACGACTTCTATCAGCACCAGGGTGATTGAAGTGGAATATTTAAAGAAGGACAATCGAAAAAGCATTCAATATTTGATGTTTTTGATGAAAAATTAATTGATGAACATCTGTTATTTCCTACTCGGCTTACCCAGAAGATTCGATCCTTTGTAAATGCCACGATTGAGTGGTTACAAGAAGAAGTGGTTGCAAAATTTTGTAACAGAGAATCAGTCTTAGAGTGATTGCAATCAAGCAAACTAGAGAGAATTTTTAATGACTACTCCACTTGGAAGGAACACCAAGACCAACAACAACAACAGACCATGTCATGATTGCTAAATTTTCCATTTTCTATCCAGATGTTGTTTTCTTCTGATATTGTAATCTTTGCTGGAAAATGAAGAGTCATTTTGTGAAATGGATGAAATTTCTAATCATCACGAAAAACAATTGTAAATGGAGGCCCCTCACTATATAAAGGGGGTTCTTCCCATTTGAAATGGATTTTGGTCTTGGAACTTAGCAGGATAATATTGTTATTGAAAGTTATTTTTTGAATCCAAGAGACATTCTGAACATGAATATTATGGTATTGATATGTGTGAATAAGATTTTTTTGTTTATGCATTTCTCTGTTTGTAACCTGTGAATGTTAGTTGATGAATTACTTCAAAATTAATATTCACATTTTATAGTTATCATGATTTCTCAAGATGAGTACAACAATAGCGTGATCTCATTAAATTTCTCATTTCTTTGGTTCATATAGATTATGCGATCAAGTATTTGTATAACTTATGTCATGAACTTATTCTAATCAAGTAATATACATCTTTCAATGTAATCATTTATTTTGTTATTTTTCTCCTCATCAATATAGGTTAAATTAAACAAAATTAGTTTTAAATTGCATCTTAGATTACTGGTCGTATCTCTACGTTTAAGGTCATTTAGTTGTGTTTCTTTTCTTTTTTTCATTATTTTTTAATTCATCTAAGAACCTTCAGTTCTCATATTCATATTTTAGTTAGTTTTTAGTTATCTTTTTGTTAGTACATTATTTAGTTGGTAACCAGGCCAAAATATGGTTGGAAGTGCTATCCCAAACAAGAGAGGGTCTAGTTGGGACCTGTCACCGAGCGTTTTCCCTCAATTGATTAGACAGGTCATCTCGATTTGTAAAAACAATGACACTAGAAGGAGGGCCACAAAACTGAATGGATGCAAATAGAAATTTGAATTCTTCACATTCTACCCCACAAGTAATATTTTCCTCCACGAATGATTCCCATCAATTTTCTCTGAACATAATGACTTACTTTCAGAATATATGGTAAATACTCCAACTCAGGTTAACACTCACTACATTTCCTCTCATCCCGAAACATATTTCTCTTATCATCTACCTCATATATTAACTATCTCAGAGATCAAATCTCTAGTCAGGTGTTCAACAGAATGAACCAATCAAGATCTGACTAGACAATGTAGCAGACAAACCAACCAACTTCCCTTAGATTACTCTCTGCCTGAAAATTAGGAAAATATTCATCATATGGATCCCTATTTCACTAACCCATACTCCTATATAGAAAATCATTTGATCGAGACTCCTGAATATCATGTTCCTGAAGACACTTTCAATTTCCTTGAGGCTTCATAATTCAACCTTGAATATCATATACTCACCGACGGGGCAGGAGGCATACCACCCTCACCTCCCGAGTCCCCCCCTCACACCCCTATAAACGAGTCAGAGGATAATACCGAAGAAGGGGATGAGTATGAGAGGGAATTCAAAGACAACCCCTATCAAGTCATTGTATATCAACCCCTAAACATTGCCAGTGTGAATGCAAACCAAAAACCTCCACCTTACTAACAATGGTTGTTTGTTTATGCAGTTTTTGTACCTAGAGTTTAGCATGAAATTCCCAAACACCCTGAGAAATTCCTACCTAAATTTGACCCCCAAAAAAAGGGTTCAATCGAGAACCATCTCAATAATTTTTTGTTGGTTGTTAGGTTACAAATCATTCATCATGAAGACTTTGTATATCATTGATTTCTTCTTAATTTCGAAGAAAAAACATCTACATGGTATTTATCTCTGGAATAAGCTTCCATTCCAAACCAGAGGACTTTTAAAAACTCTTTCCTCCGAAAATTTGGGGAAAACAAGACACCATCCACCCAAGTCCTCGAACTATCAATAGTCAAAATGGATGCCAAAGAATTAGTTATTGATTACAATCAACGGTTCCTAACTTCATTAAAGTAAATCCCAAGGGACTCAAAACTTGTTGAAGATGTCATGATTGGATTTTATACATCTGGTTTACCCATGTCTATGACCATGTATGTGAAAAATTATGAAAAGGATACTCTAGAAGAATCTTTCCAAGAAGCCCTTAAATTTGAGAAAAAAAAATGTTAAGTTTAAAGCGTAGTTCCAATTCAGAACCATCTAAAGATAAAGGTAAAAATAAAATCCCCGCATCTAAATCCAGTGAAAATAGAAAAACCTTTGATTCAGTGGATATGGAATCTCTTCAAAGAATTATTATAAAACTATCCAACGACTTAGTTGACCTGAAAACAGGTAATGGAGAGGGATCTTCTAACCATAAATGTTTTTCAATTTCCCACCTAAAAAATATAGTAACACTCCCCCAAACAACAAGGCCTCCCCCTCTCAGACAGAAGACATCAATATGGAAGATATTGTCCAGGCCCTTCAAACCCAGGCAACATAGAATATTGTTGAAAACATTGATGAAGGGAATGGAAGCCAAGAACAACAAGAACAACCATAGGATTCTGATGATCCAATTGAGCAACAATTAAATGGTTTTTGGGACATATCTTTTGGAGAAGATGAATAAGAAGAGAAAGAAGTAAACATCTCACAAAACATCGTAACCATCGAGAGTGATGGAAAGGATATTCCCGATAGCACCCTTGACATTCCTAATCTTGTTTCTCCCACTACCACTACTCCCAAACAATCTTCTCTTTCAACCAATACTACCCATAATTCATCTAAGAATAGTTCCCCCAATCCCAAAACAATAGATCAAACAACGAAGTCAAATATTTCAGTTACACCCTTGGCCAAATTGGAATATGAATTTTTAGAATATCTAAAGGAAACAAAAGCCAACATTTCTTTGTTTGAACTAATGAAAATTACACAAATCCAAGAAAATTTCATCAGAACGTTACAAGGTAAGACTTCCCCTAGCTTTCGTGAATCAAAATCAGGAACCAAAAAGGTAATCACAAAGGTGACTTCGCCTAGTAACAATATGCCTTTCAAAATCTAGGTGGCGACAAATGCATCCTTAATAGGTCATAGATCCAAGTCCAACACTCATGCTTTCCTTATCACTTTTGAAATATTCAATAGGAATATTCATAATTGCATGGTGCACTCAGGAGCTTCATCCAATGTCATGCCCCTTAAAGTCTGTGAGAATCTTAACTTCAACCCAAACCATTCAACATTCAGATTATCTAGTTAGACATAACTAAAGTTAAGGTGGTCGGGGAATTGAAAAAAAGTGTTGATTAGGATGTTTGCTAACCTGAAATTTCATCAAACCATATATATAATAGTAGTGGACATTCCTAACAATTATGGTATTCTCTTAAGCCGAGATTGGTCGACCATGTTGAACAGTTATTTCGCTACTGATTGGTCCCATCTATGGCTCCCTTTCAATGGTAAAATGAACCAAATCAGGATTGACAGATAAAGGTATATGAAACACGTAGTCACTAATTTAAATGATCCAAATGAACCAGTGATGTTCAATCATTCCATTCTTAGGAATTATTCATTTGAGACGTTTTTTTGGAATTTCACAACCGAACCATCAACTCTTTTGGAATCTAACGCTAAATTAGAAATCCTTCATTACACTGAGATCATCGATTCCAGTTGCGATATAGATGATCAAACTAACCATCCCCTAGATGTACAAACTAATGTAGTTTTTAGAGATAAGTTAGAAAAATGCACTGATTCTACTAACCTTTTGAAAACAAAAAAATATGAAAATTCAAAAATATCATTTGAGATAAAAAAAACGGTGATCATGATATGTGGACGTTATTCTTTGATGGATCAAAATCCTTAGAAGGTGCAAGAGCGGATTGTATACTAAAATACTTGAAAGCTACTAAAATGTTAATCACATGCAGATTGGAATTTCCTTGCACCAAAAATAGTGTTGAATACGAGGCCCTTGTACAGAGACTTAGGAAGGCAGTTGACTTGAAAGAAAGAAAAAATCAAGGTATTTGGTGACTCCAAAATCATTTTCAGACATGTACGGAACATTATTCATTGCCTTTCAAGTCACTTAAAAAATTATCAGTCTGAGGCTTGGTAGCTAATAAAATCCATCACTGCTTTCAATATTAACATTATTCCCCGATCGTTAAATTTTGATGTTGATTTATTGGCAAATGTGGCATCTAGATTAATACCCTTAGACAAATTGATGTCTGACTCTTTCTCTGTTGAAATCTCATACATCAATTCCAAAAAAATATTGTAATTTGGATGGTTTTTTACGATGACCATCAACTCATTAATTTTATACACCTCAAAGATACCTTCAAGGATTTTATCATAGATGAGGGGAAACACGACATATTGATGAATATTGATAATAATGATGATATTAAAGTAGAAATCATGTCAAAAAATATTCCCAAGAGTGTGTCCAGGTTAGAAAAACTCTACGACCTTCAAGACAAACTCAATAAGGTCACGAACTAAAATACCAACAACTCGTACCTACAATTTGAAACAGTAAAATTGGGATCCGATTTTTCTCCTCAGAACATCAACCTGGGAAAAAATTGTTCCCCTGAAGAAAAATAAGCATACATCAAGTTATTTAAATAATATAAAGGCATTTTCACCTCGGCGTATGAATACCTCAAGACATATGATACAAAGATCATACAACATGTCATTCCCATGAAATATCAAACCAACCCTTTCCAATAGAATTTGATGAAGATACACCCAAGTCTTGAACCTCAGGTTAAAGAAAAGATAAATAAATTGTTGGTGGCTAGAATCATTTTTCCGATAAGGCATACATAGTGGATATCAAACTTAGTGTTGGTAAGAAAAAATAATGGGGATATCCAACTCTATGTTGGTTTCATAAATGTAAACAAAGCCTCTAAAAACGATAATTACCCTGTACCTCCCATGCAAAAAATTCTACAATGTGTGTTTGGATCGAAAACGCTTTCCCTGGTAGATGGATTCTCAGGGTATAATCAAGTCCTAGTAGCTTGTGAAGATCAGGTCAAAATATCTTTTCAGAACCAAATGGGGAACATATTCCAGTAGAAAAATTCATTTCGGACTGATAAACGATGGAGCCATGTTTCAACGAGCCATGGAAATTTCCTTTAGAGGTCTCCTAGGAGAATGTGTGGTAGTGTATCTATATGATGTTATGATCTTCTCAAAGAATAAATAAGATCATATATCTCACTTGAAGAATGTATTTAAACGATGCAGGAGATACAACATATCTCTAAACCCCAAGAAATTCATTTTTGTCGTGGATGAAGGTAGACTTATGGGTTTCATATTCTCCAAACATGGTATGTGAATTGAACGCGACATGATCAAAGTGATCACTAAGATCCCTCCTTCTCACAAAACAAATCTATGCAATCATTCCTCAGAAAGATAAATTTTGTTAGATGATTCATACCCAGTTTTGTTGAGATGGTAAACCCTCTATGATATATGATAAAGAAGAATGCTCAATTTAGTTGGGGATCTAAAGAAAAAGAGGCTTTCGAAAAAATAATTAAATATATTGTTGGAATATTGGTTGTTGTCATTGATGTCAATCCTAGTCATTGGTTGTAGTCATTGATGTCAACCCTAGCCATTGGCTTTTGGACCCCACAATTGATAGAATTAGATAAAAATGAAGGAAATTACATATGAATATACAACACCCATGGATGGATATTATAAGTCATTTTGCTTCTGGTGGTATGTGGCACGTCACGTGGATCCTCACGATTGAGGAGAAATGAATTTTTGAAGATGACAATGTGAAATGAAGAAAAAACTATTGTTGGCCCTAATGTTAAAAGGAAGTGACATAAAGGGTATAAATGCATATAATTATACATTAATGTTTAAACACACACAAGTTTGTTAATGAGCAAGGAGATATAATTCAAATTTCAGAGGAAATCTGAAGTAAAGAAGGTCGAATTTCAAGGGAGGATGAAGTCTTTTGCTGATGTGTTCTAAGGTAGGTTATTTACAGGTCATCTTACCATTTTCACTATAACTTTTTTTCTAGAAATATTCAGATGGTGAAATTTGTACGCTATTTAGAAGACATATCTAGGTACCCGTGGTAAAAATTCTAGCTCTTTATTCGCTATAATTTTGGAGATACACTCTGTAGAAGATAGGGTTTTTGACTAGTCCTGAAGCTAGTCATAAACAGGTGTTTCAGGTAAAACAATCATAAAGTATTCATAGAGAATACAAATGAAGTGAGACCAATTGCATTGAAAAGAGTATGACATATAGTTTCCTGTGTACAAATTTCAGAATCGGATGTTAAAAATTGAGTGTGGGGCATGTTGTACAAGTTCACTCTCCTGAATAAACCAAAATTGAATAAGGTCTATCGTTTTCTCTATAACTTATTTTCTGGGAGGATTCAAGGAGTGAAAAAATGGAGTTGTTTCTGAGAATACATTGAGTAATATTAGCTATAGGATCAGAGTATTCCAAGAAGTGAATAATTGAAGAATTTGAAGAGGTCTCAAGAAGCATTACCAGGTTCTATGTGATGGTTGGTTGATGGTGATAATTTAATGTAAAGTTTTATTATCTCTCATATATTCTTGGGTGGAAGGAAGGGGCAAGGATGGGGAAAGGATGGAGAGGTAAACCCTCTCTTGATATTGGAGGATTGTATCTTCCTTTTTGAGGTTTATCCCTCCCTTTATATTTGGAAGTTGTAGCTTCCCTTGGAAGTCGTTACTTCCCTTGAACACTAACTATTGATTATTTCTCATATATTGTGCATGGTGTATTGTGGTGTATTGGTGTAAATCTTCTACTATTGTTCATTTCTCATTGGATATAATTGAATATATAATCTGGTTGAAGTATAAGTTGAATTTTTTTTCAAATTGTACTTGATACTGATTCACCCCCCTCTCTCAGTATCAACAGATATTAATCAAGATCTGACATTGTTGAGTCCATATTTTGATCGATATTTCATCCTCTACACATTTTCCTCCCATACTACTTTTCTAGTGGTCTTAACACAAAATAACTCGGAAGGAGACATGTTTCCTGTGGATTTTATGAGTTTGGGCCTACAAGGGGTCGAGTTGAACTATCCTGAATTTGATAAACAAGAATATGTAGTGTTCAAAGTTGTCAAACACTTCCGACTATTCTTACTCAAATCTAAAACTAAGGTTATTGTTCCTTACCCAACTATTAGGAACCTCCTGATACAAAAAGACCTGGCAGAAAAAATAGCAAATTGGATTACAACTCTACAATAATATGACTTGGAGATAAAACCTATGAATATCGTTAAAGGACAAGGGCTATGCAAATTAGTTGTAGAATTCCCTTGCATTGAGTCTCATGAAGATGCTCTCTATCAAGACTCTAAGTTATTTGAAAATGAAGTATGTTACATCCCAGTCGGTTCAGATCCCTGGTTTTATGAAATGAAATAATACTTAAATCATGGATCGACTCCACATTGTATGGACCCTAAGAAGAAAAGGGATCTAAGTCTAAAATCCTCCCAATATAAGCTAATACAGGGAATTCTATGTAGAAAAAATTATGATGGTGTCTTCCTTAGGTGCCTGGAGAAAAGAGATGTTGAGAAAGTCATGTACGAGCTCTAGGATGGACTCGTAGGAGGAAATTAAGGTGGGGATACTACTGCACACAAAATCCTCGGATTAGGATACTACTGGACTTCCTTATTTAAATATTCTCATGCATATGCCAGGAAATTCCATCAGTTCCAAAACTCGGCCGAGAGAGAAAAGAAAGTTTCTTTCCCCTTACAACCTGTCATCATTAATCACCCCTTCCAACAGTGGGGGTTATATTTTATCAGGGAGATAAATCCAAACTCTTCACAGTTGCATAAATACATCCTAATGACCATTGATTAACTCACCAGATGGAGCGAGGAAAACCCTTTGAATACCATCAATGAAAATCAGGTGATTTCATTCCTTGAATCATACATCATTACCAAGTTTGGAATTCCAGACTTTTTATTTTTTGATAATTCCAAGTATTTTTCTTCTCTTAATCTAATTGAATTCACCCTTGAAAGAAATATCAAGGTTAAGTACTAAATGAATTACTATCCACAGGGAAATGGTCTAGCAGAATCCACTAATAAGAATATCATTAAAATCCTCAATAAGACTATCAATAATAATCAAATAAATTGGCATCTTACTCTTTAAAATTCTCTTTGGGATGATAGAGTAACTCCCAAGTCATCCATTGGTAATTCCCCCTTTTTCCTGCTTTATGGACAAGAAGCCACAATACCAACGCATACTTTCCTACCCGCTTTGCAATTGGCCCAATCCATTGAGGATGAAGTCTATTCGATAATGCAAGAAAGATTAAACATGTTGTTAAAACTCAAAGAAGAAAGAGAATAAACTAAGATGAACTTATCCCAACACCAAGAAATGTTTAAAAGGTGGTTCGATAGATAAAATGTAGGAAGTAAATATTTCCAAGAAGGAGATATTGTTCTTAAGTGGGACAAAGCTAATGAACTTAAAAGAAAACACTCCAAATTCCAGAAACTATGGCTAGGACCCTATCTGATCCACTAGAAAATAGGCCCTGGGAATTTCAGGCTCAAAACACTACAGGGAGATGAGGAGGAACTCTCTGTCAATGGACAAACAACGAAGAAATACTTCTCCTGATCACCTACGTGCACAATGATAATGCAAGAAAGATTAAAAATGTTGTTAAAACTCGAAGAAGAAAGAGAAAAAGCTAAGATGAACTTAACCCAACACCAAGAAATGTTTAAAAGGTGGCTCGATAGATCAAATGTAGGAAGTAAAGATTTCCAAGAAGGAGATATTGTTCTCAAGTGGGACAAAGCTAATGAACTTAAAGGAAAACACTCCAAATTCCAGAAACTATGGCTAGGACCCTATCTGATCCACCAAAAAATAGGCCCTGGGAATTTCAGGCTCAAAACACTACAGGGAGATGTGGAGGAACTCCCTGTCAATGGCCAAACAACGAAGAAATACTTCTCCTGATCACCTATGGTGATGTGTATGTAGTATTTTTTCAGTTGTAGTTTTATTTTTAGTTTTGTTTTTAAAAAATATTATTGTTGTTTGATGTTTTCCTTCCTTTTTTCTTTGTTTTTATAGTTTACAATAAACCCCCTGCTATTGTTTTCTACTCTGGGCCAACCATTCTTTCGCATCAGAAACCCAAGTTTTTTCCTCGTTAACAAGTGGTAACATAAAAAAGAGGAACTTGTTCATCTATACCAAAAGAAAAGCTTCAAACCCTTAAATTATGTACTTTTCTACTAGTTCCATCTGTTATTCACTCTTATGTGACCACTCTTTGGTCCTTTTGATGTTCCTTTTCAAAATATCCATAATTCGATGTCTTCCACATAAATCCAGTGTCTCTTCCCCTTACTCCCCAATTTTAAAATTCATTATGTTTCATGTTTGTAGACCCACTAAAGACAATTTGTCGATTGAGACTAGAAAATAAAAATGACTCTCGTATCACCCCGCTTCCTATTTACCATCACCTATATTGCAATCACAATACATAAATTCTATCTCTAAAAGGCAGATTCATAAGAATAATAATAAGGAAGTTGAAAATGCTATTGCGAAACATGGGAAGTAAAAGTAAACCCATAGGGGCTATGGATGCTCAATGGTAGCGGGGTCATGCTTGTATGATGTTGAGGTATCTTCATCAGGACTATGGATGCTCACTGGCAGTGAAGAAATGCCAGGAAAGAGAGGTAAAGAAAAAACTTCGGTCTACGAAAGTCGACTTAATTTTCTACAATGGTGTCACTCTCACAACTTCACCGTGAATTTAGGAGTAATTTTATTTAGAAAAACGATAACTCAAATTATGTGGAAGATCATTGGTAACAGGTTCCTCTTTAAGGATTGCATAAATACCATTGAATGTGGCATCCATAAATTGAATAATCAATGGGATTTTGGAAAAGGTAAATGTTGCTTCTACCTCATTGAATACGCTTTCTCTTTTTGGAATTCAGAGATAATTGGTTCGCCCTAGTAAGTCACCATTTGTTGTGGGGAATCCCACAACAACTCCTCCATATTTCTAAATTTTATGGGGACCCAAAAAATATTTTCTCCTTTTTCTTTTTGTACCTATCGCTTGCCCTACAATACTGGTATCCTTAATTCTCTAAGAAAACCACATCCCTAACCAACTCTTTTGCAGGATCACATTCGTCGAAATCCCTTTTTAACGCATTTTTTTAAACTCCGATCTTAGTGCTCCGATCATTCCAGATCTTATCCTACTTTCTTGCGCAATGCCCCAAAGTTCATGCTAACCTGTCAAGAAACCACTTTCCCAAGAGACATCCAAAGATTGGACTATTGCCTACCTCGTTTTATTCCTTTCTTAAATAAATTTTCTTTATCACTTGTGGAATAGAATCATGTTTCTAAGGTATCAAAGGAATATTACCTTCGATACCATCGTCGTCGGTCCCCCTTTTAAGCATCATCTTATCGCAATCCAAAAAGAAAACTATGATGGCCTTTTTGACCCTCCTCGTGCATATCCCGCAAGCTCCCTTAAGTTAAGAGAATATTCTTCGATACCTTTATCATCGGAGTTCAAACTTTCTGTATCTTTCAAAACCTCGACAGTCAAACCTTGAAATCCGGAAAAACACATGGTTTAGTGTGATTTTCTAAGCAATGAATATTCCATTGATTCCTTTCCATCGGGTTTTAGTTCTGCACTCATCATGATTTACCCCGATGGGTCCCACCTCAGTCCATATTACTATTCATTTGTTGATGTGGCATGCCCACGCATTGACTCACATGTTAGGGAATATACCTTCAATACCTTTCCCGTCGAAATTCAAAAAAATATTGATCTTTCATACTCTGAAATCTCGACCCTGATAACGGTGTTATTCGAGGATGTGGTTTAGCACTTCCCCGGATGTTTTAATCAATGCACCTAACCACATAATAAGCTTTAATTTTGGAAATGACGTGCATTAACGTGAAAATTTAAGATCAGATTTAGAAATATCCTCGTACACACTTGATTTATGGCATACCCATTCTAATTAAATGTGCATTACGAGTTATGAAAACACCCTCTTGGGACACAACTTGCACTGTAAGCTTTCAAAACTCAGTCCGCAAAGTTTTATTTTTGTCTGGACTCCCTCAGTCACTGAGATTTCCATCTATGTTACTGCAACTTCTTACTTACCGATAACCTTTGGTTTTCCATCTCATTAACTGGATATCAGTGACATCAAGTATGTCAGACTCACTCATCCAAATATTCACATTGTGTATTTTTAGGAGGATAAGTTTAAAGGAGTACTCTCCTATGATGAGGTCTTGCACCATCTACCCCATGATGCTGCAAAGTGATAACTTGATATTGAACAAGAAGAGTTCAAGATGAAAACTTTGGCCCAATTCTAGAAGTTTTTTCAGTAATAGAAAGATACCGACAATGTCAAAGAACAGTTGAATACCAAAAGGGAAGAACAACTTGAGCATAAAAGGATCTAGGCGGAGCAATATTTTTAGAGAAGACAAGCTAAGGAAAAGATCATAATAAAATATGAACACACGACACATCATGCTGCTCTACAGAAGAATAAATAAGAGGAATCTAAAAATTTAGCGAAGGATGAGGAGGCCAAGAGGATAGATGATGAAGAACAAGCCAAAAAAATGGATGAAGAGGTAGAGGTGAAGCGATTGGCCAAAGAAGCTAAAGCAAAGAGGAAAGTTGATGATATTATGAAACAAAATCTAAACCAAGACCCAGGAACCCCGTTGACGACCACCCTAGGAATCATGAATATACCTCCTCTGGATTATACCCCCTTAAGATCCATACCAGTGGATTCATCCCTTTCTTCTCAGGATCTAAATTTCGAAGGATCTGTATTCGTCATTGGAGACTACTATTTTGACAACAAAACTAGAAGTATCGAGAAGATATCTTCGAAAATAAAAAGAGGAGAGGACTCCAAATGAAATTCACATGTAGGAAGGATTTTGGAATGGAAGGTCAGCCCTGATCCTGAGGAGAATGCAGTTCAAGTGGCTACAACACTCAACGCTTTTGAAAGATTAAATGCCTCCTCTGTTTTGGATGTAATTAATGCCTTGAAAACTGCTAGGACTGAGGTAACAAAGCTTGAAATAGAACTGAAGGATGTAAGACACTGATTCAACATAGATGTCCAAGAAGCTTTCAGTGTAGCCGAAAGCCTAAAATCAAGTAAGATAAGGGGTTCCCTACATGCACAAATAGAAAAAATGAATGAAGACTTCTAAAAGGGGATGAAAATCGTACGAGACACCCACAAGGAGGCATTGGAAGTAGAAAAACATAAACTTACCGTCACTCAAGAAAATACTAGCACCTCAAAAGGTACCATGGAATCCATCAAAGTTCAAGCATTGGTTGTCAATGAAGATCTAACTAAGGTAAAGAATGAGCTCCTTGGTCTACTGATCGATATATGAGTAGAGCGACAAGAACAATTAAATATGCAGAGTACTATTATTGAGACTCAAGGAAGGTATTGACAAGCTAGTGAGGCTTTTGAGGAGATGGTAAAATGGAAAGATAGGCTACAACATATACCTACCTCCCTACCAATTTATTCAAAAATATAAAGACTCAGGTACTGAATGTTGTTTGACACCAACAAGTCTCTCTTCAAGAGTGTCTATTCCACCCAAGGGGTGGTTGTTGACACATGTGCACAACTGTGGAAAAATGATAATGATATTGTAGCAAGGTAGGGACACATCCAGTGCAATCAATAGATGAAATGACTTCTATCAACACCAGGGAGGTTGAAGTGGAATATTTAAAGAAGTCTAGTCAAACAAGCATTTAGGATTTGATGTTTTTTAATGAAAAATCAATTGATGAACATATTTTATTTCCTACTTGGCTTACCAAGAAGATTCAATCCTTTGTAGATGCCATGGTTGAGCAGTTACAACAAGAAGTGGTTGGAAAAGTATGTAACGGAGAATCAATCTTAGAGAGATTGAAATCGAGAAAGCTTGAGAGAATTTTTAATGACTACTCCACTTGGAAGGAACACTAGGACCAACAGTAGGAACATACCAGGTCATGATTGCTAAATTTTCCATTTTCTGTCCATATGTTGTTTTCTCCTGATACGATAATCTTTGCTGGAAAATGAAGAGTCCTTTTGTGAAACGGCTCAAATTTCTAATCATCATGAAAAACTATTGTAAAGGGAGGCCCCTCACTATATAAAGGGGTCTCTACCCATTTGAAAGGGATTTTGGTCTTGGAAATTAGCAGGACAATATTGTTACTGAAAGTTATATTTTGAATCCAAGAGACATTCTGAACCTGAAGATCATGGTAGTGATATGTGTGAATGAGATTTTTTTGTTTATGCATTTCTCTGTTTGTAACCTGTGAATGTTAGTTGACGAATTACTAAAAAATTAATATTCACATTTTACAATTATTATGATTTCTCAGAATGAGTACAATAATAGCACAATAACATTAAATTTCTCAATTATTTGGTTCATACAGATTGTGTTATCAAATATTCGTATAACTTGTGTCATGAAATTATTCTAATCAAGTAATATACATCTTTCACTGTATTCATTTATTATATTATTTTTCTCCTGATCAGGATAGGTTAGATTAAATAACATTAGTTTTAAATTGCATCTTAGATTAGTGGTTGTATCTCTACATTTAAGGTCATTTAGTTGTGTTTCTTTTCTTTTTCTCATTATTTTTTTAATTCATCTGAGAACATTTAGTGCTCAGATTCATATTTCAGATAGTTTTTAGTTAGATTTTAGTTAGTTTTTTGTTAGTACATTAGTTAGTTGGTAACCAGGCCAAAATCTGGTCAAAATCACTATCCAAAACAAGAACGGGTCTAGTTTGGACCTTTCACTGGGTGTTTTCTCTCAATTGATTGAATGGGTTATTCCATCCCATCAATAAGAACCATACACCCCACAAACATTCACATAAAATCACCCCTTAATTTGATAGGGCCAATTGTTTTTGAAAACTAAGTGTTTTGGTTTGAAAGGGCCACATGTGTGAGAAAACTACAACCCAAATGTCACTGTAGGTAGTTAATGACACCATAGGTTAGTTAATAGATGTGCATGCAGTGTAAACAAGTGTAAAATGATAAGAATTGCATGTAAATAGATGCATTAATAGTAATATGCAAATATAAATTGAAAACATAGGAAATGGTTACCAATGGACACAACCTTCAAATTGATAACACTTTGAAGGTGTAGAGAATACAAGAAGTCTCAAATTATCCTCCTTGGGAGGGTCCTTTTCATTCCCAGCAACGATCTCTCTTTCTCTCTCTGGTAAAGATGATGGCATGAAATAACACACTGAATTCTTGGATGGAAATGCTTTCAATACACCATACATCTGAAGATATGAAGTAGTGAATGGAATTGAGGACATGGATGGATGCTTTAGCATCTCAATTTTGTAGGATAACCTTACACTGTTGTTTCTCCTCTTGTGAATACATACATGAGCTTGTTTAAATATCCTCTCACCATGATTAAATATAACTTGCTCATAGTGTGAATTGGGATACTCCAGGAAGTGGAGTAACCCTTAAGTTAGGTTTTATCGAACTATAGAGTTGGCTCTGTGACTGGTGTGACACGCATGTAAGTGATGCCATGAATCCGACCGATCCGATGGAGGAATTGCGTCGTCACATGGATAGTGTGAATCTTGCATCAACCAACTGCACTAATGCGATGTTAGCATGAGTATTTTCTTGAAAAATCATTTTTATTGTACTAATGGCACAAGTTGTCTTTTGGTAAGTCGTGTTAAGTCACAATATCTTTCTTTCCTTAATTTCTTGATTTTTCTAAGTGAGATTTATGAACACTTGTGAGTATGCATTTTTGGTGTATTGAACTAATGACTTTGTCAGTGATTGATTGTATTGCTTGGTGAGAATTTTTTAGGAGATAACATATGCCCCCTGATGTGTGAGGTTAGGATAAATCATATAGCCAAAATACACCATCATTTCTTTTGTGGTGTGCATTGTTTCTTGTACGAAAAGAGAGAAAGTTGTTGAGGAATCAAGAATAACGGTCCTTTGGAGGAAGAGGGGGAGAATACATGTACAATCATTACCTTACTATGGAAAAAAAAAAAAATTGTACAACAAGGAAGGAATGCCCCATGATCGTGTCTGAACTAGAAGTAATTTTAAAACAAAAAACATGAATCTTTGAATGATATTGTAACTGAAAACTTGTTGAAGTAGATATCTACATTTCCCTTAGGGGAGTCATTAACAACAAATGATGGTTCTTGAATGAGAACTTTCTTTGAAACCTAGAGTGAACATTTGTAATGATTTTTCATGACTCAAAAAAGTTTTTTAATGACCGAACAGGTTCAAAGGTCTTTGGTTGGGACTCAAAAATACAATGGTCATGAAGTGAGACCCACCCTAGTATGGAGATGTGTTGATGTTGAATATCAAGGGGGTCAATAGAAGTAGAGATAAATGATGATTATCTTTGTCTCATCTGAGTTTCATCATTTTTATGGGAATCAAATATCTATTGATGAATATGGTTTTAGACACTGACTTGGAATGGTGATGATTTTCCAATAAAGGTAGATAAGCACAGTGGGAAATGGGATCTAATACTTCCTTTGGTTGGGGAAAAAGTGACGGTTGGAAGTGGCAACAGTCAAATATTCAATGGGACAAAAAGTGGTCTGAAGTTAAGGGGTTAATCATGTACTGACCATATATGGTCAAATTGTAGTTGAGAGTGATGAGGCTACACATATGGGTAAAAACTTAGGAATCTTGATAGAGGGTGTTGGGATACTCGAGGTTTGGCCAGTGAAATAGGTTTTTATAGACACATTTTGTTTAGTATGAATGCCCCAAGCAAAGGTGACAAAGGCTGCCACCAGGTAAAAAATGAAGCCATCGGATATGATTTACATATTGAAAAATTAAATGATCCAGATGGATTTCAGTGGCCTCCCACCTATTCCAGTTGGCTTATTTTGGCAATTTTCCAGTTTGGCATTTTTTTCTTAGTTTTTTAGTCCTCGACTTTCGAGGCCATTTTGAGGCCCTAAACAACATTTTTAGGGCTCGCCACAGTCAGACTATTAATAAAGTTATAATCTAACGACAACATGTGTAGTAATCGGATATACCTTTCCAACAAGAAAACCCCTACCTAAAATAGAGATCGTATGCAAAATTTATGACCCCGTGAAGTTGATGTACTAACTTACCCCAACAGGGCCCACATAACTTTTGGCGCTTCATCTCCTAGGGTTAGGTTTTTGTATGTCTATGGTTTTGGAATTCCTGTTTATTGTAAAAAGGCTTGGAGAGCCTCATTGTAAACATATTCTTGCGAATGAGTGCAACCTTCATATCTCTTCTCAGAGATAAGCCTCCACCATTCTAGCAAGCTTGTTTTCAGTCTATATTTTTGTTCCTTGTGCTTCTGTGTTAAACATAATAATAATATGTATTCATTTCGTTCTTCTCATAAAATCCAGATAAGTGGTATCCGAGCAGTATGCTCCTTGTCGTTCTTAATGAATGTCCTAGACGAGGTCATGGTACAAAGAATTGGTTCTTGAGCTTATTCCTCTTGAGGAAAAAATATCTCACCCAAGTGACCTCTTATGGAAGGAGAAAAGAAAGACAACAGGACAAGAGATCCTTTCAAAATGTTTTTCGAGGAAGCCCTCATGCAACAGAGGAACGAGATGATGGATAGTTTTGTGCAAATCCTTCGGTGGCTACCAACAAGCGACACATCTTCCTCGAGCGGAGGATCCACCCCCTTCAAGGTACAAATAAACTTTAATATTCCTATATTTGAAGGTCAGAAAGATGTATATGTTGTAGAAAAATGGTTGAATCTACTAGAAGGGTATTTTTCTGTCCATAACTTTTTGAATAGAGAAAATATTACTTTTGCGCTCCTCAAAGTTGTTCCCCATGTCAAATATTGGTGTGAAAATTTATGTGAGAAAAAGGAAATAGAGGAACTCTCATTATTTACAGTCATGGTCACCTGATATTCCTTCATGGATGCTATTAAGGAACAATAATACCCTTTCAAAATTTATGACGACCTATATACAAAATGGACCACACTGCGACGGGAAAGAGACCAAGCAGTGCCAGAGTTCACAAATATCTTCCATACCTTGCACACCAAGATAGGCATCAAATATTCTGAGTGAAATATGGTACTCAAGTATCATGGGGGTCTGTATAAACACATCCAATCTGAAATGTAATTTTGTACATCTTGTCCTTGGGTGTGGCCTATCGATATGTCATCAAAATCGAGCAGAAGCTTAAAAAACAGACACAAAAATTTGGTCTTGAGAACCCTCACAACAAAATAAGGGCAACACCAACCCGTAGAACAAAGGGCAGAGAAAATATGGAAAACCTCAAGACAACCAGGCTAATCCACAAGCAAAGAAGGACACTGGAAAGACAAAGAAAGATACTCGAAAGTGGTGCGACTTCCATAAGAGCACCTAGCATAACATTGTTGATTGTTGCTCAAAACAGTCATTGGTGGCTGAGGTGAAAGCCTTTGAATCAGATGCAGGTTCTGACTCTGAGTCAGAACCAGAAACATGAATATGGATCATTGACGCAGAACCCAGCGCCACAATTACTACCACCAAGATCCAGCTCAATGAACCAGATGAGACATAGGAAGGCGAGTGCCTCTTCCATTCATAGATGTGGGTGAAAGGCACCCTACTACACTTCATCATTGATAGAGGTAGCCATAATAACCTCATTTTAGTAGAGTTCATCAAGCATCTATCCCTACTGACAATTTTGCACCTACATCCCTACACCATTGGATGACTCCTCCAAGGAAGTGATCTCCACGTCAGCCAACAATGTCGCCTATCGTATGGCATAAAAACCTTCAAAGATGAGGTATTGTGTGATGTTTCTCCTCTCAAAGTTTGTAATTTTATTTTGGGCCAACCTTATTTATGGAAAAATCATGTTGTATATGTGTCTAGGCCTCATAGTGTTATTATTACTTTGAACAAGAAATTGTACAAGATACCCAAGGTAGTCCCACCTAGTGCTATTTCCTTGATCTCTGCCAAGAAATGTAGGAGGATCATATCTAAAACTGGGAAGTTTGTCTTCTTTGTGATTCGTTCTTAGAGTGAGTGAAAGATTTCAGCCACATCTCGGGCCTCCGCAACCAAACTCTCCACACAATAGAAGCAAGTGAATAATCTCATGGAAGAATACACATATATATTATCCTCACCTACTGGGGTACCTCTGCACTGTCACGTCAAGCATTCCATCAATCTGAGCCCTGACGCACTGCTACCCAATGGGCCAGTCTACCACCACAAGGGTCACATCTATCCCAACTCATCGCCTAGTTGTGGGAGCCCAGTCATGCTGGTGCAGGAGAAAGACAGGGCCTGGTGACTCTGCATTGATTAACAGGCCCTAAATAAAATCACATTCAGGAACTGGTACCCGATTCCCCGAATCGACGATCTCCTTGATCATCTCAAGGGGACCAAATAATTCAATAAGATTTTTTTGAAGTCTGGTTACCACCAGGTCCCAATAGAACAAATAGATGTATGGAAGACAACCTTCAAGTTAAAAGAAGGTCTATTTGAATGGATGGTCATGCCCTTTGGTTTGAAAAATTCTCTAACAACTTTCATGAGGATGATGGATGATATCCTATGACCTTTCACCAATACTTTTATAGTGGTGTATTTGGATGACATCCTCATCTATAGCAAGACTTGGGTGAAACACTTGCAACATATTCAGTAGGTTCTACACACCCTACGACGACACAAGCTATATTCCAACTTGGAAAAATTCTCCTTCGGCATGGACAGGGTCAAGTACCTAGGCTATATCTTTGATCAAAATGGTGTGGATATGGATCCAAATAATATCCAGTTCATCTGTGACTGGCCAGCCCCAACCAAACTCATTGAGATTCAGAGCTTCTTGGGCCTTGTCAATTTTTATCGCATGTTCGTATTGGGATTCTCCCATATTTCTTGGGCCCTCAGCTAAGTAACCAGGGGTGGTTGTAAGGAAACTTTTATGTGGGACATGTCCCAACATCAAGAATTCGATGATTTGAAGCATCACTTGTGTTCAGCCCCAATACTTTCATTACCAGACCTGCAACAACCCTTTGATATCGAGACATATGCTTCAGACTATGTTGTGGGCACAATTTTCACTCAACATGACCACCCCATGGCCTATCATAGTGAGACACTATCAGATGTCATATGTAAGTACCCTACTTAGGACAAAGAAATGTACTCCATTATGCAAGCCTGGTGCCAATGGAAACATTAAATTCTTAGGAAGGAGACAATAATCCACATTGATCATAAGCCATTGTAGTTCATACAAACACAAGGAAAATTGTAGAATGACCATCATCAGAAGTGGTCGACATACTTGCAACAGTTCCACCTCAACATGAAGTATAAAATAGGAAGTACCAAGCGAGTCGATGATTTCCTCAGACAACCTCCAGTCATGACACTCACCCCGGTGCTAGACTCTTGTGGCCACAAGACCTCTAGATGGCCCCACCTCTATGAGATAGACCTTGACATCGCCACCACCTACCAAATTTTAGGTGCAAACTCAATTGTCTTTAATTTCCATCTTCAGGAAGGGTTGTTGTACCATCTAGGCCATATCTGTTTTCCATCAAGAAAGAGAGAAAATATGATTTGGGAATCCCACTATAGTCATGTGGGAGGATACTTCGGTGTCAAAAATACATTGGAAGTGTTGTAGAAACATTTCTATTGGTTGAAACATTAACAGAATGCCAACAAGTATAGCAGGTTCTGCACTGCCTCCAATATTTCCAAACTAACCACTGAGAAAAAAGGCATGTACACCCCTCTACCTACTCCTAACATGCCATGGGAATCCATCTCAATGGATTACATGTTGATCATTCCATCTACTAGGAGGGAAATGACTATGTTTTTGTCGTTGTTTATCTTTTTTCCAAGATGGCGATTATGGTCTCCTGCATGAAGAGCATCATAGTAGAGGCCACTACCAAGATCTTGTTTAAATGAGTCTGGGTACATTTTTGAATCCCACAAACCATTTTCTCAGATTGGGACATTCAGTTCCTCATCACATTCTGGTTGAGCCTTTGGTCACTGCTCGACACCAAGTTCATCAAATCCACTTTCTTCCACCCCCAAACAGATGGACAAACTGAGGTCATCAATCAGATGATCATGCATATCATGCGCATGTATAATTACAAGCACCCCCACACATGGGATGAGAGTATTCCCTATTTTCATCATAGCTACAACCGATCCCTACATATCTCAACCGACCACAACCCCTTTTAGGTGGGGTTGAGATTCCAATCATTGGGTCCCATGGATGTTGCACTACCCCTTGCAGCCACCCCGACCGAATCGTCACCTACTCCAAGTGAAGTTAACAAATCTAGCTGGTTCATTAAGAATATCCAACACATCTGTCAACAGGTTCATGATATTTTACAAAAGTCCAATTCCAAGTACCAACAACGCCATGATCAACATCGGGTGCCACATAAGTTTCAGGTGGGAGACAAAGTTTGGTTGCACTTGCAAAAAGAACTCCTTATAGGGCCCCATCATAAGATTTTCCCACTCTGTTATGGGCCTTACACCATCACCAAGGTTGCGGGTGATAATGATTTTAATCTCAACATTCCCCCTTTCCTTGGCCTTCACCCAGTGTTGAATGTGGATCTCCTTTGGCCATATTTCCCACCATTATTGGACACCTTGGAGATAGAAGAGTAGTTGAAACCAATAGATCTCAACCATGACTACCTGCAAAAATAATCTAGTGATGAGATTTTGGACACACAAGTCAAGGGCACTTGCCAGCAAAGGATCCATCTTTATCGAGTTGTCAAAGCAGGGCAGCTCCTACACCAAGGCAAGTGGCTCACCCGAGGCCAAATTGAGAAGAAATTTCCTCATCTGATGGGGGGAATCAATGCAATGGAGATCATTGATTCCTAATGGGAGAGTATTGATCCAAATTGACTTCAGTGGCCTCCCACCTATTCCAACTGGGTCATTTTGGCAGTTTTCTAGTTTGGTAATTTTTCCTAGTTTTTGGGTCCCCGACTTCCAGGGTCATTTTGAGGCCCTAAACAAGATTTTTAGGGATCTCCATAGTCAAAATAAAAATTAATTCAAATTCTAATGGAAAAATGTGTATTCCTCGAATATACCTTTATAACGGGCTATTGTGCGCCTAAAAAAGAGTTTGTATGCAAAAGTTACGACCTCGGGAAGTTGATGTACTAACTTACCTCAACAGGGCCCACATGACTTTTGGCGCTTCATCTTCTAGGGTTAGGTTTTTGGATGTCTAGGGTTTTGACATTCTTGTTTATTGTAAAAATACTTGGAGAGATTCATTGTGACCATCTTCCTACGAATGAGCGCAATCGTCACATCTCTTCTCAGAGATAAGCCACCACCATTCTAGCAATCTTGTTTTCAGTCTTCATTTTACAGTTTCAGCATATTTCCTTATTGAATAGAAGCCATTTTTATTGTATATATGTTATTGTTCATTGTGCTTCTACATTAATAATAATAATAATCTGTATTCATTTCATTTTGCTCATAAAATCTAGATCAAGAAAATACATTTTATATAATCCAAAAAATAAATGAAATATATTGGGTTGAATGTGCATGCACAGAAACAAGTTCCCCTGTGAAAATATGGCTTGGCCTTATGGGGGAATGAGTACTTGGTACAAAAATGAAGGGAGGGGATCCCATCGGTGGGTTTTTTTGTTATTTGAATGGATGAGGGATTGATCTGTAGATGGTCAATTGATCCTGGAGGAGATGGGGGGGAAACAAAAATGTGGAGGTGCATTCAAAGGATCAACCCAAAACTTGCAAAAATGTGAGAGTCCTTAGGTGAATAGGTCAACAATATGATGAGGAAAAAAATTATATTTTTTCTCGGATATGCAAACTACTTTGGGCTCCTTGTACGTATGGGATAAAAAAACATGAATTTCATAATGCTCGGGGGCTGCAAAAAAATGTAAGACAACTAATGTGGTGGAGTAAGAAACTACTAGTAAAGTCAACACCTAGATGCATATGGGACTGGTTGAAGGTGTTGTATTATCGGGTGTTGGAAACCTAAAGGTAGATGTTAGAGGGTGATACTGATAAATGCAATTTTTCTCAGAGGGAGTTCCTAAATGCCAGTTTGAATCATATACCTGAAGGGACCATGATATGGCCATATGATACGTGTTATGAGGTTGTTGATGAGTACTTGCATCCAAAAATAAAATACCCAAAGTGAAAAATATCTTATAATAAAGAACACATTATAGAAATTTGAAAAATGTATGGTACACAAACATATTTGTTCCATGGGGCTCCATTATGAGGCCCCAAGGAAGATGAATAAAATTTGAATGATACCATACCATTGTGTGGACTAGATAATGAGGATCTTGACGATGCAAACTGTTTGGAAAATGGAGTTCCTGAGCTCCCATATGAGGGGACATAAGTTTGGGTTCTAGGCATATAAATGGTAGCGGGGGGCCACAATGCCCCTCATTTTTACTTGTTGTGACAAATGTTAACATGGATTTGAATGACTAGTGAGAGGTCAAGATATATTACATGGTCATGGGATATCAGATTGTTGTTGTGAGAGATCTAGGTAAGGGGTCTTGAACTCCTGATTGTTTTGTGAGAGATCTAGGTAAGGGGTCTTGAACTCCAGATTGATTCCTTTCTTACTCATGTAGTGGTTTCATTGGTCATAAGGATTTATGGATCCTTAGCATAACAATGCATCTCTGGATCACACATGGGGATTATGGAGCGAGTTCTCAATGGTCACATGTTTGTGCAGGTATGCCTGATGAGAGAGTGCATGGTGGAACAACTGGGTCATTGTGGTTGAGGAAGGGGAAGACATTTTTCTTATGGTTCCATCCTCTACAGTTCTTTCCTAGAGCAAGTCATACTCCTATGACCATAATTTATTTTGGACACTTTATCAACCCTACAGGGTGGTGGCCCTGTAGGGCACTACTTTACTGGGATATTTCAAGGTTTTTGGCTGCAGACCCCCAAAGTCATTCTGGAGTACCCATATGTCGGCATGGATTACTGGTGTGACCTGGATATGATCCTTCCTCTTGGGGAGGATTGGGACTGATGAGGTGAGAATATTTCATTTTTTTTTGTATGTATATAGGATTTATGTGACTTTTTGGTGACATGGTATTAATGGGTAACCATGTTTTTTATTTTAGATATTGGACTACAAGGACGTCGTTTTTCATGAGACTGAAGTAGAGGCCCTAGAGGGTTAATATAGAGATATACAACACTGGAATCGAGATGATGTGGGGGCAGGGCCTTCACATGCCTCACCAGGAGGTGACCCAAGTTTGCAGAGGCAGATTGATGATCTACATTGATGCTTGGATCAAGTGTTGCAGGGTGTGCATGAGGCACATTGGATTGATTTTCAGGATGAGTTGGTCCTAAAGTGACGTGGGAGTGATCCCTGAGTGTGATCAATCATGAGATGATCCACAGTTGTTGGTGTGGCCTTAACAGGACGTTTCAAGCCACTCACTGGAAGGGTATCTCCAACTAGAGGAGGACCACCAATAGCACCTACTACCTGGGTATTTATTGAGTTGGAGGCATCGTATGTGCTCTGTGATATGTGCAGGAGAGGCCCATATTTTTTGTATGAGAATTGTATAGGGGTAAATTCTATATATATATATATATATATATATATATATATATATATATATATATATGATGATGATGATGATGATGATATACATATTTATGGTGTTTAATTTGATGGTATATTTTTGTGAATGAATCTTTGGTGTATGTATGGATGATTTTTATTTATTTATATGATGTGTTGGATAGATAAACCATTAGGAATAATGAATTGATTTAATTCAATAAATTCCAGTCCATAATATCGTTAGAAACATGGTATGCAACTTGGTTTTGACTTCTAGGAATGTGTATGAATGTAATGTATTCAAAATTCCATGATATAAGTATAACTTGTAGGTACTTTCTAAATAATAAAGGATCATGTACATGATATACATTGTTTAACTGCAGGATGACGAGCTGAGAATATGGGAACACATTCAGTTGATGAATGTAAAGGTGAACGATATCGACCAAAATATTGATCATCATAGCATATTTGACTTGGTTATTGGTAACTAGTCCTCAACATATACCACCAAACTGAAGTAGTGTATGTGTAGGGGTGTAAATTGGCCCAAGACACTGAAGCAAGATTCTAAGTCCATCGACTAGCACCATATTCATAACCAATGTGGTAGATCAGTGAATGGTTCATATAATAAAGAAAGGAAGTACAAAATACCAAAAATATAAAGGGGATTGGGATGTGAAATGTTTTTACAAAACTATATGGGATATACAAAAAATGAAAATGATGTGTACATTGAAGAGACCTTTAAAGTGATTTGTTTTTTTATGGGTAAAACTTCTTAAAGTATAACCCATTGACAGGGTCCTTGAGAAGAGATCTGTAGGGGTGAGAAAGGATGTATGATCCCTTAACAAGGAAGTGTTTGATGATGAAAGGGCCACACCACAGAGATTTGAACTTTCCATGACTTAGGCTAACATGGGTGATATTTTATACTAGTACTAATTCACCCTCGTTAAAGGAATGAAAGTTGATGTGGCGATTGAAGGTGGCTTTGAAGTGATTTTTGGCAGCCTTGTTGTTTTGCAAGGATGATCTTCGGTCTTTGTTTAAAGTCTCTAAGGCAATGATCTAATACTCAAGAGTGGTGTTCTAAGGCAGTAGTTTGACTGTCATGCGCAATGTGAGAATCTCACACTCTATATATAACATCATCTCGATGCCATGGATGAGATGGAAGGTTGTGAATCTGATAGTGGTTTTTATCGCTTTACAATATGTCCATAGTGCGAAGAATATCATGTGGTTCCAATTAGTCTTGTGTTTGTTCATCGTTCACTGCAACCTAGTTTTTAGAACTTTGTTGATGGCCTCTACATGACCATTGGACTAGGGGTAGTATGGTGAAGAAAACTCATGAGTGAATCCTAAATGCAAGGATAAATATGCAAATACTTCATTTTCAAAAAACATTCCATGGTCTGAGACTAACAATAAGAGAAATCCAAAGAAGGAGATGACATGGTTGAAAAATAATAGGGAAACAATGTATGTCGTATTGTTGACCATAGGAATGGCTCCAACCCATTTGGTGAAATAGACGACAACCATGACAATGCACTTGTGGCAATTACTAGAGGAAGGGTTTCATGTCATGAATTTGATGCCCCATTTTCAAAAGGGATCAACTATAATGGAAAGGTGTAAAGGTGTCGGTGGGGCACATGATTTATGTGTGTAGACTTGGAACTTAGTACATCTCTTAACTGCATGAATACAATCGTGAAAGAGGGTGGGCCAAAATTAACTGGACCTGACGAAATTCTAGGAAATAAACATACTAGAGAGGTTTCCACCAAGTGCCAATGTGGCAATCATTTAAGAATGTTTTTACCTCATATAGGGTGAGACAACGACGTAGAATAGTATCCACTCCTCGTCAGTATAGGACATATCCTATTAGGATATAACATGGGGCTTGGTGGTGGATACAACGACGATCATCTTGAGAGAGATGTGGGATGAATTTTTTAGTGTGCAAGTAGATGATGATGTCACCATACCATGGGTCATTGGATGAAATGATGAATAAATGTTCATCGAGGAAATTATCGTTAATGAGTGTGTATGTAGTGGCTGAGGGGAAATTAGTAATAAATTCTGAAAGGAATAGTTCTTTCTTTCTCTTAGAAGTCATGAGCTCTAATTCATACTCCTGCAGAATCATGATCCACCTGAAGAATTTCCCATTGATATAATGTCATATGAGTAAGTATTGCATGGGATTTGAGTTTGCAATGACTTTGGTGGTTCAGAGCAAAATCTAGTGGCACAACTTATGGACTACTAGGACCACAACTAGATAAATATTTTATTCATGGTTGTACTTAAGAGGTGGTCCTAAGAATTTTTTACTAATATAGTAAATGACATGTTCATGCCTATGTTCATCTTGCTATACAAGGACTCCTTCCATGGATACCTCAGATGAGGAAAGGTACAGGATGTAGATATTTTCAAAGTCAGGGGGACTGATCAAAGGGCCTTGAGAAAGGGTTTATTTTAATGCCTAAAAATCTTGTAGATATTGTTGTCCCATTTAAATGGGATGTCATGGCGTAACAATCACAAGAAACCATGGGTGCAAGTTTCATAATTAGGGACAAAGTGACACAAGAAGTTATATTTTCCTTGAAGGATTTGCACTTGGTGCAAGATTTTTGGAGGGGGTATGGAAATGGTGGCCTAGACTTTGAGGGGGTCCACGATGATGCCATATTGAGATATTATGAATCCAAGTAATATCCTAGTGGTAATACAGAAAACACACTTAAGGGTGTTTAAATGAATGTTGTATTGACGACATATTTGTAAGATGATTCATAGATCCTTGAGGTGTTGAGATCATTTCTTGGAGCAAGTTGTGATATCATCCAAGTATGCAAGAGTAAGGTGGGAAAGGTCATGAAAGACATAAGTCATTTCCTGTTCAAAGGTGACTCTAGATTTTTTGAGTCTAAATGACATGATGCGATATGTGAAGGTGCCCTATGGGGTAGTGAATGTTGTCTTATATTGAATGGAAGATTTGAATATATTTGTAGCCAAAACAATTGTACATAAATGATAGTGATTCATGGCCGATACAAGCATTGATGACCTGATCAATGAAATTAATGGGAAGTTGTCTTTGGGACATACTTGGTTGAGGTCTATGAAGTTGGTGCATACATGTATGGTTCCATATTTCCTTTTAATGAGGATGGGGTTAGAGATCCAAGAGATGTATGTAATGGGGTATATGAACCCTGCGGTATGTAATTTGTCGATTTCATATTTGATAGCTAGTGCTTTTGAAGGATGCATGGGTCATTGTTTTTTATCAACTGGTGCAATGTTAGGCCATGTATCGATTCTATGTTTGAAAATGATGGGGTCAAGGCCAGGAATTTAGGTATATGACTAGGAAAAAATGTCATGATATTCTTGAAAAAGAGCTTTGTAAGTAAGAACTTCTTCAACGGAACATGTGGTGTCGAGGGTGAGTTCTTCAATGATGTCGGGTTTGATAGAAATGTACACCTTAATGGTGGGAGAGATGTTGGCCATGTTTCCTTCTTCAAAATCATCTAGGGTGAGAATTGGGTTTTTGAACCAATCCATGTGCCTTGGAGGAATGAATTCTTTTGTCTCCACCGCAAAAAAATTGGTGTTGTAAGTGGAAAGGAAAGCTTCCTTTTGAAGTAAGAATGAATGATAGTGCATTGCATCCCATGGGTAGTTCGGTGTCTTCATGGCCTTCAGAATGTGTTCATAGAAATGGAATACAGTGCACTCTAAGGGATCTATTTTTTTAGGACCAGGTGATTCTAGTGCAATGATGTTAGATGTCGTGCTTGATGTGAACATCGCATTTGAAGAATCATAAAATAATGAGAGAGTGCAAGGGGTTGGTGCTTGTGGAATAATTGTACTATCATCAACATGGATGATTGGTTCCACTGAAGGAAGTGGTCCTTCATGGGAAGAAAGGAAATAGATATGCACCCTTGTGTGTGTATCTAGGTCTTGATGAGGAGGAAGAATATAGTGCCAAGGGCTTGCTAGTGAATTAGATGGGGTTAGAGGAGAGGTCTTCGATGATAATGGTATTAGAAATAAATGAGGGGAAAGATGGATGACATATTTATCTTGAATGGGTGGGTGAGGTATGTCTTAGGGAGTGGTGGAAATGATTAGGGGTCTTGTTGCCCTAGAATTGTTAGTTACATTCATTTGGTGGGTGCATTATGCAATGATTAATGGACACCAATAGGTGAAATGGTCCATTTTACCATAGAGCATACAGGGACAGGTATGACCTTCATTGACTATGGTGGAAACATATCATATGTTAGGACAATTTGCCTGGTTGAGTATGGCTATAGGTGGTACTACTGGATTGGGTTTGGGAAAGGATGTGCATCAAACTATGGCCAAGGTTTTCCAGAATCGTGGGAGAGTAGTACAATGGTGTGTGTAATGGTAATATTGTGATCATATGGAACATGCAAAGTTGGTACATAAGGTTTTTTTGTGTGTGGTGGTCAATTCTACAGTAGGTGTGTTAGATGTGCTTTTTGGGGTGGGAAATAATGGTGTTGTCAGGGGAAGATGAATAAGGTTTATGAGCTCTGGGAGGGTGTTACACATTATTTTGGTCACCCCAGTGATCAAATGATGACATGTGCATAACTCACTTCCATGTTCCCTGAAAACACTAAAAGAGACTTTCTCCATGATAAAAGTGGTTTTCTTTTTCTTCCTTAAAAACTATGACAAGGGAGATCGTCACACCCTTCTCTATGCTTGGGCTGTGACGATGCTTTATCGTCACACACTGCACCAAATATATATTGCGATGTCATCGCAGGCTGCTTGTGCATAGGGTGCAACGATGCTTAAACAATGGAAAATTGAAATTCACGAATGTTCTAGAAGGGAATCTTCTAGAAGATGAGGTGGCCTCTGATCGGTTTGGATCTTACTCGCTTCTCTAATTTAGTGGGATCATCCTAATATGCTCATCCATCCTTCTTTCACCCTATATAAAGAGGGATCTCTTATGGAAAAGGCTAAGGTTTGCAAATGATTTCTTATGCGTGAAGAGTTTTGCTATAGATTATACTTGAGATAGCTTTGCTTTAGCTCTCTAAGTCAGATTGTGGATCTTCTTCATTGAAGGCATTAGAGAAAAGGTGTGTGTGTTGGAGAAAAGATCCATTGAAAGAGACCTTGCAACATCAAGGCATGGGTTGTATTCTCCACTTTCCATTTAATATAATGCAACAATACATTTCTTCCCTATAAAGGTGTCTTGACTTTTACTATATAACTCCTTGATATTATACATATAATTCATTGGAATATATATATCTTTGTTCTCTCTCTTTGTTAGTTTGTGCTTCTTAAACAGGTTCACCATCCCGCAAATAAAAAGATGGAGAGACAAGGAAAACACTAGCGAGGATCAAACATAATTTAAAGGTATGTCACTTGTCCCTCTTTGAACTAGTTTATATGACAATGAAGTCTAAGATGAAGTTTGTATTCTGTCTTGTTTTGTTCTAGTTTCCTGTGGGAGTTAAGGAAATTAGTTTGTGTCCGTACTTACCGATTTGTCCGATAAAAAAATTGGCGACCATATTGGGGATAGGAATTCTTTTGGTTTTCTTTTGCTTCTTATTTTCTTTTATCCTGCCTTCTTTTGATCAATTTCATTGTCTGAATCTGTGGATGATCCATTTTGACTCCCTAGTTTTGAAAGTTCATTGAGAATTTTGTCATTCTTCCAATTTTTATTTATATTCAAATATCGTCACACTGTGTCCTATTTTTAGCCTACGATGATTCTTCATCGTCACACTCTGCTTATGTAAACCAGGGTGACAATGTTGCACTATTTCTTTCTTTCAGCCTGTGGTGATCCTAGATCGCCGCACTGTACCCTTCTGCATCCTGTGACAATTCCTGTAGGAATTGTTGGAGTGACAGTCAAATTTTTTTTTCTTTGCCTAGATTTGTATTACTACCTGGGATGAACTTTTAGCCTTGGTGAATGATTCGTTTACATCTTTTAAGCCTGGATTTGATTGATTTTCAAGGATTGAGAGTGTTCTTCATAAGCTTTGTAAATTTCATCTTTTACTTCTTATCAAAAGGGTATAATCTCAAGGCTTTGTTCCTGGGTGCTTGTTTGATAAGTCATTCTTGATTTATTTTGAGTTTTGGATTGATTTTAAGTTTTGGATTGTTGTCAATTAAGAAACAATTATTGTTTTCATTCAACAAAAAAATTTATTATCTTTTCATTTTTGCTTGCATTGTGAGTTTGATTTGGTAAATAGTGTTGAGAATGCAGTAGTCTTCTTAGACCATTCTTTATTTTTTGTATTATGTCTCTGTTCTGATTTGAAAAGGAAAGGACTGAAGTTTATTCTTCTTTTTAGTAGTCTTTGTAAGAAAATTTTTGCATTCAAATATTTTTTGAAAGGAGAAAATTGGAAGATTTAGTACACTTTGATTGTTTGGAATCCTTATCATTCAAAGATTGATAAATTGTTCTTTGTAAATTTTGTATTCTGGAAAGAGAAACCTTCTCCCTATCATAATTAGAGTTATGAAACGATTTCATATCATCTCTTTTTGCATTTTATTGGATCAAGGTCAAATACATCATCAATTTCACTTCTGTTTCCCTTTTGAGTAAACAACAACCTTTAAAATACAGCGTAATTTTAAAATCTATTAGCAACTTTTATTTTCTAGAAATTTTATACACCAACATTAGCTAAGATAGCACTTTGGAATAGGTTGTATGGCACACTCTCCAAAGCATCAAAACACACAATAGTATCTTGTGATAGGGAGACTTCAAATCCACTTGCTACATTTGGTCTTGGGAAGCCCTTCTAACACAAGGGTCAATCACGAGGTCGCATTAGGGCCGAAAGAGTTACTCACCCTACTTTGTTGGTCTTAGTGTAGAGATTGCACGTATTATTGGGGGTCACTTAAGAAGAAAATCTTGTGGGGACCTTCTTGAGTTTATTTTAGGCTTAGATACCCTGCCCTTGGGTGTGGTTCGGATTGTTGACTGCTTCCCCAGGCATCATTGTCATAATTGGTAACCTTAGTGGCCTATCTCTTTAGATTCTTTACACAAGGTGACTATGGAGGGGAAAGTCTTCACGGTACCTGGAATCGACATTGGTCAAACTCACTTGGGATCCTTGGAGGGTATACCCACAATTATGTGTGGTAGCTTGCACTAGAGTGTAAGTCTGTTAAGCAGGTCATCAACGTAACTTTTCCACCCACTTTATCCCAGCCCCTTCTTGTCTTGATTTCGCAACGTTGGATTTAATCACCAACTAGTGACTTTGAAATAAGAAGGTTTGTTTGTGTGTTTGATATCTATATTTTATTAGTGAGTGTTGTTTATTTCTCTAGTTAGCCATAGCTTTATTTCATTCTTTATTTGGTGCGGCCAACATCAACCCTCGTTGTTCACATAGGATGCAAGGCTTACCTCTAAAAGATCCATAAAAATACACTCCTTTTCTTCCTAACTCAGCAGAGGGTTCTCTTGAAGGAGAAGTCAATAACAACATAGCCTCTGATATTGGAAGTTCTACTCCATTGGAGGAATAAATACTTCCTGTAAATCCATTATTGAGTGTTGTACAAGATCCACTTTTTCTCCAGATAAATTCATCGGGAGACGTTGTTGTTGAAGATTATGCTAGAATACCTACTAGGCCTCTATTGGCACGGGGGTAGACCCAGGGTTCAACGCTACAACAACGCACCAAAAAAACCCTAACTATAGACTCTTTCAGAAACACCTGCGAAGTAGACAAAGTCTCACCTGAGGTAGAGGCAGGGGTGGTTGCAAGATGCGAGTGTCTGCAACCTTAGCTGGGACATAGATCTCTGATTAAAACACTTAATAAAGCACTTAGCACTATTAGTTCCTCAATATACAGTCAATAACCACTTCATTTTTAAGACAAAGCTTCCCAACATTCACACTAATCTATAGTATTCAAGAACTTAGCATATACAAATGGATCAAAATGAGCATATCAAGCACTAAGCATGAATATCTAGATCAGATCTAACATTCTCACATATAATAAGCACCAAGCATGAATAGATCTATCTAAACATATCAGATCATTTCACAAATAATATGTAAATACATCAAGACAAAGCACAAAGCACATCACATAGGGTTTGCGTGGTTCAGCCCCACCCTGGGGCTATGTCCACCAACTCTTCTTCTTTATATTCTTCGGTCAATCGGTTACAAGCACAGAGCCTCAAAACCATTACTCCGCATAGGATAGAATATCTGCGTAGCTAGCTAGATCCTTCTTCCTTGAATTACAGCACAAAGCCTTCTATAGTCTCTCACAGGGACTTGCACTCAGCTCTACAAGTCTTACACAATATGCACAGAGCACTTACAATCCCTTGATCACATAGATCTAGCACTTAGCCATTCCTTTTGCACTTAGCACACCGACCTCTTTCTATATTCCCTATCCTTCTATATATACATTGCAAAATAGGCCTAAACATGGGTCAACCCATGGGCCGACATCCCATTCTCATTACATATTCTCAAGAACCCAAAAAGGGGCCCAAAAGGGGGCCGAGATCCCGTGATCTCCGCTTTGATTTGTGCTCCTCATTCAACAGGATGTTTAAGTCCCAAAATAGGTCAACATGACCAAGAAACTCCCAAAACTTGGTCAAGGGCCAATAGGCCCCCAACACTCACCTGTGACTCGTCCCGAGTCACTCAAGTATGAGTAGTTCTACCTCAAATGCCTTGAGCTTAACTCGAGTTGCTTCGACTTGCTGCTTTGTTGTGGCCTCTTGTTTGATGAAGTCTTGGATCACTGCATCATTCAATGGCCCTTCTAGGTGTTGTTCTTCTATGAGGATGACATGTTCTAGCTCTACTCCTTGGCTCTCGACCTCTGTAAATGAGAAACATGCCTTGTCTTGCATAGGTTGACTTCGTTGAGTGACTTCCATCACTTTTCTTTGAATCATATGGATCTGATGATGAGTTGTTCTTTGTTCTTGAGATCTCTTCATCCTTTCTACAACTGACAGGGCCTTTAGCTACGTTTGTAGTGTATCTGTGTTCTACTTCGCTTCTTGGAGCTGCGACTCCATTGTCTACAATTCTAGATTTTTAGTGAGATTTTCATAGGTCTGGGAATTGTGGTTACTGAGTTGCTTGCACTCCAAGGAAAGAGATTTTAATCTATCAACTGTGCTACTAGCAGTTGCTTCTCTTTGGTTCCTTATCTCCTGTGGGGTTTGAGGTACTGTATGGAGCTCTAAGTTGGCAATGCGTTGTTGTAGCTTCTGGATTACCTCTTCCAATTGTGCCACCTGCTGTGGAACTTGTTCCTTGGTCTGTACTTCGATGACTGTCACAGAGTGAAGTGCTCTGTTGACCCTTTCCTTAACTTCAAGTTGCTCAGTGAGAAATTGTTCCTTTCTTTTTTGTAGCTTTTCTTTTTCTTCATCCCATTTTTCTTGTAGAGCAAGATTTTCCTTTTCTGCAGCACTTATTTGGTCCTCAAGGTCTTTCTGTACTTGTGTTAAAGCCTGGGTGGCTTGTGTTGTTTCTCCTTGAGCTCGTCCAAGGTGAGATTCAACTATATCAGTGATCTGGTGTAATTGATCAGGCTCATCACCTAGTTCTCGTGTTCCAACTGTCAGGGGTGCAGTCGATACTGCGCGGCTGGACTAGAGTGCCTACTGCACTCCTTGGAGCTCATCCTTTATTCAACTGAATACCTCCTCCTGCTTAGATTCTTGCTTCTTTTCTATCTCTAGCGAAGCATCATTCAGTGTTGTGATGATGAAGTTGAAGTATTCTGAGGTGAGGGTGGTCTCGAATTTCGTTTTGCTTGCTTTCATTTTCTTCCTTGAAGAAGGTTTCGAAGGAGAAAACTCCCTTTTCTTCGAGGGATCCTCCTCATCTCTTGGCAGTGTAACCTTGCATTTCTTTCGTTCAACTTATGTACCATCATCTCCTTGTTCTGCTGAGATGGACATTGTCTTCACGGATGCACTGTCTAAATCATGGACCTCTTTGGTATTCTTTATCTTGCTAGGTCCGGCTGTATCCGTCACAGTTTTGGGGCTATCAACATCGGAAATCTCTGTGGGGTCCGCTGGAACAAGGAGGTCCATCGACCATTCCTTGGTAATCTCCTCCAAGTCATCCTTCGTTAACTTGTAGTATGAATATAGTTGTTTTTTATGCTCATCAGCGCACACGGTGATATAGATGAAATGGCGGTCCACTAAGGGTCTAAACTCGTGAAGTGTGTTTGGGGTTATGCAAGGCATGGCTTGTATGGATACCTTCAACTGGTTATAATACATGTGGAAGACAACATTTGATTACCACTTCTTGTTCATGTCATTGGAGTACCACAACGTACTGAAATTCGTGGCCAGAGGTTCAAATGGCTCAGTGTCCAGGAAGGTTGCACCTTCTGGCATCTCCCATGCGATGAAAGCGATCAGGATAAGAAGCCAGCTGAAGTGGAATTCGTATCCTTGATCCTACACTTCCATGCAATCTAGTTCTAGCTGGTTCATGAGGTACTTCTCCCAATTCATTTGTATTCCCTCCATGCACTTCCCTGCGAGGTCGACTATGAATCCAATTACTTGGGTCAGTCGGTTCTTGCCAACTAGCTTGCCTGTGATCAGCTGATGGGCAAGGTGCACTATGTCGCTCTAGATAGAGGCTACCTTGTAGCCTCACATGCCCTTCTCTACATTGTCATAAGTATCCTTTATTCTCTGGGTGAGAGCACGAACTGTTGTCTTTCCAGGGTAGAAATCATGTGGGTCAGGGACTTGCATGCTAATCCCTATGATCCGATTAATCAAAGTCGGATCCACTGTGATGCGGTGGTTCAACCATAAGTATCCTCCATGATAGCAGGACACCAACAACTTGATGCACGCATTCACTTCTTGATGCCTCCCAAAGTGAGGAATCTTCATTACATTAAGCAGTGTAGACTACGCGAAGTTCATGGTCCATTGTTGGGGAAAAATCTTTGAATTCTTTCCCTTGGTTCTAGTCAGATACTTGTATGGGGCTAGCATATTGTACACTTTCCTGTCGCCTAGGTTGAAGTCACTAAACTTCAATGATGCGATCTTCTCCTGGTCTGCATGTACTGCGCGTATCCCCTTTAGAAGGTACGCAATGACCAATTAATATTCAAAATCTCTGGGCACACTGTCTCGGATTATTGCATCACTCATAGGTGGTAGGAAAGTAGGTAAAATGCTCAGAATCAATGTAGCATTCGTGATATTGTCTATGTGCTTCATTCGTTTCTCATCAACTGGTTGGGATGGTCTGACTCGAGTAGTGGAAGGGAGAGGCTTGCAGACCTCTCATCGAAGATGCTTGTACACCTATAGACACTCCTCTCTCCGACATGACTCTCTCTATCATCAAGTCGATCAAAACTTCCTTAGCAGTTTTCTTTGCAACACTCAATGCTTCTAACATACGCACTTGGGGTAAACAATTCGTAGGATCGAGGAAAAAATCAGACATGGTAATGAGATAGAGAATGAGAGCACAATGATCACTGTATAAACTCGACTTAGGTTGTGGGATTGAATTATCAATTGGAAAAAGTGTTCTCGGTGCATGGCACGATGAGATAAATACGTAATTCGACAATGCTTGGCTTGCAACAGGTATGAGCCTCCATTAACTCATGTTCCATCTATTATGGCATGATCCAATGGTTGGATGACAAACCTTTATTTCTTTTATATCCGTTCGGAGTGGAATTTGAATGGATATATTGGCCCCAACGACTATATTTCTTCGTCATGGAGAAGTTCCATGTCTTATTGTTCTGATATCTTGGGGAAGCTCCAATTCTACATTTTTTCTGTCTATGAGGTCTCCTCTAGAACCTCCTATAACCTTTCAGTATTAGCCCTCTTCTTTCTTAAATTTCTAGCCTTCTTTCCAGTGAGCTTCATCTCAGTAATGCTTTTCTCATTCCGATTCTTTTCTTCTTTGGTCTTAGTTACTTCGCGCTATTGAAATTATTTTCTAGGGTTCCTAGATAATACTTCTTCTTTGTTTGGGATAGGTAATTCAATCTTCTAAGGATACTCTAGTGTTCTCTTAGCTAGTATTAAATATCTGCGATCTACTCTTCTATTCCTCAATAAAGTGTGCAATCCTTCTGGTCATAAAGTCTTTTAACTCTTGCTTCTTCTATTCCAAAACTTCTTCTTCTTCCTTTCGTATGACTTGATCTCTATCAATCCAAGGTTTTCCTATTAGCATGGTAAATGGGGTGTTGTCTTCAAAAAATTTAATAATCTCAAAGTCTTCTTCTGTCGAAGTTCCATTGACAGTCATAGGTATCTGAGCGAGTCTTCCACATAGGTTTACTATATTTCCTCTGAATAAACGTATTCCTCCTAGTGAAGGGATCATAGCAGGACTTCTTATATCTTCCCAGGTTCTCGCTGTCATGATATTCACCTGTGTTTCCTAAACCAGAACATAGTCAATGTTGACGTTTCCTATTCTTGCTTCGATGCATTCCTTTTCTTTGAATATCTCTGATAAGTTGACATGTCGGTGGTCATTCAGTGTTTCTTTCATCTGTAGCAATGCTTTCTCTGATTCTTTCTAAGGTTTTTCCATAGGTTTTGGATCTGCCTTAGGGTTTTTTTTATTCAGGTTCATTCTTTCAAGCTTAGCAATCATTCTAAGGCAATCCAATACTTCATGGTCTAGATCTTTACAACAAAGACAACTAGGTCTTCCACCAGGGCATTCCTTAGAAAAATGTCCCAGCCTTCTGCAACTGTAACAGAGGGTTAATCCTCTCTTCTTTTTAAATGATCCCCATCTTCTTTTGTACTATGCACTAGGATCATGGGAGCTAACCTGGAACAAATTATTTCTAGGATCTTGCATCCATTTGTTATTTCGAACATTCTTTCTTTGCATAGATATAATATATCTTTCACTATTCTTATTAGATCTACTCATATCAAATCTTCTTTCATCTATTAATGACCTAGCTTTCAAACTAGGACATACTCTATTAAACATACCTAGATCCATATTCTAGAAACAAAAATTTCCACTTATCTTACTTCTACAGGGCACAAAGATTCCAGATCTTAAAAATTTTAACTATTCTTACCTTTATTAGAGCACATAACTTGCAGATCTTACCTCTTTTAGTTAGAAATTTCCACTTTTACCTTTCTTAGAGAATAAAGCGTTCAGATCTTGCTTCTTTTCTTAAGATCCGACCTTCTTTTCTTCAGATCGGGCTTCTTTCTTTCATATCTGACCTTCTCTCTTTAGCATAGAACTTTACATATCAAGTAGAATACTGCGCACTAGGTCACAGATCTACGCCCAAAGATTTCACAATTTTAGGATGAATCTTTGCATAGAGCTTCCTCTTTCTCAGTTCCCATCACTCATAGTTTCAGGTCCCGACAATGGAACCATTTGTTGGCACAGGGGAAGACCCAGGGTTCAATGCTACAACAACACACCAACAAAACCCTAACTATCGGCCCTTTCGGCAACACCTGCGAATCATATGAAGTATCACCCGAGGTAGAGGAAAGGGTGGTTGCAGGACTCAAGTGTCTACAACCTTTGCTGGGGCACAGATCTATGATTAGAAAACTTAATAAATCACTTAGCACCATTAGTTCCTCAATATACAGTCAATAACCACTTTTCTTATAAGATAGAGCTTCACAACATTCACAGTAATCTAAAGTATTCAAGCACTTAGCATATACAAATGGATCAGAATGAGCATATCAAGCACTAAGCATGAATATCTAGATCAGATCTAACATTCTCACATATAATAAGCACCAAGCATGAATAGATCTATCTAAACATATCATAGCATTTTGCATATAATATGTAAATACATCAAGACAAAGCACACAGCACATCACACAAGGTTTACGTGGTTCACCCCCACCCTGGGGATACGTCCACCAACTCTTCTTCTTTATAGTCTTTGGTCAATCAGTTACAAGCACAGAGCCTCAAAACCCTTACTCTGAACATGACAAAAGATCTGTGCAACTAGTTGGATCCTTATTCTTTGCTTTATAGCACAAAGCCTTCTACAGTCTCTCACAAGGACTTGCACTCAGCTCTACAAGTCTTACACAGTATGCATAGAGCACTTACAATCCCTTGATCACATAGATCTAGCACTTAGCCATTCCTTTTGCACTTAGCACACCGGCCTCTTTCTATATTGCTTATCCTTCTATATATACATTACAAAATAGGCCTAAACATGGGTAAACCCATGGGCTGGCATCCCATTCTCGTTACATGTTCCCAAAAACCCAAAAAGGGGTCGATATCTCATGATCTCCGCTTCGATTTGTGCTCCTCCTTCGACAGGCTGTCGAAGTCCCAAAATAGGTTAACATGACCAAGAAAATCCCAAAACTTGGTCAAGGGCCATTAGCCTCACACAAAGTCTAGTGTAAACAATCCACTCTTTTAGAGTGAATTGTTTAGAACTCTGGTTCATACTGCTGAAACTTTTAATCCTAGCTCTTATGGTCCTATCTGTTCTCTTTGGAGGACCTCTTCGGGACACGATATTTTTGAAAAACTAGGAATGAGTCACCTACGCTAGAGGACCTCTAATCAACCTATGGCATCACATATGCCTGTGAATTCCAAATCTTATACAGTACCTTTAGATCATTTTACTGGAATGACCACTAATGTTGTCACAGTCTCAGATCAATTGTTAGTTGGTTCTCATACAATTCTTCCTCTCCAACTCGCTAGCTCTACCATGGTCCCACAAGTTACACCTATTTCTGTTGGAAGTGCGGTAATCACTCAAGCTCCTATTGGAACACCACTTCCACTTAAACCAAATTCGTCACTTCCACCTAGGTATAACGATCTAAATAATTCTATTTCTAATCCTGCCCAAAATCCATCTAGAGGGGCTAATCATTTTTTTTCTCTTGGGTATAATGCTAATAGTAGTTTTGTTCCTACACCTACCCAAGTTCTCTCTAGGTGGCCTAGACTTCCTCCTCCACCTTCACTTGGAGGATCTAATCTTCCTGGGCCAAGTAGCTCCAATCAAGTTGGATGCACAAGTCATCCTGTCGCTTCTGGTTTTCAAATTCCTATTGGACGCCAACCTCAAGTTGCATTCCAACCTCAAGTTGAGGGTCATCCCCTAGTGTATGGGAAGTATACCCCTGGATTACAATATCAACCTTGGAATTTTCCTTTCCAAGGCAATCAACAACCACCTAGGGGGAAATCTCCTCAAGTTAATTCTTTTGTACCCCCTAGTCTCGAGAAACCATATCTAGGTTCTATGACTCCTACCCGGGGTCAAGGTTTTTAGCCTAATGCTCCTTTCCAAGGAAGCTTACCCAATCAACCAACTCATGTTGGCTATTTGAATCAAAAGCCTCCACCAACGAATTTGATAGGACCCTCTAACTATCTAAAGACTACTTATGTTCCCACTAGTATACCTGCGGGACTACCTCCTCAAAATTACTAGTTTCCTCAAGTGAACAAACAACTGCCATTTATTGCTACTTTGGATTTACCGTATTTATATAGGATTTTGAATGATCCTATCTTGCATTCTCCTTATTGGGAAATCATACATGCCAAGTTACAATAAAACATTCCTAAGTTTGATGGCTGATCAAGGGAAGACCCAAATAATCACATCATGACATTCATCCAACTCCTTGATGGATGACTCCATTAGATTACGTATTTTCCAACGAACTCTTACCGGTTCAACAACCAAATGGTATATTGAATTGCCACAAGGATTATTCAATGACTTCAACACCTTAGCTATGTATTTTTTAACACATTACCAGTTACCGATACAATATGGGACATGAACATAAATTTTGAGCTCATTTAAACAATCCTCATCTACTCACTTTCCGATCATATTCACGAGTGGAGGAGGAGAAGTTGCTTAATCAAAGTTCCCCTTCCTAATCAACTATTGTTTGAGTGGTTTACCAAGTTACTCATCAGTCCCATAGCCCATGATGTCACCATGGGTTGTGTCATCACTGAAGAGCAGGCGATTAGTCATGCTCAAAACATGGATCTTGTTTATTCACAAACAATCACACTATATGACTTGATACTTGATTCTCCTCGCTCGTCTACAAATCCAAACCCAACACCTCCAGTAGCTTCTCATGCTGCTAGTGGCGTGATTAACAAATTTCACACTGAGACTCAGTCTAAAGAAGCCAATCATTCCAATCCTAAGTCTACTACTTCTAATGTACAAAATACTCCTCCTCCAAATCCTTATCCCAGTAAAACCTCTCAGGTTAATTCGGTTCAATCTACACCTACCTGTAAAAATCAAAATAAAAAGAAAGGGAAGGGTAAGAATAAAGAAGACAAGAATAATAATCAACAATCTGATAAACCCAAGACTCATCCTGCTGATGAAAAAGAAAACAACAAACCTTGTTATCCTTGTCGTATCTGTGGTGAGGATCATTATATGAAATATTGTCCACGACGTGCTGAGGTTACTAAGTTCCTACAAGAGATCGGAACACCTCCTACACCCATCGTTTTGTCACAACTGTTTCCTTCTCAGCAACAGGTCCAATTGGTCCTTCATGACCAACCTTATCCCTCTACCACATCTTATGTACTTATGTGTACTGGTGACTCCACGAAGAACGAAGTTGCAGTCGCTACTCGAGCCAAAGATTATTCTCCTTTGAAAGAGAAAGTTGATGATTCACCACCTCCATTGGTTCAATCTACTCCATCAACTTCACCTCCCAATAGTCCTCTTCATCTTGAACACCTGATTCTAGATACAGTTCTTTGTCCTCCTCCTAAGAGATTTGTTCATAATTTTTCTTTTAATCCTCATGCACGTGCTTCTCAAAACTATAGTATTGTAGAAGATCTTGCGCATGCACCTTCTACAATGTCGGCTCTCGAAGTCCTTCAAATTTGTCCTACGCAACGAAAGGCATTGTTAAAGGCTATTGGTGGAATTGATCCTATCGATATGAAGTTGATAATATTTGACTTGGAAGATCATATTCCAAGGCTCCCTCCTCAATTATCATTTCAAATACAAGTTATTATGGAAAATAAGAATATTTGTCGAACCGTTATTGATGAAGGAGCTTCGACCTATGTCATGTCTGTCACTTATTGGAAAGCCATTGTCTCTCCTGCCCTTACTGAGTCACACAATACTCTAAAATATTTTAATGGTACATGGTTTAAACCTTATGGCATTCTTCCTTCATTATATATTACGTTAGAAGGAAAAGCAGTTACTGTTGAGGTTGAGGTCTTTTATGCACCTCTTGATTACAAACATTTTTTTGGTCATAGTTGGATTGATTCCATGCGTGTAGTTGTTTCTACTCTTTTTCGTTGTGATACGTTTACCTCACCAAGGAAAATTTGTTATTTTCGATAAACTCGCCTTCTTTAATTTTGATGCATGTACTAGTAATGTACCTTTCATTGCGAAAACATCTCCCGGTGATGAGAATGCCGGTGTGGGTCTTCTAAAGGATTCATTGTTAATGGGGACATTCCCCATTCCACCATGTGATATTCCTACTCCTTTTTTCTCTTCGATTAACATGATAAAAACCATTGTTGGTGAAATCCTTGAGTCTTATGACCCTTGGATAATACCTAGCTTTGACGACTCTCTTCGTTACGGTGACATAATGCCTTTAAGTCCAGTGGAATTGGCTTATCAAGCTATTCAATCTACAAATCCTTCTCCTCATTCTCTCTTAGACACATCTCCAGATCTGTTTCAAATATTTTTTCACACCGATGAGATGATCATGACAATCATGTATATGGAAGATACCCCATGGGACGATGGACATCATCGTTTTATTCTCTTCCTAGAAACCGATAGCATAGAGAGTTACCAACGGATTTCAAATTCATCTACTATTGTTATTATTTCCCCTTCTATTGAACCAATACATGATGTTTTGTATGAAGGGAAATTGGGTAACATTTCACCTACCATCCCTCTATATATTTCGATTAAACCCGAAATCGTGGAAAATGTTCATATCGGTGCCTCATGTTCTGCAAATGAGATCTGAATTTACAAAGCTCTTTTCCAAGAATTATGTGACGTTTTTTCCTGGAGTTATGAATAGATGTCTGGAATTGATCCAGATTTTGTTACACATCAGATTAAAACTTACTCAGATGCTAAATCCATTCGATAGAGACTTCACCCAGTACATCCATGCAAAGTTGCTACCATTAAACTCAAATTTGAAAAACTTCTTAAAGTCGTTTTTTTCTATCATGTGGCTTTTATTGATTGGGTGTCTAATATTGTTTTGGTTATGAAGAAACAAGGCATGATCCTTGTTTGTATATATTATAGGGATATCAACAAGGCTTGTCCTAAATATAATTATCCAACCCCTTTAGTTGACTAGATCATTGACGACTGTGCTGGGAGTGAAATATTCTCTTTGATGGATGGATTCTTTGGCTATAATCAAATCAATATTTTACCTATGGATCAACATAAGACTGATTTTATTTTCCCTTGGGGAACCTTTGCATACCAGAAACTACCTTTTGGTTTTAAGAATGTTAGCGCGAATTTTCAACACGATATGTCTTATTCTTTTCATGATATTAAGCACATTGTACAACCTTACCTAGATGATTTACCAGCGCATTCCATGCATTGCCAAGATCACCTGGAACATTTACAGGCCATTTTCCTATGCTATCACATATGATTGAATCCACATAAATGAGTTTTTTTGTGTGGATTCCAGACAACTTCTTGGTTTTATTGTTTCTATACATGGGATTAGGGTGGACCCTCTGAAGGTTGAAGTTATTATTAATTTTCCTCCTCCTTCTACATTACACCAACTCCAAAGTTTGTAGGGGAAGGGAAATTTTTTACGTCGATTCATCCCCAATTATGTTGAATTAACAAAAGGTTTTACTTGATTTCTTAATAAGGGTCACGATTTTGTATGGGATGACACTACCAGCAAATCCTTTGAAGCTTTGAAACTTTCCTTAACCTGTACACCACTCTTGTTTCCACCCGATTACAGTCGAGATTATTTTTTATACTTAGATGATTCAAACTCTACCATAGCTATGGTTCTAGTCCAAGAGGATGATTCACATGATGAACATGTTATCTACTATTTGAGTTGGAGTCTCAGGACCACTGAAACCAAATATTTGCATGTGGAGAAATTGGCCTTGGTAGTTGTTCAAGTTGTTCAACGTTTTCATCATTATATCTTATTGCGCAAAACCAAAATCATTCCCGATTGCAACCCTATGCAACACATCCTTACTCAACAATTGTTGGGGGGGGGATACTCCAAATGGATAGTGATTCTCTAGGAGTTTGATTTGGAGTTTGAGCATTCCAAATCAAAGAAATATTTGGTTTTTTCCAATTTGATATGTGACATTCCCTCTATTGGGACAGAAACTGTGGAAGAGGATTCCTTTCCTGATGAGTCTCTCTTTCTGATCAGTTCTGATGACATATGGTATGGAGACATTATCATTTATCTCCAAACCCAAACTTTTCATCCCAATATTTCTAGTGTAGATCTTTGTCGTATTTGGTATCAATCTTGTCAATACATTATCCTTGGCGATACCCCTTACGGTCGTGGTATTGATCCCATTTTTCGATGATGTCTAACCTATGATGAAGTTGAGAAAGATTTGAATGAATATCATTCCAGAGCATGTGGCGGTCATATGTCTGGGTATGCCATTTCCCAAAAGATCTTACGAGTTGGTTACTTTTGGCCTTCGTTGTTTAAGGATTACATTACTCCCATCCAGAAATGCCACGCTTATCCAACATATAAAAATAAGATCAGATCTCATCCTGCTCCTCTTTACCCTGTAGTTTCCTTTGGTCCATTCACTAAATGGGTCATTGACTTCATGACATGTAACCCTCACTCAGTCGGGGGGCATGGATAGATTATCATAATCGTGGATTATTTCACTAAATGGGTTGAGGCAATGCCTACATTTGATAATACCTGGGAAAACTGTAGCGTTGTTCATATTCAATCATATCATTACTAGATTTGGTGTCCCTCAAGCCATCGTCACTAACCATGGTATTCATTTTTGCAATTTCATGATGTCTGAACTTACCAAGAAGTTGGGTATTTGACATGAAAACTCAACACCTTACTATCCACAGACCAATGGCCAGGTTGAAGAAATTAACAAAGTTCTTACTACTATGATTCGACAGATGATAAGAATTCACAAGTCAATATGGCACATGATGCTCTTCTCCTGATGAGTCTCTCTTTCTGATCATTTCTGACGACATATGGTATGGAGACTGTTAGCACTGAAACTTCATCCACACATGGTTACAACAACTCAACATCGTCAAACAGTGATGAAGTCATCCATGGACCTGAATTAATACCACAACATTCAAAAAAGGTCAAAAAACTATACAAAGTAGTGAAAAATTGAAGAGCACTATGCATGCATTGGGCGCCTGCACGCATGCGCAGAACATGAACGCAGAAATCGCGCACAGGCGCACAATGCACGCCTGTTATCGCAAAAAGTCGTGCACCTGCTAAACGGTGCATTTATGAGAGTGGTCGGCCTCCCACCCACTTATGGTTCAGCTCCCAAGCCAATTGGACCCTCAAATCTGGACTGGATCCGACTGGTGGGCTGGTCAAAGACCTAGGAATGCCCTAATTGGCCTCTTTTCACACTACAAAGCAGTTAAACAATAACCCAAAGCAATGCTATAAAAATCCATGGATGCACCTCATTTTTTCAAGGAATTCAAAGTAATGTTATGCTACCTCTATTCTCTTGTGGACTTCATCCTTATCAAGAGCATATTGCCACCATTGCATTGGACAATCCATCTCACCCATTGAGTGGATTTGTAAAGAGTTATTTCATCATCATTTTCCATTTTTTCTTTGTTGTAAGAAGAGCTAGCTAGTGGGGGTCCAAGAGCCCTCCCTTGGAGGAAGAAGGGACTCATAGTCCCCTTTCTTCTTGGTTCTTTGTTTTCACTAATAGATCAGCCTCAACATTGGTGACATGGGTCTTATGGTTCTTTTTATTTCTATGTCCCTATGCTCATGAATTTAGTTGTTATTGCATTTCTTAGTTTAATTCTTAATTGTAGTCTTTTATTTTCTTTCCCTAACTCTTTTCCTTATAGCTGTCCTGCTCAGCAGACCCAACTGAGCTTGCAAGCACCTCTATTTTGCTCACCAAGGTGAAGAAAGAGGCACAACAGATTGGCAACTCCACTGGGGACAGGTATCAATTTCCTACCTCATTTGGGTTTTTCTTGCTCTTCTTTTAGTTTATTTAACTTGCAGGTGCACTAACTGACCTAAGACGACCTGCCAACCAGCCAATTCCAAGTTGAATTGAGAGAAATTCATTCGGATTTTTCATTCTCGGCTGTGTGCCATATATGCGCGAGTTTTTAAGCCCACAGACGTGCATAGTGCGCCCATGCGCCTGATTCACAATTTTGTTCTGCACACGCACGCCTATTGACTTGTCTCTGTTCACGCGCATGCGCTCTGTGCGCCTCTATCTCCAATGGCACCCGCGCATCTGTGCAAAATTTCACATTGTAAAGTTGTTGAGATGTGGGGAAGGCCATTTTCCTTCTTAAAAATGATGTCAAGCATGTTTTAAAGCTGCACCACACTTAGTCCCCTCATCATATAAAGGGGTTAGTCAAAAAACACATAGGCACTTAGGAGGATAAAATCAATTTCCCTTATTTGCTTTTTGCCACATGGATGGCTTGTTTTGACTCACAAGATAAGTTGGAAATCATTTTTAATCACATTTAACTTTCATTGGGACTAGAAGTTGAATAAAAATCGCTTAGTATGCCCTTCTCTCGCGCCTCCAAGTGATCTTGAGAATCAGAAAAAGATTGTGAAACGATTTCATCTCCCTTAAATAACATTAAAAACCTTTAGGAGAGGACAACATCCCTTCTTGGGACTCCTCTTAGTTTTCTTTTCAAACACATCTTAATATTGTAACGGGCCCATACATGCCCACATGCTACAAAGATAGGATAGTGTTTGAAATTTTTTCTTTCTTAGATCAAAACACTAGGGAAGTTTAAAGGTTTTGTAATGGGCCCATACATGCCCACATGATCAATCTAGGATAGTTTCAAAGCTTTTCTTAGATTACATCACAATATGGAGTTAAAGGGATAGTAATGGACCCACATGTCCACATGCTAGCTTCCTAGGGACTTTTGAATTACGCAAGGTTGTACCAAAGACACTTAGTTAATTAGGTAATCAAACACTTGTAAGGACCAAGCGAAGTCCACATGCAACAAGGTGACATATAATTCACTAAAAATTGGCACACTTTCACTCACACACAAAAGTCACTTATCACTCACATATCTTCTTCTTGAAACATGGAGGTCAAAGTAAGTTTCCTCCAAAGGGATTCCGAAAATACCCCACCCGTTTCTTGACGAGAATATCCACTCCCTTTTTTAATCAACGAGGTTGGTTTGCACCCCCAACCTCCCAAAACAACTACATCTAAAATATTTCTAAAAACTCACTTAGTTTTCCTCCACAGGAGGTGCCAAAAGAAATTTTTTAGTCTAGGTAGGATTTCGGGGATAGGCATCCAAATAACTCCCCGTTATCTGGTTCTCACATTGTAAAAACATAGAAGTTGTCAAATAGGGAACTGAAAATCCTCCAAGTAAAGTGTTCCTAATACCATAAGGCAGGGAGATACCCATGAAGGGTTGAATTCCAAGGTCTGGTTGTTCTGTGCGTCCCCCCTTAAGGCACCCACCTCTTGGACGACATCTAGCCCGTGACCCATTTCTTAGGCCGAAAATCTAAATGCCACACTTTGACCGAGGTACCTAGTGACCAACTTTAGAACATCTACCTAGGTGGCAATTGTGGGCTGCAATTGCATCTTGATTGCATTTTGTGTGGCTATTGGGAAATATCGCCAGCTCTTTTGGGATATTCCCCCTTTACCCCTCATTATAACCAATTATTTCATCCTTCACTAGTTTCTCTTCCAGTGACTTCAGACCCCACTGTTGAATACTATTGGAAGTTCCAATGCTATTTGAGAGTAAGGACGTTACATCTTCTAGGACACGAGCATTTGCTTTCTTTTGATTCCCCACGCGGACAAAACCCACTTACCCACATATATGCTTCTTTTCCAAAACATTTTATGTATGATGCACATCTGATTACAGTTTGATTTGGATATATATATTGTGTAAACATTCAACACAAAGGCTCTTGTTTCCATATTACTGTCACCACTCTTTGCACACATTCACGCAGCTAGTCGGACATCATAGGGGAACCACAGAACCCCCGTCGTTCATGATGCTTGCTAAAACTCCCTCCTATCTTAGGGGGAGTGTCTGGTCTTGCCCACTCATCAACACCTCCTTCACACACTCCTATGAGTGCTACTGTTTTAGGATCAGCTTTGCTTGGTTGTACATTACTTGGGTCCTCTTCCCAAGGTCATCCGTTCACTCGCTCTCCTTTACATGGAAGCGGGGGACCCACTTCCTCTCAAGGAGGAAGCACCAACCCACCTAGCCCCCCTCAAGGGTTAGGTTAACAACACACCATGGCTGGAGCTAATCCTCCCCCCCCACTGCAGATGCCATATTTGGCCTCTCTCAACATCCCGGATCTCAGCAAACTCACCAATGATCCTATATTGCATGATCCCACATGGCCTGCAATGCCAACCAAACTACCTTCATACATATCAAAGTTTGAAGGAAAGGCAGGCGGCGATCCTGCCAACCATGTCATGACCTTTCACCTATGGTGCTCCTCCAATAGCATTATAGATGATTCCATCAGACTGTGATTATTTCAATGCACATTCACTGGCCCCTCAGCCAAATGGTATGTCGAAGAAAAATCAGGGTCCCATGCAACTTTTGAATCATTGGTCAAAGCATTCTTAACCTTCTTCCAATTACCCATCTTCCACGACAATGGTCTAGAACTACTTTCTAATTTCAAACAAACCTTAGCCACACACATCACTGACCACATTCACGAGTGGCGTAGGTGATGTAGTTTGTGCAAAGCAGAAACCACCAAGCAACAATGTCTCGACTGGTTTCTTAGATCACTTGTCTCTCTCCTCGGTAAGGATGTAGCTTCCACCTTCCCTCAATCTGAAGCGGAAGCCATCAGTAAGTCCCAACAGTATGACCTCATCTATGCACAGTCAAGGTACTTATACACTGTACTTCCTGATCTTCCAAAACCTATGCCATTTGACCAAGACAAACTTGGGATGTCTCACTCAGCAGACGGACTGATTGGTGCCACCACTCACCATGGCCCACAACCCCAACCACCACCAATGTATGGAACACCTCAATACCCGCCAGCATACGGGGGCACTTCTTATTACCCCCCACCCCCTTATCAACAGCCATACCTTGTTGCTATACCTCCACCCATCAGTGGACCACCGCCGACACCCCCCATACATCCACCTGTTCAAACAAACTCTGGTACCCCCTCTACCTCAGCTTATAGTACTAGAGAAAGAACTATGCCTTCCTATGTACCTTATGGATCGGGACCACCACAGAATCCGTATTTCCCATTTCCTGGTCCTCCACAACCCATGGCTCCCCCACATCCTCATGCGGGGGTGAATTTTGTTCAACCCTCTGTTGTTCAACAATACCAAAGTTTTGAACAGTTGAATACAACCAATCCAACCCATCCATCGAACAATGCCAATAAGAAAGGACGGAACAGGAATAACAACAACCCAGGTCAGGGGGGGAATCAACCACCACAGCACCAACCCACAGGGGGCAACCAGAACCAAGGGAACCAAAACTCCCAAGGGGGAAACAATAACAAATGCCAAGGGAGAAATAACAATAATGTTAAAACCATCTTCCCTTGTGCCCTTTGTGGTGAGTTCGGCCATTACACTCATAATTGCCCCCAGATCGTTGATTTCAAACAGTTGAAAGACTCTGGTAGTCTTCCCCATTCTCCCGCACAGCCTGCCCCTCAACAGGCACCAAAACAATACGTGCAACAACCCCCTCCCACCGTGCTACAAAATCCTATTCCACATCAAGGTGTGATCAACACCCAACAGGACACACAGCATCCCCCACCTACGACAGGAAAATACCTCAACCCCAACAATCCAGTAGATCGCACAATTCTCCTCACAAGTAAAGAAGAAATCCTTTTGAAAACACGTAATCGTCAGTATCGTGCACCCACTGAGTCTCCTCCCATCCCTCCAGAGACAAACCCTACATCGAAGGGATCCCCATTGGTGATTCCTCACCCTTCCGCTGAACCACCACTTTGCATCCCTCGCATCCCATTGCGCGGGAATGTCCACAACCCACAGGCTAGAGAAGCTCATAACTATAGTTTGGTTGATGACTTAGCACAATCCACGACTTCCATGTCAGTATTGGAGGTCCTCCAGACTTGTCCTACTCAGCGAAAATCATTACTTTCCGCCTTGGGGGCAGTCAACCCTGTAGATACCCAACTCATCACCTTTGATCTTGACAGCGGCAAACCTCGTCTTCCTGCCTTGATTTCTTTTCAAATACCAGTAAAAATATGGAACATCACCATTCATCGGTGTATCATCGATGAAGGTGCATCTACGTGCATTATGTCCAAAATGGTATGGCAGAAACTTGGTTCCCCGGAACTCATACCCTCTGCCATCACATTACGTGCTTATGAAGGACGACCATCATCTCCTGAAGGGCTCTTCCAAAATGTCCCCATTGAACTCGAGGGCAAGACTATTCTCATCGATATCGAAGTTATCGATGCCCCTCTCGATTATAATATCTTTTTCAATCATAGCTACATGTATGCTATGAAGGCAGTGGCATCTTCTGTCTTTCAGACAATGATGTTCCCTCATAATGGGAATATTGTTACTATTGACCAAATCTCACATTATGATCCTAACCCATCTGCCAACATCGATAACATTCTTCCTCTCATCCACACAAGCCATGATGCATATCCACTCATCGAGATGGGTCCTGGGATTTTTAAAGATCCATCCTTGTTAAGAACATACCATGGAGCACCACCACTCCTACATCCTTCCAATCAAGTGTGCATCATATCATCTAACAGACCTCACACAGAGGATACCCTTCCTCCTACAGAGGCTTCTGTCATATCTGATGTCCCACTCATCATAGAAACCCCTCCTCCAGAACCTCTTGGACACTCGTTGACCTCGCCAGTCCACAATTCCACCTCTCCCTAAGGACATGTTCCAGTTTGGGAGACAGTTCCCCAATCCATCACTCAAATTCCCTTCGTTTACCCTCCACCAGGTATCGAAAATTTTCAGGTAGCCACAATGCTCACACTACCTAATATGGTGTTAGCAATCCCAGTTTGGTATTTACACCCACCAGAGATGGTCCCTAGACCATCCCTTCCACCCCAAAAAGAAGGAATCCCCATGACGATTCCCATTATTACTCCAACCAAACCCCCACTCACTAACCCTCCTGCCACAGCTGGGGGTAGGAGAAAGAAGAAGGAGCCCACAACTCCACTTCCTCCATGCATCCCACCACCTTGCACACTATGTGAGAAAGAGGGCCACCAAACCAACAACTGTCCATCGCTACCAGAATTACAGAATTTGATCCCACTCAATCAAACTCCCCCAACACCTGCCACTACAGCTAACCCTGCCACTACCACCCTCCCTTCCAGTAGTAAAGGGTTGAGGACCAAATATGCTTGTGCTATATGTTCAGAATATGGCCATTATACCCACCATTGCCCAACACTGCCACGCTTTCGGTAGACATTAGCCGCAGTACGCCAGAACTTCCAGAGCAACCCCAGTCCTGCTACGTCCTCCTCAACAAATATCACTGACATCCGCTATGTCACCACTTCAGTCAATGAACATATGAGATTCCCTTGCTCTCTCTGCAATTCATTATCTCATTTTACATACCAGTGTCCTATGATCCTTGAATACAGGCAACGTCAATTGACCCTGCTTCACTGACCCACAGAGGCGATAATTGACATTACCTCATCACTAGAGAATCTTCATGTCATTTCTCCCGAACCCGAGGCACTCCCAATGCCTCCATGGTTCTTAGATGACATATCTGAGGATTCACCCCCCAACCCCCCCAACTCTCTCGCTCATTCCCCTACAGAAATTTTTCACCCAACCACCATGGGTACCCCTCAGTACTTCAATATATGGTTTATGTCGAGTGAAACCTCACCATCTCCCAACATTTTCCCCCCTGCTTCTTCAACAGGGGGAAACCACATGACCACTATCACCGAGATCACTCCTCATGACCCCTTGTATTCCCGTCACTTCCAATATGACGAAGAAATACTCAAAGAGTTAAACCACCTGGACTCTCCCTGGGATGCACTACACCATTGCACACTCTTCTCTCCACAGGAAGCCTCCATGCCTCCTAACCAAAACCCCATTTACACAGTCGAAATGAAGGATTTTATCCCATCAGGGCCTATCGATCGGTTCAAAAATCCCATCCCTGCCCCTAATTCTTTTGAAGAAGGCAACATGGCCAACATTTCCCCCACCATTAAAATCGACATTTCCATTAAAAATGGCATCGTCGAAGAAATCACCATTGGAGCTACTTGCACTCCTCAGGAAATCACCGCATATAAAGCCTTCTTCCAGGAATATAGGGATATTTTTGCCTGGTCATACAAGGAAATTCCTGGCCTTGACCCCTCTATTTTCGAACATCGCATCGACACCTGGCCTGACATTACACCAGTTCGCCAAAAGCAATGACTGCTACACCCATCCAAAGTCACGGCTATTAAAGCCGAAATTGACAAGTTACGCGCTGTCGGGTTCATTTACCCCATTGCCTATACCTCATGGGTTTCCAACCCTGTACCCGTTAAAAAAAACAGGGCACTATCTGTGTTTGCACAGACTTTCGCGATCTCAATCACGCATGTCCCAAAGACAACTTTCCAATGCCTTTCATCGATTAAATTATCGACGACTGCGCCGGCCACGAGGCTCTTTCCTTTATGGACGGATTTTCTGGCTATAATCAAATTCAAATCCACCCAACCGATCAGTATAAAACCGCATTCACTACCCCGTGGGGTACTTTTGCATATCGTGTCATGCCTTTTGGCTTAAATAATGCCAGCGCAACTTTCCAGCGGGCTATGACATACATCTTTCACGATCTGGAAAATATCATCCTCGCCTACTTGGATGACCTCACAGCTCGATCCAAGAAACACACCCAACATCTTGATGATTTACGAATCATCTTTCAACGGTGTCGTCAGTACAACATCTTCTTGAATCCTCTCAAGTGCGTGTTTTGTGTCACTACAGGGCGCCTCCTTGGCTTTATTGTTTCCCAAAGCGGTATTACCGTGGACCCCCTCAAAGTCCAAGCTATCACCGAAATTCCACCTCCCCGGAATTTACGACAACTTCAGAGTCTACAGGGCAAAGCTAACTTTCTAAGATGCTTTGTCCCCGATTACGCCATATGCACACACAGTTTCCTTTGCTTACTACGTCACGACATCCCATTTCACTAGGACGACCATTCCCAACAGTCATTTGACGATCTTAAAACACCGCTTTCAAATGCACCTTTAATTAGTGCACCTGACTACAATCGCAACTATATCCTCTATGTATCAACATCAGCTGTATCAGTTGTCGGCGTTCTCGTCCAACTAGGTGATGACAATCATGAGCATGTCATTTATTACATTAGTAAAAACCTCTCAGGGACACCTTTGAAGTATAAACACGAAGAGAAACTTGCTCTTGCAGTCATCCTTGCAGTCCAGAAACCACGCCACTACATTTTGCTTCGCACGACAAAGGTCGTCGCAGATTCCAACCCTATGTAGTACTTGCTCAGTCATTGGCAAGTTAACGACAAATTTTATCAATGGATCATTATCCTTCAGGAGTACAACCTCGAGTTCTCAACACCTAAGAGTAAGAAGGCCCTCGTTCTCCCCGAACTTGTCACATCCCTCCCCTCTGACACCACCAGTGCCCCCGTCAACATCGACTTTCCTGACGAACATCTCTTTTCCATCGCTTCGGATGATCCTTGGTACGGTGATCTCCTCTTCTATCTCCGCACTCAAAAGTTCAGTCACCACCTTTCATGAGATGATCGTCATCATATTCTCCATCAGGCCCCCCGCTACCTCCTCCTCAGAGACGTCCTATACCGGCGGGGCAAGGACACCATTCTTTGTCAATGCCTGACTATTGACGAGGCCGATAGAGTCTTAAACGACTACCACAGTGGCACATGTGGGGGCCATCTTTCAAGCATATCCACTGCTCAAAACATTATCCGAGCCAGTTACTTTTGGCCTACCTTGTTTCATGATTGCATTCATGCATGAAATGATGTGAGCAATCTCATCTCTATGCCAATAAAGCCCGAGCTCCCCCCACTCTTCTTCACCCTGTCATTACTGCGGGCCCTTTTTGTAAATGGGGCATCGAATTTATGACTTGTAATCCCCCCTCCAGCAATGGTCACAAATACATTGTTGTCGCCGTTGATTACTTCACCAAATGGGAAAAAGCTATGCCCACTTTCAACAACACCGCTGACACTGCCGTGCATTTTTTCTTTAACCGCGTCATATCCCGCTTTGGAGTACCCCTCCAACTCGTTTCCAATCATGGGAAACACTTCGAGAATGAGATCTTTGTTGAACTCTCATCTCGTTTAGGATTCTCTCACGAGTCTGCCTTACCATATTACCCTCAGTCTAACGGATAGGTTGAAGCAATTAACAAAGTCCTCAAGACCATGTTACAGCGCACAGTTAATAAACATAAAACCAATTGGCATCATATGTTATTTTCTGCGCTATGGGCTTACCGAATAGCTGTGAAAACAACTACTAGTTTCACACCATTTCATTTAGTCCATGGGGTTGAGGCCACTCTTCCCATCGAGTGAGAAATTCCCACCTTACGCACCGCAATTGATTTATTACCCGACACTGCTCCAATGGAGCAGCGCTTGCTAAACTTGGTGTCTTTGGATGAAGATCATCGATCTTCCTTACAGAACAACGAGGCAGCTAAAAAATGATCCAAAGCTACCTTTGATCGCCATGTCAACCTTCGCTCATTTCATGAAGGCGACCTCGTCCTAGCTTACAATATTGTTCATGATACCTTTGGCCATGGAAAATTCAAGTCACTCTAGCATGGCCCATACATCATTCAACATTGCCTCACCAAAGGCGCATATATTTTGGCCTCTCCCGAAGGCCTCTCTCTCAAAGAACCCATCAACGGGTTGTATCTCAAGAAATTTTATGCTTAAACGTAGTCATTCTACTTTAGGTTATTTCTTTCATAGCGTTTTTAATCTTTTTTCCTTCCCTCACGTTTAAACTATCCTTTGTGATATTGACAGATGCTTCCTCCACCATCCTACCACATCGGTTACGCCGACGGTGCCAGCCGTTGGACACAAAATCTTACTTCGGCTGCTTGGGCTCTCTACACCCCCTCACAAGAAATTCTCCATTCGAGCGGCATATGTTTGGGGTCAGCAACCAACAACCAAGCTGAATACATCGCCGTCATTGGCCTCCTGGTCGATGCCTAGCATCATCGTATTTGTCACCTTAGCGTCTTCCTCGACTATCAACTAGTCGTACTCCAGCTCAACAATGTATACCACATCCGTGATCCTTTCCTCTTTCGCAAATACCTGCAGGTTAGGCTTTTATCTTGACATTTTGATTCCATTACATTTACACATATTCCAAGACAATTGAATCAAATCATAGATAACCTAGCTAATATTGTGTTAGACTAGCATATATCACATCAAGCTACACATACATAAACATATAACACAAACTTGTCACAGCATATATATAGAATAGACGTCATCCAAACATTAACCAAAAAACATGTAAACACCACATAGATCTCAAAAAAGTATACTCATGTATATATAAAGGTCCACAGTACCATCTGAATGTTTACATACAAAAAATACAAGTATCCATAGGCCCATGCAACACCTCGGTACAAAATGGGCTCACCATCCTATATACAAAAAATATATATACATCAATGCCTCAGAGCACCACTCACGGTGCCTCTAGAGCACCACCGCCTGCTCCTCCCTCAAGCGGTGGTGGCCCACCACCTCCTGCCCCAGGAGGTGGTGGTCCCCCCCCTACCGGCCCCTCCTGCCCCGGCAGCAGTCGTCTAGTCATCAACGCAGCAGCCACTGCTACTCGTCGTACTATGGCCTGCCATGGTGGCGGCACCCCCCCACACTGCTCTAGGAAAGCCTCATCCTGGATGCGAGACCATATGCCCTCAGGCACCTCCTGTAACACCGTCTCTAGACAACGACGTATGTCCTCAAAATCAGCTCCGACAGTCGTTGGAGGAGTGTGTGATGGCCCAGTACCAGGGTCATCAAACTGGCACCTCCTCGCTGCCCTCTCTGGCTTAGCTGGTCACACCACGACGTCCTCATGCCGACATCTCTCTCCTCGTGGTGGTCTCTCCAGCGCTCTCTGCAGCTCCACCTCGCACCCGCGAGGTGCCACATCTGCACATGCAAACAAACACCAGATAGTATCAGCACCTACATCATATACATAAGGCATGCTATCTCAAAAAACATAAACATACATATCAACATCATCAAATAAACATACCTCGGTGGTCAAAAACCTCCCCTGGAGGTAGCACCATGTTCGGATCATCCCGGAAGACCACCCCAGCATAGGGGTAACGTAGTATCACCTGCAGCATCTGCTGCCATACCTGTGCTACCTTTGCTGTGAAGAAGTGGCCACCCTCGCCACCACCATGGCGAAGAAAAACGGTCGACCACCGCCTCAGTCGCGGCTCTTGCACCCCGGGCGCACCCAAAAGAATCTTAGGGCACAACATCGACACCCTCTCCAAAAAATAGGCCACCAGGATGGACCCGAAGGCAAAATCCCCCGTATCCATGGACTAATAGTGGTCCAACTACCCCACCATCCTCGCGTGCAGTGTAGGCCCCCAGAGGAACTGCTCGCCGGCCAACACTCTCCCCATCACCAACAACTGACCCCCATTGATCTAGTGGGTTTCCAGTGACCCATATACTCTCACAATCATCGTTGCTATACAATGATGCGCCAGGGCATCTATCAACCCAACACTCACAACCGTCCTAGACATAAAGTTCTGACCTGAACAATATCTCCAGCCAACAGTCGCTAGGGTTAGATCCCTCTGTAGCACCAGATCTGCCAGTAGGGGCACACCCCGAAATAGGAGCCACGTCAAGAAGTACACATCCTCCACCGCAGTGAAGGGGATCTGCTCTCCTCGCACAAGGAAGCAATGCAGCTCCGGACTCCACATCTGGATCAAGAACTACAGGAGATACTCCTGTGCCCGTATCAATGGGCACTCAAAGAACTTTAGCAACCCATAGGCTGCCAAAGTCGCTTGCACACCTAGCTCCTCAATATCCACGGCGTCTCGTAGTTGGGACCAATCTTGCTCTCGCCAACCCACTGGCATCATACAAACTGTCCACCTGCAGCCACAACAAAGAGTCTTATATCAGCCCATGAGACCACAAAGATCAATTTTACACTCGTCAACTTTGCCTCTAAGGCACGGTTGTTTCAACCCACAGGCGCGCACACATGCGTGCCTGTTCACCACACAGGTGTGCACGTATGTGTACCTGTTAGCTTCACAGGCACGCTCTCAGGTGCACCTGTTACCTACACAGACGTGCTCTCAGGCGCACCTGTTACCTACATAGGCGCGCACTGGTGTGCGCCTATCCACGCCACAGCCGTGCACAAATGCGTAGTTGTACGGCCGACAGGCGCGCACATAGTGCGTTCCTTTAATTCCCTCACCAGCGCCCCCATGCATGTCTATCTGGTGGGCAGGCGCACACGTGTCCGTGCCTACTTCTGGATCACCCACGCACGTGGGGCCCACATCCCCAAAATCTCTTTGTACGACCCTCCGTACAGCCCCTACCCAAAAAATGAAATTCTATTTCTATGCAGGATGATCAGACCACTAACCTGAAGCTCGCTAATCACCAATCGAATGCCTCGTCCTCCTCAAATCTCTAAATCTCCTCTGAAAATTGCTCGTCCAGTCACTATCGTAGTAGGTACAAATGAGGTGGCAATGTGGGCCCTACAGCTATATATAGGCCTTTTTTCCAAACTTCCACTCACCATTCTGGGAGACCACGGTGTCCATTTTTCGATCTGTCTTCAGCCACGGGGTCAGCATCCCATCATCTACATCGCAACAGTCCCTGGGCCTCTTTTCATCCTAATCCCCCGGGGCACCTTTTTTTACCCTGGTCAGGTACGCATGCGCATATTCACGCCTATCAAATACATGCTCATATCTTCGATTCTCTTCAAATATTGTTCACTTTGGGTATTTGGTTTTCATGTGTGCAGGTACTTGATCATCATACATCGCCACAACCCCTTCAGGTATCTACTCAACACTGGCATGTAGTCTTTCCCTCTGTATCGCACTTACATTTCCAGTCACACCCTTTGACATTTGCCTCTAGGGTCCCCATTCCCGGCTCTGCAGTACCCTCACCTCCATTTTCATTTTCAATACTGTTACCTGGTAGCATTCTTACCCACATGAGTTGTCCCATTCATAGAACCTTTTGACACTTTTGACACTCATGCTGTTTTTCCAAACCCTTTAGGGATGGGAGTCCTGATAGTCTTCCATCATGTCGCGAATCAAACACATACTCCTTCTCTTCATTTTGCTAGCTTTACCACATGGACTCCCAGATTATCTCTTCACGGTTCTATTTTTGGTTGCACATCCGTAGTACCATGAACCCTCCATTTCATCCACAATCAGTTTGCCCATCTGCAAATCTCCCTTCATTTCACCTACCTCATACAGAAACTCACCAATGGGGCCCCCACCCTTCATCAGTTTTCCGAGCACATTATGCCCTACATGGGCCACCCATATCACACTGGGGCACCCATTTCTATAATTGTACACTTCTCCCCAATTATTCATTATTTATTGTACAAACGCCTTTATTTCCAGTCATTACATTACCTTTTTTGTCGTCACCTTTGGTGACTTGCTTCCCTCTTTTTAGCCAACCGCAACCCATGTCACCCTTGGTTAGAGCACTACTTATCATCTACCCTTTCCAGCATCATCCATATCTTCAGAGTACCCCATAGGTCATTTACCTCCGCCCTCTGAATTTGTTCACCTTGTCCCGCCTCTGGCACAACTTATCCCCCATCTTGTCATCCCCCTGACACTTGACCTCGTTGAATGGTTGCGGCCACTTTTTATCTCACACATCCTCCAACCAAGGGCAGTCTTGAGTCTTCCCACATCTTGACTTCATCCATGTACCTCTACCACTTCCTCACCTCACCTAGTAGATTTCATGAAGCCATTTTCTTCTGGGAGTCGCATCCCCCTTTTGTCGACATCAACACAGTTTTCTAGAAGGGCGACAGTATCTTGATTCTCATTATCCACTCAATGAGAGATCTCGGGCGGCACAGGGTGAAACACCATTGCTCCCTGTTTTCGTTGACCCCCATAACATTCAACACCAACACTTTCTCATATTACAGTGGGTCTTACTTGGCGACTATCACAGTTAGTTCTTTTATTTGCCGAAGACCTTTGAACTTGGTCGGGCTATCAATGCCCACATAATCGTTGCTACTTATTACCGCAATCACTGCCTACTATTCAGAGTATGTTCATTTGTAGAATCGTCTTTTGCCTTTATCACAACCGCCCCTGAGGGTGCTGCAGTTGTCTACACCAACACTTCAGTCATCTTTCTTTAGAGTTACATAACACGAGCATGGGGCATGCCCGCCTTGTTTGTACACAGTTTTCTCTTTTACACACCTCATGGAAGGTCGGGTCCTACCGGTTCCTTTTTCCCTCCAACGGATCGCTCTGGATGATCCCACTATTGCTCTATCTTGCAACAACATTCTCAGTAGAAGAAACATTGATGGATTTCGGCTATACGTTTGCTCCTAACCTCATCCATCAGGGGGCATCTGTTATCACTGAAATTTTGTCTGCACATGGTTACAAGAACTCAGCATTGTCAAATAGTGATGAAGTCATCCATGGACCTGAATTAATACCACAAAATTCAAAAAAGGTAAAAAAACTATACAAAGTAGTGAAAAATTGAAGAGCGCTATGCAGACATTGGGCGTGCGCACCTGTGCGGAACAGGAACGCAGAAATCGCACACAGGCGCAGGATGCACACCTGTTATCGTAAAAATCTGCGCACCTGCTAAACGGTGCATTTATTAGAGTGGTTGGCCTCCCACCCACTTATGGTTCATCTCCCAAGCCAATTTGACCCTCAAATCTGGAATGGATCCAACTGGTGGGCTGGTCAAAGACCTAGGAATGCCCTAATTGGCCTCTTTTCACACTACAAAGCAGTTAAACAATAACCCAAAGCAATTCTATAAAAAGCCATGGATGCACCTCATTTTTTCAAGGAATTCAAAGTAATGTTATGCTGCCTCTATTCTCTTGAGGACTCCATCCTTATCAAGAGAATATTACCACCATTGCATTGGACAATCCATCTCACCCATTGAGTGGATTTGTAAAGAGTTATTTCATCATCATTTTTCATTTTTTCTTTGTTGTAAGAAGAGCTAGCTAGTGGGGGTCCAAGAGCCCTCCCTTGGAGGAAGAAGGGACTCATATTCCCCTTTCTTCTTGGTGCTTTGTTTTCACTAATAGATCAGCCTCAACATTGGTGACATGGGTCTTATGGTTCTTTTTGTTTCTATGTCCCTATGCTCATGAATTTAGTTGTTATTGCATTTCTTAGTTTAATTCTTAATTGTAGTATTTTATTTTCTTTCCCTAACTCTTTTCCTTGCAACTGTCCTGCTCAGCAGACCCAACTGAGCTTGCAAGCACCTCTATTTTTCTCACCAAGGTGATGAAAGAGGTGCAACAGAGACATTATCATTTATCTCCAAACGCAAACTTTTTGTCCTAATCATTCTATTGTAGATCGTTATTGTATTCGGTATCAAGCCCGTCAATACATTATCCTTGGCGACACCCTTTACCGTCATGGTATTGATCCATTTTTCGACGATGTCTAACCTATGATGAAGTTGAGAAAGCTTTGAATGACTGTCATTCTGGAGCATGTGGCAGTCATATGTCTGGGTATGCCACTGCCCAAAAGATCTTACGAGCTGGTTACTTTTGGCCCTCTTTGTTTAAGGATTTCATTACTATCGTCCAGAAATGCCACGTTTGTCAAACATATAACAATAAGATCTGATCTCATAATGCTCCTCTTTAACCTGTAGTTTCTATTGGTCCATTCACTAAATGGGGCATTGAATTCATGACATGTAACCCTCACTCATTCGGGGGGCATGGATACATTATCATAGTCGTGGATTATTTCACTAAATGGGCTGAGGCGATGTCTACATTTTATAATACCTGGGAAAATTGTAGCGTTGTTCATATTCAATCATATCATTAGTAGATTTGGTGTCCCTCAAGCCATCATCACTGACCATGGTAGTCACTTTTGCAATTTCATTATGTTTGAACTTACCGAGAAGTTGGGTCTTCTACTTGAAAACTCAACACCTTACTATCCACAGGCCAATGGCCAGGTTGAAGAAATTAACAAAGTTCTTACTACTATGCTTTGACGGATGATAGGAAATCACAAGTCAAGCTGGCACACGATGCTCTTCTTGTCATTATGGGCCTATCAGACATATGTTAAATCTACCATGGGGTTCACACCTTATAGTTAGTATATGGTATTGAAGCTATTCTATCGATTGAATGTGAAATCCCATCTTTGAAACTAGTTGTTGAACTTCTCCCTAACACCTCAGCTGAAGAGGAAAGTCTCTTGTATTTGATGCAATTAGACGAGACTTGTGGTAATGTTTCCTTAGTCATTGAAACTCAAAAGAAGCATGCCAAAGCTCAATATGACAAGCATGTCAAACCATGTGTTTTTTCTAAGGGTGATTTGGTTCTCCTTTATGAACAAGATCGTGACTTAATAGGGGCCGGTAAATTCGATCCCATGTGACGTGGCCCTTATATCATTAAACGAGTGTTGGAGAAAGAGTCTTATGAGTTGGTATATTATGATGGAATTCCTTTGAGTGAACCTAGAAATGGGATTTACTTGAAGAAGTACTATGCTTAAACTATTTTTGCATGAGTGTTGTGTATTTTTAGTGTATCATACTCTAGTGTGATTTTTTCATTTTTGTTACGCTTTTTAGCTTCTTACCTTGCATTGTGATTGGTTTCCATATGTCGGTGTCTTCGCTGCCCTATATCGGCTTTACTGATGGTGCTATTCACAGTACTCAAAACTTAACATCTATTGCATGGGAAATTTATGCACCTAAGGATGAGTTGGTGCAGTACTCAAAACTTAGCGTTTGTTCCTTGTTCGTGCAACTAATAATATCGTAGAATACAATGCATTTATAGAGTTATTAACTAACGCCATTTCATTTGGCATCTGCCATATTATTGTATGACTTGATTAACATTTAGGAGTGTTGCAATTGAGTAACATTTATTCCATCCGAAGTTCTACATTGTTATGGGTATACTTAAGAATTTTCCTCTTGGAAAGAAATTTTGATTATATTAAGTATCAATATATTCCTAGATGTCTAAACACATTGAAAAATGAATTGGATAATTATTTGTTAGATAGACATTTGAGACATTTATAAACCCAAACACATATTTTAAAATACAAGTAAGCTGGTAGGAACTTTATATTTGTATGTCAAAAGTTACAAAAAGTGTTTGTCCAAGGACCGAAATATCAAAATAGTGAAGCTCATGGATTCATATACAAAAGCATCAAGGATGTTGCTCATTGTAACAAATGACTATTTTTGCCACTCTACGAAGCCGCCGACTAATAGATGTCGATACACTAAATTTATGGCATTGGTAGCACCGAGGAAGTTCATCCACCGTGATATCAGGGATTTTCATGGTTAATCCCTCTAGGTTCTGCTCGATCTCCTCGAGATCCTTGAAAACAACTCCTCGACCCGCCACAGTTCCTATCTCTCCTCACCTACGAATAGGAGATGATCCTAGAGGATGATAAGGTGCCACATCTACATTATTGAGAGCACTTGATTAGTCTTGGATAAATGACAAAAACATTTTATATAATTAAAATATCAAAAACATATATAATGAAAATTTCCTTCTTACCTATGTCTCCCCAATGAGATCCCTTAGGAATATCTAAGTCAAGATCCCCATGGAAGTTCATCCTAGTGTAATCATAATCCTCCAACATGATTAGTTGATCTCTTAGCCATTGGAAGAAAGCTTCGTCATACTTGACGATAGGAACGCCACCATGAAGAGCCATCAAATCCACCCATATTTTCATTTGTGGATCTTGTAGAGCCGGTATGACCCACACCACCTGTAGACATAAGATGGGGACCATATCTAGGAAGAAGGACACTAAAATGGATCCATAACCAAACTGTTTCAACCGACCATTCCGACACTTTGTCATTTATTTTTTCATGTTCTTCAAGAGACCCTCACACCAATTTAAGACCCGAGGCTCCATACACTCTATGGCATACTTAAAGTAGATTTTCAAAGCCATGTGGGGAAACACACTCCCTTCCATCTAGGTGATAGTATAAAGTATGGTTCTCAATGGTAAATCCCGAACATCCCTAATGGAAACCTTGCCACTATGTTTTTCTGTACCTGGCATGGAGTGGTGTGCAACGTAGTAATCCATGGGTTCTCCCCCACCCCTGATTCCCAAGAGTGATACCTGAGAGCCTCGAAGAGATAACCCTGTGAGAAAGTAAAGTTCATCTATCTCCAAAGTGAGTGTATTCAAACCCACATGAAAGGATTGTTCATTTACATCTGTTAAGCCCTAATATTGGCTCATTACCACTTAATTGGGGCATATTAGATTAGTAATGTTATTTTATTTATGTCAGCTTTAGGCCATTAGTTGTGATTTAGATTAGTAATGTTATTTTATTTATGTCGGCTTTAGGCCAT